>CM059448.1:36982539-37447317 GCA_030390025.1 Squalus acanthias | reverse complement strand
CCCCCTCCACACTCCCCCTCCTCCATCGTGCCAAGCTGCAGCCCTGAATTGAAAATAGAATTTATGCAGCACAGACAAATGTTAAATTCCAGAATGGAACCAGCCAGGAACTGGAAGATGTTGTAAAGATTTCATGAACAAAACACGTAGCAAGTATTATTCACTAAAAAGAGAAATATTTAGATATCTGTCTCCTTTCACACAAATCTGCTAAAACCTGCACTCCATCATTTCATATGAGCACCAGTCCACAGGCTCATCTCAGCAGGTCTCACTTACACTCCTGGCTATTGTTTATTCTCTCTAGATACACAACTGGCTACGAGATTAATACCTAATTTAAACAATTTGCATACTTGGCCCATTTCCCATGTGTTGTGTGGTTGGCTCCAATTGTATAAATGTGATATAGCGGCACATTCGATGTATAACTGCATCTTCAGGTCCCATCTTGCTTGTTTTTTGCTTGAAGGCTCTGTTGGCCTGTCACTGGTGACACCATGCACTGTCCCCCTTCATGATGTCAAGGCAGGGAAAATGTATACAAAATGTGCACTGCCTGCCACTGACCAGCTGACTTCTAAAGGTCAAACCTAGCAATGAGAGGCGGCTGAGAGACAGCAATAATTGTACAGGCATCTCCCATTCTAAGGTTCAGGCTAAGGGAGCTATTTATAATGAAAAGAAAGAGAGACTTGCATTTATATAGCGCCTTTCACAACCTCAGGACGTCCCAAAGCGCTTTATAACCTATGAAGTACTTTTGAAGTGTACAAAACATGATAGCCAATTTCCGCACAGCAAGCTCCCACAAACAGCAATGAAATAAATGACATAGAATGACATAGAATGTACAGTGCAGAAACAGGCCATTCAGCCCTACTGACCCAGGCCGGTGTTTATGCTCCACACGAGCTTCCTTCCACCCTTCTTCATCTAACCCCATCAGCATAACTGTCTATTCCTTTCTCCCTCATTTGTTTATCTAGCTTCCCCTTAAATGCATCTATGCTATTCACCTCAACCACTCCCTGTGGTAGCGAGTTCCACATTCTAACCACTCTCTGGGTAAAGAAGTTTCTCCTGAATTCCCTATTGAATTTATTAGTGACTGACATGAATCTTGTCATTCATGTATGAAGTAATACTGGGCGGCCTGCTGGTGGCGCTGTCCAGGGAGAGTATAAATACTCGGGCATGGGCCCAGCTTGCTTAGGACATTCCTCAACAGGAACTAGTGAAGGACACAACTAGATCTCCATGTTGAAAAACAGTTGATTAAAGCTTTGTTTAACGCTTAGACCAAGTGCTTAGTAGTTTTCCTACGTCAGTGACTATTGTATATTTAGGGTCCCTAGTTTTGGTCTCCCCCACGGTGGAAACATCTTCTCTACGTCTACCCTATCAAACCCTTTCAGAATTTTAAAGACCTCTATCAGGTCACCCCTCTGCCTTCTCTTTTCTAGAGAAAAGAGCCCCAGCCTGTTCAATCTTTCCACATCATCTGTTTTAGGTGTTGGTTGAGGGTAGATGTTGGCCATGACACTGGGGAGAACTCCTTTGCTCTTCGTCGAATAGTGTCCTTACAGCCAACTGAGAGAGCAGACCGGGCCTCGGTTTAACATCTCATTTGCAAGACAGCACCTCTGACAGTGCAGCACTCCCTCACTACTGCACTGGAGTGTCAGCCTAGACGATGTTCTCAGGTCTCTGGTGTGGGAATGTGAACCCACAAGTCCACAACAAGTGCTGCCAACTGAGCCAAGGTTGACACGTCCGCTTTGAAGTGTTTCCATATTGGGAAGTTTTTGGGTAAAGTTAGTCACCAGAATGAACAAATCCAACCTCTCTAAAAATAACTTGGGTATGATGCCAGAATGTTGGATATTCTGGGAGTTTTCCACTGCATCAGATGTTGCAAGTCAGAATGTTTTAAATGTATTTTCATCACTTTTATCAAAACTGATTTATGAAAATAATTTTCCTGTGATTCCTTAGTACTTTTCCTATGGTTTCTTTTAATGTCCAGGAAAGAGTGGAAGCAATGACATTATTTCACTTGTTCCACCCCTGCCCTCTTCCAGCTCACTCCCACTACCCTGAATTTGCGGTTTCTCTGCTACTTCCCCCTCTGAACTCTCAAGCTCATTTCCTCTTTAGAGCCTCTTTCCTTTAAACCTTTCATATCACCTCTGAAAACCCAATGCCAGTGTCTTGCTCTTTCTATACTTTGGCACTGTCAAAACTATTGCCGTCAGCTCCCCTTCTAAACATGAAATGGAAGTCTACCCTTGATCCCTCCACCCTATCCAACTACCACCCTCTCTGCAATCTGCCCTTTATCTTCAAGGTCCTTGAATACATCGTCACCATCGAGCTCTGTGGCCTCCTCTACCAGCAGCACCGTTCTTGAGTTCCTCCAGTCTGTTTCCTGACATGCCCACAGCACAGGTTATCTTGACCAGGCCACCCTGGTCAAGATAACCTGTGACACACTGTGTGACTACAACCGTGGCTCATTTTGCTGCTTGCCACCCTGAATCTCTCCACCGCAGTCACTACTGTTGACCAATGTTCCCTGAGCGATACAGCTGGAAAGGATCATCCAGTGAAGATGGGAGAGAGCGTGGCCGTGCTCCAGGGATCCCGCGCAGCCAGCTTTCAAATAGAGAAAAACCACGCGTGCGCGATATTTTGAATGGGCCACCTGGCCCGAAAAAAAATGACAGGGAACATTGCTGTTGACCACTCTATTTACTCTCCTCTACAGTCGATCTCCGCAGTGCCACTTCCTCCTGTTTGATTTCCTATTCAACACACTACCTTTCCTTGAATGGTTTCTCATGCAGAGCCTCTATGTCTTCTCTGGTATACCTCAGGGCTCCATTCTTAGTCCCCCCTCCTCCACCCGTCACAAACTCTACAGCTTAAGTCCTCTCACGCACAAAGTCCCACAAACCAGTGCAGTTCTGGTCGCCACACTATAGGAAGGATGTGATTGCATTGGAGAGGGTGCAGAGGAGATTCACCAGGATGTTACCTGGGCTGGAGCGCTTCAGCTATGAAGAGAGACTGGACAGGCTGGGGTTGTTTTCCTCAGAACAGAGAAGGCTGAGGGGGGACCTGATTGAGGTGTACAAAATTATGAGGGGCATAGATAGGGTAGATAGAAAGGAACTTTTCCCCTTGGTGGAGGGGTCAATAACCAGGGGGCATAGTTTCAAGGTAAGGGGCAGGAGGTTTAGAGGGGATTTGAGGAAAAACTTTTTCACCCAGAGGGTGGTTGGAATCTGGAACTCACTGCCTGAAAGGGTGGTAGAGGCAGGAACCCTCACAACATTCAAGAAGCATTTAGATGAGCACTTGAAACGCCATAGCATACAAGGCTACGGACCAAGTGCTGGAAAATGGGATTAGAATAGACAGGGCTTGATGGCCGGTGCGGACACGGTGGGCCGAAGGGCCTCTTGCTGTGCTGTATGACTCTATGACCTATTCCCCCCCCCTATCCTTGCCAAGCTCCATTGGTTCCATATCCCACAGTGTACCACGTTCAAGATCTTCATCCTCATTGTCAAATCCTTCCCACTCTCTCCCATCTTCACTGGATGATCCTTGCCAGCTGTATCGCTCAGGCCAAGTCCTATGCTCCTCTGACTCTCAAACATTGTGCATTCCTCATTCCTTGTGCACCATCAGCATCTAGTCTTCCAGCCATTACACCCCAGCCCACTGCAACTCTCTGCTAAAACCGCTTTTGCCCTGCTACCTCAAAAGCAAAGTCCTGCAGATGCTGGAAATCTTGGAATAAAAACGGGAATGCTGGAGACACTCAGCAGGTCAGGCAGCATCTGTAGACCCCAGCCTGACCTGCTGAGTATTTCCAGCATTTTCGGATTGTCTTTGCCTTGCTACCTCTCTTGCTTCCTTGAAAAGCCTCTTAGAACCCGCTCGCTTTGACCGTGCTTTCAGTCACCACCCTTATCCTTTCCCAGCTCTTAACTCGATGCCCTTCTGTCCCACTTGTAGAGCACTCAGAGATGCATTCTGTGTGAGGGGCACTTTGTAAATGTGTGTGTTTTGGTGTTTATGCTACAGAAATATTGCAGCTAGCCCATGAAACGGTGTCTATTTTAGCCGCCCAGAGCCTGTTATTGGATAATTCGGCACCCTGCATAATCCCACTGGGCTAAACAGAAAGAGATGTTGTCTTTTTTTGATGATGACAGTGGACTGTTTCCCTGATGGTGTTTGCTCGCGTTCCTTCTGTTCAAGGTCGCTAGATAACGGCATTCAGGGCAACGATTTGCACGCATTTTCCTGAAAATTGCTTTTTGCCGTGAAAGAACAAAATAAATGCAGATCTGAACAGCTCTCTGCCCACTCTCCTGTCGCCTCGCATCCGAATGACTCATCCCATTCAATCAGGCAAAGTACTTTGAATAGCTCTGAATAGAACACAGAGTAGTTAAATGGTGAATGCATTACTTTCAAGGGCATTAATGTTATTTTGTTTTAACAAGGCTTAGCTAAATTGCCAGCTCCTGGGTTTCTTTTTTCCGTTGTAAATGAATCGCACAGCTTTATTCCCGAGCAAGAGCACGCGATCGATAGATCTGAGGAAATCTTCACTGAGGCCGTTTGTGTTCAAATTAAAACAGCTGTTCTCAAGCCAAACAGCAACAGTTGCAAACAGGGAAGAATTGGGGGGGTGGGGGGGGGGGGGGGGGAATTTTAATCCCCAAGGATGGGTGGGTTAGGAAGCGGGTGGGAAGTAAAAAATGTAAAAAATCGTAACCCCCGACCCCAAACCCGTGCACTTCCAGTTTTAATGGAGGTGGGTTGGGGGGCGGGCGACCAATCCGCTATCAGGAGGCGGGTTGGGGGGCGGGCGACCAATCCGCTGTCAGGAGGCGGGTTGGGGGGCGGGCGACCAATCCGCTGTCAGGAGGCGGGTTGGTCAGTATAAGCTTTTAAGGAGGCTGCGTGCCTCCAGTTTAGCAGAATTGTAATTTTTATCCCGGGGCTCGGGAATCATGGCAGGTAAAAGGAGATGAGTAGGGTTGCTCCATAAGTTAAGTGCCTTCACATCATTGGTTGTTGGCCAGGACGAGTAGGAGTGTTTCCCTCAGGCCCACCAAGAAAAGCTCCTTACATACCGCCCGATCGGCCAACCCCCCTCCCCCATCGCCGATCTCCAACTCCCCTCACCCACCCCGATCTCCAACTCCCCTCACCCACCCCGATCTCCAACTCCCCTCACCCACCCCGATCTCCAACTCCCCTCACCCACCCCGATCTCCAACTCCCCTCACCCACCCCGATCTCCAACTCCCCTCACCCACCCCGATCTCCAACTCCCCTCACCCACCCCGATCTCCAACTCCCCTCACCCACCCCGATCTCCAACTCCCCTCACCCACCTCGATCTCCGAATCCCCCACGACCTCCACAATCCCCCCCCCCGACCTCCAGAATCTCCCCCGACCTCCACAATTTCCCCCCCGGCCTCCACAATCCCCCCCCCCCCCCGACCTCCACAATTTCCCCCCCGACCCCCGACCTCCACAATCCCCCCCCTCGACCTCCACAATCCTCCCCTCCCACAACTCGCGATCTCCCTCCTCTCCGCTCCCGGGCTGCGGCCTTGTGCCGCAGGTATTCTAGCCCGTCAGGCAGGCAGGAAACCTGCTGGAAAAATTTAAACGATGTCCTGCTGTTAATTTCCGGGGAATTGCCTGCGCGATACCTGGAAGAAAAGTTAGCGGGTTGGAATGTCCGATTTCAAGTTGATTGCCCAATCAAACTTTTCCTTCCGGGTTTCGCGTCTCTGAGCTGTGCAGTGGGCGGGATGCGCACTCACATGATACGACTTCAAGTCAACTATTTAAAGGGCCAATGCAGCAATGGAATTTGGAGGAGCTAGGAGGTTCTGGAAGGAGACGGCGAGCGTTAGTGAACATGGATTCAGGTTGAGCAAGGCCAGCACCCAGAGTTAACGATGCTTCCCTTGATTTACTGCTGGGTGCACTCAGGAGCAAGAGCAATACTTTCCCCCAGCAATGGAAGGAAGAAGTCTGCTGCTGTCACCAAGACGGCTTGGTTGGAGGTGGCTAAGGGGCTGAGCAGCAGGAGCGTTGTGCCCCGATCTTGGATGCAGATGCAGTGCAGGAAGCAGTTTAATGACCTAACCAGGTCAGGAAAAGTGAGTACATTTGCTGATTCACCTACATCCTATGGTGTACAAACCACCACCCCAACCTCCGAATCGCTCTGTCTTGCCAAGCGTACTCCATCACATCACATCTCACACCCACTCAACTGTCAGCAAAACCCAGCCTTCACTTTCTATGCACTGCCTCACCTCCCCATTTATCCATCCACCGCTGCCACTCACCACAATCCTTATGCAATGTCGCGTCTGTCTTCATAGTCACCCTCACCGAATGCACTGCATCCATCGGGTGAAGACCTCCCCTTCACTCACTCACAGGACTGTTCTTTCGCCCCTTGTAGGAGAAGAGAGCGCAAAACACAAGGGGGAGGGACAGGACTGGAGGTGGGCTGCCTCAAATAGTCCAGCTCACAGATGCAGAGGAGGACGCCCTGGAGATAAGTGGCACATCCACGTCCCTTTCAATTGAAGATGGAGGGACAAGGAACTCGTAAATAGCTGGTGACAGAATTCCAAATATCTCTCACACACATATGCTGACTTTATTTCATCAATGACTGAACTATGAGAAACCTGAGTATGGTGATTGTCAAGATTCTTACTTTGCCGGATCTAATTAAAATCCTATTCCTTTTGTCTTTCAGGGCCTTCATGTGTACAACAACAATCTGTGGACACGCCTGACGACGATTCCTCAGAGAATCTCATTCCTTCTGAGGGTGCACTGTCACAGGACATACAGCCATGCACCAACGCAGATACTCACATTTCGATGGGTCCAGTTAGTCAGTTAGTCGGGTTTTCACCTGGTGATTCATATCTCACAACTGCGTACGAGCTGACATTGGTGGCAGGGACAGCTGTGGAGAGTCCGCGTCGAGGGGGGGGGGACTCTGCTCAGCTGGCCACAGATACTGAAGCCTGGGGGCTATCATTGAGAAGGAGAATGCTAGAGGTGCTTCAGCAACTTAGCCAGGGACTGACAGATGAGCCACGCACAGTCTCCACAGTAGCGGAGAGAATGGAGGAGTCCAACTTGATTGCTAGTGGATTGGTGGCACAGGGAATTGCGAGAATGTCTGCCATGGAGAGAGCGGCTGCCTCCATGGAGCTTCAAGCACGGCTCTGAAATGAGTCCCTGCAGGCCGTGACCACGGGCGTGCAGGAGATGTCTGCCGTTCCAACAGGATGACAGATACCGTATCCGTGGCCTTGCAAGGTGTCACTAATCTTCACCAAGCTGGCCTGCAGTGGTAGGAATGATGTGGCGCTGGCCCAGGAGAGGGAAGATGGCAAAAGGGTGCATGGAAGTGGGAACTCCACTCAAAGTGCCTCCACTTCTCACCCGTTGCCCACCACCCTACCCCCCTCGCCACCAGTCAGTACCCGACATGCTGCCTCCTCTCCCGATGGCCGAGTCTTGTCCTGGAGGTGCAGGTAGAGCAGTCTTTGGCGGGGCTCCAAAGCCCAGTGGTCACCGGCCAAAAGCATCTCAGCAGTCAGGGCAGGGATTGAAAACCTCCAAACTTCTGAGACATGTTTATTATCACAAGAGCTCTCTCCAAAACATTTGCCAGAGGGAACTGAGATAGCAGCATTGAACCTTTATTCATATCGGCCAATCAGGACTTTAAACACCCCACGGTGACACTCGGTGTTGCCTCTTTTTCACTGGCCAGTTTCCCAAGCCCTTGGAAACCAGTGTTGGAGGCGTCAAATTCAAATCCCTGCTGAACGCACCTCCATAGCCGGTGATAATGATTCACCCTGTGACCCACCCTTGTGATAATGATTCACCCTGTGACCCACCCTTGTGATAATGATCGACCTGCCTCCGGCGAGCAGATTTTACTGGCATGGAGCCTAACGCGCCTCTGTTAAGCTCAGAAGTGGGGTCAGGTTATAGAATTTTACAATCTTTACCTTCCCCCACCCCCACCCCACCTGTCCTTGGGGGGTCACGGAAGGAGGTCATTCGGCCCATCGTGCCTGTGCCGGCTCTTTGAAAGAGCTGTCCAATTAGCCCCACTCCCCTGCCCTTTCCCCATCGCCCACTTACTCACGAGTCTGGAACTAGCGGGATTTCCTGAACGAGAAAGAGGGAAGTGCTACCATGGTGGTTATGTGATAATTGCTTGGCACGTTGCTGCACCGCGTAGCTGCGCCAGGCAATTGTTGATGTCTGAGCAGGGCCAAGACCGGTTGAAGCAAGAGACACGGGATGTGAGGTCGCTGTAGGAACATCCAGCTGGATGACCGTGCCGGCCCAGACTTCTCCACAAACAATTTCTGACTTCAGGAGAGCGGTAACGCTTGCGAGAGGGTCCTGTATATGCTGGAGAGGCATTGGGTCTGAATGAAACATAGAAACATAGGAGCAGGAGTAGGCCATTCAGCCCTTTGAGCCTGCTCCACTATTCAATATGATCATGGCTGATCCTCTATCTCAATACCATATTCCCGCTCTCTCCCCATACCCCTTGATGTCTTTTGTGTCTAGAAATCTATCTATCTCCTTCTTAAATATATTCAATGACGTGGCCTCCACAGCCTTCTGTGGTAGAGAATTCCACAGGTTCACCACCCTCTTAGTGAAGAAATTTCTCCTCATTTCAGTCCTAAATGTCCTACCCCGTATCCTGAGACTGTGACCCCTCGTTCTAGACCCCTCAGCCAGGGGAAACATCCTCCCTGCATCCAGTCTGTCTAGCCCTGTCAGAATTTTATATGTTTCAATGAGAACCCCTCATTCTTCTAAACTCTAGTGAATACAGGCCTAGTCAACCCAATCTCTCCTCATACGACAGTCCTGCCATCCCAGGAATCAGTCTGGTGAACCTTCGCTGCACTCCCTCTATGGCAAGTATATCCTTTCTTAGGTAAGGAGACCAAAACTGCACACAGTACTCCAGGTGTGGTCTCACCAAGGCCCTGTATAACTGTAGTAAGACATCCTTGCTCCTGTACTCAAATCCTCTTGTAATGAAGGCCAACATACCATTTGCCTTCCTAACTGCTTGCTGCACCTGCATGTTTGCTTTCAGTGACTGGTGTACAAGGACACCCAGGTCCCTCTGTACATCAGCATTTCTCAATCTATCACCATTTAAATAATACTCTGCCTTTCTGTTTTTCCGACCAAAGTGGATAACTTCACATTTATCCACGTTATACTGCATCTGCCATGTATTTGCCCCCTCACTCAACTTGTCTAAATCGCCTTGAAGCCTCTTTGCCTCCTCCTCACAGCTCACAATCCCACCTAGTTTCGTGTCGTCAGCAAACTTGGAAATATTACATTTGGTTCCCTCATCCAAATCGTTGATATATACTGTGAATAGCTGGGCCCAAGCACTGATCCCTGCAGTACCCCACTAGTCACCGCCTGCCACCCCGAATTTTGGCTCCCTCAGAATCCTGAAGGTCTATTACGCGACCTCATCTCACCCTCTCCAGGAGCCTCATTCTTCGCCACGCCTAGCTCCATTTTTCACCGGAAGAAATTACAGAAACTTTCCAGTTGGCTTCACAATATAGTAAAACCCATTTAACTCGCTGATAAAAAACACTTACCCATAGGCAATGCTAAGTGGATGTAACATTAACTTATCAAATATCTTTGCCAGCCTTATTACATCATAACCTACCCAGAATAGAATTCCAAGGAATGCAGTGAATGCAGAAACCACATTCATAATAATAACTGAACCATTTCAAAAACAAAATTGAATGGTTTCATATTTTCAAACATGGTAAAGTACCCTCTTGGTTTATTAAAGGTCATAGGCAACGTCTGTTTCTGTTAGCTCGCACTGGCTTCGTACTGTAATTATTAATCAAAAGGTGCTCTGCAGGAACCCTCGTGACTTGCCGATCAACGAGTGGGGATCTGAGCTGCGAATGTTAGTTTTAGAAAATACTGGAAGAGGCCAGCGCCTGATAAAGTGATCTGCAGCTGTAATTGTTGGGAGAGGGAAGAGGAAGAGGAGATGGCTCCCTATTGACTGATTGTCCAGAGACATTGACAGTAAGTGGCACAGACACACTCATTGTCCCAGCTCTGACAGAGCAAAAGAGTGGGGGGGGCGGGGGGATCAATAAAGGAAACTGAAACACAATAATTATTGGCAAATACTCATAATTCCTTTATTATTCAACTTATTCCAGTGTTTGTCTATCTATATAGTCAGAACCCTTGCGTATAACGAGCATCACACAACAAACATTTGGGTTGGCAAATTAACTATGTCTGTAGTCTGGAGATGTTCTCTGAAAAGTCAGTCTTGCTGTCAACCATTTAAAAAATAGTTCTGATGCGTTTCCCCCCCCACTCTGCTCCCCCCTCCCCCACTCTGCTCCCGTCCTCCCCCTCCCCCACTCTGCTCCCCCCTCCCCCACTCTGCTCCCCTCCTCCCCCCTCCCCCACTCTGCTCCCCTCCTCCCCCACTCTGCTCCCCTCCTCCCCCTCCCCCACTCTGCTCCCCTCCTCCCCCTCCCCCACTCTGCTCCCCTCCTCCCCCCTCCCCCACTCTGCTCCCCTCCTCCCCCCTCCCCCACTCTGCTCCCCTCCTCCCCCCTCCCCCACTCTGCTCCCCTCCTCCCCCTCCCCACTCTGCTCCCCTCCTCCCCCTCCCCCACTCTGCTCCCCTCCTCCCCCCTCCCCCACTCTGCTCCCCCCTCCCCCACTCTGCTCCCCCCTCCCCACTCTGCTCCCCTCCTCCCCCCTCCCCCACTCTGCTCCCCTCCTCCCCCCTCCCCCACTCTGCTCCCCTCCTCCCCTCTCCCCCACTCTGCTCCCCTCCTCCCCCCTCCCCCACTCTGCTCCCCTCCACCCCCTCCCCCACTCTGCTCCCCCCCTCCCCCACTCTGCTCCCCTCCTCCCCCTCCCCCACTCTGCTCCCCTCCTCCCCCTCCCCCACTCTGCTCCCCTCCTCCCCCTCCCCCACTCTGCTCCCCCTCCCCACTCTGCTCCCTCCTCCCCCTCCCCCACTCTGCTCCCCCCTCCCCCACTCTGCTCCCCTCCTCCCCCCTCCCCCACTCTGCTCCCCCTCCCCCACTCTGCTCCCCTCCTCCCCCCTCCCCCACTCTGCTCCCCTCCTCCCGCTCCCCCACTCTGCTCCCCTCCTCCCCCCTCCCCCACTCTCCTCCCCCCTCCCCCACTCTGCTCCCCTCCTCCCCCTCCCCCACTCTGCTCCCCTCCTCCCCCCTCCCCCACTCTGCTCCCCTCCTCCCCCTCCCCCACTCTGCTCCCCTCCTCCCCCCTCCCCCACTCTGCTCCCCCCTCCCCCACTCTGCTCCCCTCCTCCCCCCTCCCCCACTCTCCTCCCCCCTCCCCCACTCTGCTCCCCTCCTCCCCCTCCCCCACTCTGCTCCCCTCCTCCCCCCTCCCCCACTCTGCTCCCCTCCTCCCCCTCCCCCACTCTGCTCCCCTCCTCCCCCCTCCTCCACTCTGCTTCCCCCACTCAGCTCCCCCCCTCCCCCTCCCCCACTCTGCTCCCCCTCCCCCTCCCCCACTCTGCTCTCCCCCTCCCCCACTCTGCTCCCCTCCTCCCCCTCCCCACTCTGCTCCCCCCTCCCCCACTCTGCTCCCCCCTCCCCCACTCTGCTCCCCTCCTCCCCCTCCCCCACTCTGCTCCCCCCTCCCCCACTCTGCTCCCCTCCTCATCCCTCCCCCACTCTGCTCCCCCCTCCCCCACTCTGCTCCCCTCCTCCCCCCTCCCCCCACTCTGCTCCCCCCTCCCCCACTCTGCTCCCCTCCTCCCCCCTCCCCCACTCTGCTCCCCTCCTCCCCTCCCCCACTCTGCTCCCCTCCTCCCCCCTCCCCCACTCTCCTCCCCCTCCCCCACTCTGCTCCCCTCCTCCCCCTCCCCCACTCTGCTCCCCTCCTCCCCCCTCCCCCACTCTGCTCCCCCCTCCCCCACTCTGCTCCCCTCCTCCCCCTCCCCCACTCTGCTCCCCTCCTCCCCCCTCCCCCACTCTGCTCCCCCCTCCCCCAATCTGCTCCCCTCCTCCCCCCTCCCCCACTCTGCTCCCCCCTCCCCCACTCTGCTCCCTCCTCCCCCTCCCCCACTCTGCTCCCCTCCTCCCCCTCCCCCACTCTGCTCCCCTCCTCCCCCCTCCCCCACTCTCCTCCCCCCTCCCCCACTCCTGCTCCCCTCCTCCCCCTCCCCCACTCTGCTCCCCCCTCCCCCACTCTGCTCCCCTCCTCCCCCCTCCCCCACTCTGCTCCCCTCCTCCCCCCTCCCCCACTCTGCTCCCCCTCCCCCCTCCCCCACTCTGCTCCCCTCCTCCCCCCTCCCCCACTCTGCTCCCCCTCCCCCCTCCCCCACTCTGCTCCCCTCTCTCCCCCCTCCCCCACTCTGCTCCCCTCCTCCCCCCCTCCCCCACTCTGCTCCCCTCCTCCCCCCTCCCCCACTCTGCTCCCCCTCCCCCCGCCCCCACTCTGCTCCCCCTCCTCCCCCCTCCCCCACTCTGTTCCCCCTCCTCCCCCTCCCCCACTCTGCTCCCTCCTCCCCCCTCCCCCACTCTCCTCCCCCTCCCCCACTCTGCTCCCCTCCTCCCCCACTCTGCTCCCCCCCTCCCCCACTCTGCTCCCCTCCTCCCCCCTCCCCCACTCTGCTCCCCCCTCCCCCACTCTGCTCCCCTCCTCCCCCCTCCCCCACTCTCCTCCCCCCTCCCCCACTCTGCTCCCCTCCTCCCCCTCCCCCACTCTGCTCCCCTCCTCCCCCCTCCCCCACTCTGCTCCCCTTCTCCCCCCTCCCCCACTGTGCTCCCCCCTCCCCCACTCTGCTCCCCCCTCCCCACTCTGCTCCCCTCCTCCCCCCTCCCCCACTCTGCTCCCCTCCTCCCCCTCCCCCACTCTGCTCCCCTCCTCCCCCCTCCCCCACTCTGCTCCCCTCCTCCCCCCTCCCCCACTCTGCTCCCCTCCTCTCCAATCCCCCACTCTGCTCCCCTCCACCCCCTCCCCCACTCTGCTCCCCCCTCCCCCACTCTGCTCCCCTCCTCCCCCCTCCCCCACTCTGCTCCCCCTCCTCCCCCTCCCCCACTCTGCTCCCCTCCACCCCCTCCCCCACTCTGCTCCCCTCCACCCCCTCCCCCACTCTGCTCCCCCCTCCCCCACTCTGCTCCCCTCCACCCCCTCCCCCACTCTGCTCCCCCCTCCCCCACTCTGCTCCCCTCCTCCACTCTGCTCCTCCTCCCCCCTCCCCCACTCTGCTCCTCCTCCCCCCTCCCCCACTCTGCTCCCCCTCCCCCTCCCCCACTCTGCTCCTCCTCCCCCCTCCCCCACTCTGCTCCCCCCTCCCCCACTCTGCTCCCCCTCCCCCCTCCCCACTCTGCTCCCCCTCCCCCACTCTACTCCCCTTCTCACCCCCTCCCCCACTCTACTCCACTCCACCCCACCCCCTCAATGTGCTCCTGATTCCCCCAATCCCCTAAATTTGTTTTCCTATATTTCCACAAGCTACAAGAGTAACAATGCATACTTGTATCAAAAGTATTTTAAACAGTATGGGGAATGGGAAGAAGCTCGTAGCCCTTTCAGAGAGTGATAGACTGAATGGCCTCCTGTAAAATGCTGTGAGAACAACACGATTTGTCGTATCCTGGAAAGGTAACAACAACAACAACTTGTATTTATATAGCGCCTTTAACGTAGTAAAACGTCCCAAGGTGCTTCACAGGAGTATTATATGACAACAAATTTGACACTGATCCACATAAGGAGAAATTAGGGCAGGTGACCAAAAGCTTGGTCAAAGAGGTAGGTTTTAAGGAGCGTCTTAAAGGAGGAAAGAGAGGTAGCGAGGTGGAGAGGTTTAGGCTGGGAATTCCAGAGCTTAGGGCCCAGGCAACAGAAGGCACGGCCACCAATGGTTGAGCGATTATAATCAGGGATGCTCAAGAGGGCAGAATTAGAGGAGCGCAGATATCTCGGGGGGTTGTGGGGCTGAAGGAGATTACAGAGATAGGGAGGGGCGAGGCCATGGAGGGATTTGAAAACAAGGATGAGAATTTTTAAATCGAGGCGTTGCTTAACTGGGAGCCAGTGTAGGTCAACGAGCACAGGGGTGATGGGCGAACGGGACTTGGTGCGAGTTAGGACACGGGCAGCCGAGTTTTGGATGACCTCAAGTTTACATGGGGTAGAATGTAGGAGGCCAGCCAGGAGTGTGTTGGAATAGTCAAGTCTAGAGGTAACAAAGGCATGGATGAGGGTTTCAGCAGCGGATGAGCTGAGACAAGGGCGGAGACGGGCGATGTTACGGAGGTGGAAATAGGCGGTCTTAGTTATGCTACGGATATGTGGGCGGAAGCTCATTTCAGGGTCAAATATGACACCAAGGTTGCGAACAGTGTGGTTCAGCCTCAGACAGATGTTAGGGAGAGGGATGGAGTCAGTGGCTAGGGAACGGAACTTGTGGCGGGGACCGAAAACAATGGCTTCGGTCTTCCCAATATTTAATTGGAGAAAATTTCTGCTCATCCAGAAGTGGATGTCGGACAAGCAGTCTGACAATTTAGAGACCGTGGAGGGGTCGCGAGAAGAGGTAGTGAGGTAGAGCTGGGTGTCGTTAGCGTACATGTGGAAACTGACGCTGTGTTTTTGGATGATGTCGCCAAGGGGCAACATGTTGATGAGAAGGGGCAAGGATAGATCCTTGGGGGGACACCAGAGGTAACGATGCGGGAGTTGAAAGAGAAGCCGTTGCAGGTGATTCACTGGCTACGATTAGGTAGATAAGAATGGAACCAGTAAGTCAGCATTAATTAGCGTTTTGTTCCATGGAATTAGTTATCGAATTGTCCTTTTGAAATTCGGAGACAATTTATCCTTGTGCTTTGCTAAATGTTGTAGATCTGCTTATATTCTTCCCACTTAGCCCAATCCTATCAACATTATCTGCAGCAAAGATATTTTTGTGCACTTGGTCCGGTCCTCCCGCAAGAAAAAAATAGAAATATTTTAATTGCAAATATAAACAGTTGTACGGTACCTCACACTGAGTTGCGGAAAAGACAGAGAAAATATGTGGATGGGAACTAATTGGATGTTTAGCTCCTCAAACGCGGCACATGGGCTGACAGACTGTGTATGCAAAGGCTGTGCTGTTAATTAAGGACACCTGATGGTGCATGATAAATCTTGGGCTTCCTGACACATTGCACAAAAAATGGATCACAAAGACACAGCCACAACACACAGCTTAATAGGTCAGGGATGTCTGCTTTCCCCGACATCATTCACACAGATTTAATTACCTGTTTCGTTAATCGTGAACCAGTCAAAAACAATTAATGAACATCGACAAACCATTCTAGCCCCACATATTCCGCCAAGGACAAGGGACATGTCCGAACCCACACAGGGAAAACCCCCAGACATTTACCCAGAGAGAGATGAATTAACCCCGTGGGTGAGTGTATTGGTCAGTATTAACTCTGTGAACATAAGAACATAAGAAATAGGAGCAGGAGTAGGCTATACAGCCCTTCCAGCCTGCTCCGTCATTCAATGAGATCATGGCCAATCTTCTACATCAAAGCCACTTTCCTGCACTATCCCTTGATTTCCTTAGTGCCCAAAATTCTGTCAATCTCTGTCTTGAATATGCTCAATGACTGAGCATCCACAGCCCTCTGGGGTAGAGAATTCTAAAGATTCACAACCCTCTGAGTGAAGAAATTTCTCCTCATCTCTGTCCTAGATGACCAAGCCCTTAACCTGAGACTATGACCCCCCTAGTTCTAGACACTCCAGCCAGGGGGAAACAGCCTCTCAGCATCGACCCTGTCAAGCCCTTTAAGAATTTTATGCATTTCAATGAGATCACCTCTCACTCTTCTAAACTCCAGAGAATATAGGCCTAGTCTACTCAATCTCTCCTCACAGGACAACCCTCACATCCCAGGAATCAATCGAGTGAACCTTCATTGCACCCCCACTAAGGCAAGTATATCCTTCCTTCGGTAAGGAGACCAAAACTGTACACAATACTCCAGGTCTCACCAAAGCACTATATAATTGCAGCAAGACTTCCTTACTCATACTCCAACCCCTTTGCAATAAAGGTTAACATACTATTTGCCTTTCTAATTGCTTGCTGTACCTGCATGCTAACTTTCTGTGATTCATGTACAAAGACACCCAAATCCCTTTGAATACCAACATTTACTAGTCTCTCAGCTTTGAAAAAATATTCTGCTTTTCTATTCTTCTATTATCAAAAGTGGATAATTTCACATTTCCCCACATTATACTCCATCTGCCACTTTCTTGCCCAATCACTTAACCGGTCTATATCCCTTTGCAGCCTCTTTGCATCCTCCTCACAACTTACTTTCCCACCTAGCTTTGCATCGTCAGCAAACTTGGATACATTGCACTCGATCCCCTCATCTAAGTCATTGTGGGTGAGTGAGTGAATTGGTCAGTATTAACCCTGTGAGTGAATTGGTCAGTATTAACCCTGTGAGTAAATTGGTCAGTATTAACCCTGTGAGTAAATTGGTCAGTATTAACCCTGTGAGTAAATTGGTCAGTATTAACCCTGTGAGTGAGTGATTTAGTCAGTATTAACTGATGAATACATTTAACTGGGTAATTAGGCGACCTGGTAAGTATTACTCCAGTGAATGGCTATTAACCTTCAGCCTGAGGCTTATGTCTGTATTCTCCATTATTGGAAGCTATCCTAATCTGATAACAGGAGATATTTTACAGTAACAGATGGCACTCAGATGCCCCTTCTGTGTTTTACAGAAAAAGTCTTTAAACTGAGATGCACAGACTCTAAGAGGTCCACAGCTGTACCCCAGGGGTTGACCTTTGCTATCTGCCCAGGCTCTGATGAGCTCAGCATTCTTCTGTATTTGTTGACTCTAGTAAATGATATCTGTTGCTGTGTGGGTCAGTACTTGCTGGAGCGGGGCATCTCGCAGCGTGCGCTGTTAGTTCGACTTTTTCCAGCACCCTTCAGCGCAAATACTTTTTGCACCGTAACTTGCTGGAAGTGCGAGCTGATAACCGTGTGGCGAGAACAGGGCAACTGGGACCTTAGTGAACGGTGGGACCAACAATCTATCTCCTTAACCAATGAGGTTTAAGGATGGAGAAGGAAACAGAGGAACAGCAGAGAAGGAATTTGGGTGAATTAGAGTCAAGTCAGGTATAGAAAGAGAAATAAAGAGAGGGAAAGAAAGATTGGATTAAGAGCGAGAGAGATAAAAAAGATAGAAAAGAAAAGTATTTTGACATTTTTTAAATCTCCCAACAACAATTCACTACTTGTAAGAATGAGACTCCACAGTTTAAATTGTTCGCTTTCTGGGCCAGAGAGGTTGATTGGCAGTCATTAACAATTATCACATTGTTAAAAGGGTACTTACACTATTAGTTACTAGACTTAACTTTATGTGGTGAGTTTAACAGGCAATTAATGTGCAAATCAGCAAGTTCTTAAAAAAATAACAGGGAGACTAAGGACGAAAAGCAAACAGCGGAGTGACGTAAATCGACCGACAAGTTCTGGAGCTTCACAACTCACAGCCCCTGAGCTTGCTGGCCTATTTGCACATGAATAACAGTGTTCATACTCCTTTATTTTTTCAGCGAGTTGCGGCCATTGTTTCAGAACAGACTCTGCTCACTGTTCTAAACTCTTAACGGTCACATCAAGAGTGAATCAGCTATTCAAATAGCTGTTCAAGAGCCTTGAACCCTACAAGTTATGCATTTCAACAGCAGCTTTCACTCTAGCAGCCAAGTCTTCAGCTCCATATTGCTTCATTAGTTGCCTCAGAGGAGAAACCTATTAAAGAGACAGTCCAGAGAACCGAATGCAAAGGTAAATATGGGCTGCGTTGTCCCAGGAGTGGTCTGTGTGACTGCCACAATTTCAGCTACTTGATCGAATGGGAAAAAATGCATCAGCCCACCTCTGCCTAGTTTGGATCAGGTGCTGATTATGAGTCAG
The DNA here is from genome assembly GCA_030390025.1 of Squalus acanthias. NCBI lineage: Eukaryota > Metazoa > Chordata > Chondrichthyes > Squaliformes > Squalidae > Squalus > Squalus acanthias. Next base: position 37,429,167 of record CM059448.1, on the reverse strand, counting down.
TTTGTAAAAGGTCTCCTATAACAAATCATTCAGAAAAGTCCCTGTGGAAATTCCCTCACTGTTACAGCCACAAATTACATAGAGCTATTTTTAAATCGGGAGGAGGTGGAATACTCAGAGAAGTTGTGTTATTCACCTTTCTCTTTTTTTTCCAGCCTAGTCCTCTGTCACCCTCTGAACAAACCCCTTTCACTTCTCCATGTCACAGTTGCAAAGGGCATGTTCCACTCAAGGGGCAAATTAGGAAAGAGAATAACAGAAATGTACACTCGGGCCTCGCGCTCTCAGTGTGTTGTGAGGAATTCTGATCTTGTCATTGTGTTTGTCTTGCTACTGAAATACCCCAGTAATCCTCTCTGAGTCAGGTACATGTTTTAAACCCGAGAGAGTCACAGTTGACATTTCATTTTGTGTCTTGTACAAAGTAAGACATTTCTAGATGGTGCTCTTGTAGTCGATGATGTTTTTAAAGCATCATGGGGTTTCTAAAAAGTTTTTAAACCATTTAAAAAAAGGAATTTTTATTAGCTTTGCTTCCATTTATTGGACACCAGCCCTTTCCAAGAAACACTGGTCCTGTCACCTTCCCCCAGGCTTCCAGCAATGGCACTCCGTTCACTGTAACTTGTAAACATAAGACCATAATAAGACGTAGGAGCAGGCGTAGATCATTTGGCCCCTCGAGCCTGCTCCGCCATTCAATAAGATCATGGCTGATCTGATCAACTCCACTTCCCTGCCCGCTTCCCATAACCCTTGACTCCCTTACCTTTCAAAAATCTGTCTATCTCCACCTTAGATATATTCAATGACCCAGCCTCCACAGCTCTCTGGGGAAGAGAATTCCAAAGATTCACGACCCTCTGAGAGAAGAAATTCCTCATTTCCAATTTAAATTCTGAAATTATGCCCCCTAGTTCTAGATTCCCCCACGAGAGGAAACATCCTCTCTGCATCTACCCTGTCAACCCCCTTCAGAATCTTATATGTTTCAATAATTCTCATTCTTCTAAACTCCAATGAGTATAGGCCCAACCTGCTCAACCTTTCTTCATAAGACAACCCCTTCATCTCCAGAATCAACCTCGTGAACCTTCCCTGAACTGCCTCCAATGCAAGTATATCCTTCCTTAAATAAGGAGACTAAAACTGTACGCAGTACTCCAGGTGTGGTCTCACCAACACCCTGCACAATTGTAACAGGGCTTCCCTACTTTTATACTCCATTCCCTTTGCAATAAAGGCCAACATTCCATTTGCTTTCCTAATTACTTGCTGTACCTGCATGCTAACTTTTTGTGATTCATGTACAAGGACCCCAGATCCCTCTGTACCTCTGCATTTTGTAATCTCTTCCCATTTAAATAATAATTTGCTTTTTTATTTTTCCTACCAAAGTGGATAACCTCGCATGTTACCACATTAAACTCCATCTGGCAGATTTTTGCCCACTCACTTAGCCTAGCTATATCCCTTTGGAGATTCTTTGCGTCCTCCACACAATTTGCTTTCCCACCTAGCTTTGTATCATCAGCAAATTTGGCTACATTACACTCAGTCTCTTCATCCAAGTCATTAATATAGATTGTAAAGAGTTGAGGCTCCAGCACTGATCCCTGCGGCACCCCACTAGTTACAGTTTGCCAACCTGAAAATGACACATTTATCCCGACTCTCTGTTTTCTGTTAGTCAGCCAATCCTATATCCATGCTAATATATTACCCCCAACACCGTGAGCTCTTATCTTGTGCAGTAACCTTTTATGTGGCACCTTATCGAATTCCTTCTGGAAATCCAAATACATGACATCTACTGGTTCCCCTTTATCCACCCTGCTCGTTACATCCTCAAAGATTTCCAGCAAATTTGTCAAACATGATTTCCCTTTCATAAAACCATGCTGACTCTGCTTGACTATATTATGATTTTCTAAATGTCCTGCTACCACTTCCTTAATGATGGACTCCAACATTTTTCCAATGACAGATGTTAGGCTAACTGGTCGATAGTTGCCTGCTTTCTGTCTCCCTCCTTTCTTAAATAGGGCGTTACTTTTGCGGTTTTCCAGTCCGCTGGGACCTCTCCAGAATCCAGGGAATTTTGGTAGATTACAACCAATGCATCCACTATCTCTGCAGCCACTTCTTTTAAGACTCTAGGATGCAGGCCATCGGGTCCAGGGGACTTGTCCACCTTTAGTCCCATTAGTTTGCCTAGTACTTTCACTCTAGTGATAGTGATTGTTTTAAGTTCCCCCCCCATCCCAATAGCCCCTTGATTATCCATTATTGGGATGCTTTTAGCGTCTTCTACCTTGAAGACAGATACAAAATATTTGTTCAGCGTGTAGGAAACGTCCTGAGGTCACGAAGGGCGCTATATAAATGCAAGTCTTTTTTTCTTTTCAGAGACCTAGCTCGGAAAGATCTAAATGGAGCTTCGGATCCCTTTGTGAGAGTGCAATACAACGGGAAGACCCAAGAAAGCTCTGTGAGTCCAGCCAGTTCCTTCTGCGCCAGTGGTGCAATAATGGTGATGAGAGAGCTATTCAGAATTGACCAGCTCCTGTTGAAGGTGTTAATAACTTGCAGTTTAATATCCTCATTCTGGATATTGGGTGTGAGGTCATGAGTTGTTCTGCTGCGAATCTAATCACTGCTACATAACCAGCAGGCTAATTTAAACACACTGCTATATTATATTCCATTAACTTATTTTAAAAAAATACATTCTAGCATATCTGCACCGATTTTCACTTCCACTGGTTTCCCCTTTCTCAGCAGCGATGGCTTGTCCTTCTGCTCCGCTCCTGGAGTACCCGTTGTCGTCGGTCTTCCCTCCCGCCCCAGCTCTGCGCCCCTTCACGTTGCCTCTAGCAACGTAGCACATGGCCCGCAGTGCCTTTTGGGGACTCTCCAAGCGTGCACAACCTTTTCAGCCCTCTGCTGTGTCCTGTCCTGTCTCTGCCTGGCTTCACAGGAACCGCAGTGTGCCATTCGGATCCAGACGTCTGCCATTGCAACTTCGTCTCGAGCAGCAAGATACTAGATGCACAGGAATCTCTCGGGGATTAATAGTAGTTAAACTGAAGTACAAGCACGAAACCGCATATTTTTATTCTTCTGTTAGAGGATTTATTTTTAAATGATAAAATGTTCTCTCTGTACCTCAAAATCAATAAGGTTCTTGAAACGTTGAGGTCAAGCATTCATAGATTTATTAAATATATATTACATGCAATAGTACTTAAGCATACACTTAAAATAGTACTTACCACACACTGGGCGATGTAGTTTCCGGAAAGTTTATCATTTATTCCAAGGTTACGGGTCCCCTTCCCACCTCTGATCTCCCGATTTCTTTCCATAATGGCCCAGAAATTAAACATCGATGGTTCCCGCGGGGGTAAGGATTCCCCGCGATATCGCACTCCGCGCCTACCTTTTTGTTTCGGGCCCACATGAACTTCAGTTTCAGGGCCTCTACCTGTTGCAACCGTGCAGTGCTTGCGTGTCCCAGAGGCGCAATTAGTTCGTGCGAGCTCTGGGATCACGTGATTCAGTTAGAACCAATGGCAGCACACCATCTTTCATTCATAGTTTTGACAGCAAGGGCTGTCAAAGCTATGAATACTACAAGCCCCCAAAAGAACAGCTAAACCTCAATTAAATTTTAAAAAAGCCATCACATTAATAAAATAACTATAGTTAAATAAATTAACCACTTTAAACAAAAAATTAAATTTTTGAAAAAATTTAAAATCTTTTTAAAAGTTATAAAAATAAACTTACCTTTCTTTAAAGTCTCTAAAAAAGATAAAGCTGTTGAAAAAAATTTAAAATAACACTTAATTAACTACTTACCTTGTTAAAAGGGGGTCCTACGCCTGCTTTCTTTATGTGTAAAATCATCACCACTTACCTGCGCGTTCAAACCTGAAAAAAAAACTAAGTGCACTGCGTGCGCGCAGCCTGTAGTGCGCACGCGGTTCACTTAGGAACCGCCCCCTTTGCAATACACGAAGTGCCGGTTTCCCGCGCATGCGCAGTGCATGCAGGAAACCGGCAATTCGGGACCTAATACGCGAGAGTACACAGTGCGTACTCTCGCGTATTAGGTCTAATTTTCGGGCCATTATATCCTGAAGTTAGTAGCCCCAATTTTAACCTATCCCGCTTCGAGGGAACAGGACAGGTTCGGATGGGACCCCGGTTTTACACCTCGCCCATATTTATGCTGCATTGACATCAATGAAGTAAATATTCGGGCAGGGTGTAAAACGGGCATCTGATCTGAAGCGACGGGTTAGGTTAAAATGGGGTCTAGTGTATCCTCTGACTCGGTGGGGCGATTTTCCCACTGGAGGCGAGATGGAGGCGGGTTTCAGTTTGGGTGGGTTTGAAACCCGCCTCCACTGATAGTTTTCAAAAAATTGAGATATTCCCCTGATTGGCCACTTGATTTCAGAGGTGTGGGATGCCCTTGGTCAATTAGCGTTTTGGGACTGAAACCCGCATCTGTTGACAGCACTTTTCCAGTCTGATTTTATGGCTTCTTGCTGCCTTGGCTCATTCCACAGGATTTCTGCCTAAGCTGCACCACCTGCAGCATATTTTGAGAAACCACTATGTCCGATTCCAAGGCAAGGGCCTCTTCGAGGCTCTCGGATGAGGCGCTGCAAATGTTGTTTGAGGGGATGACAGCTAGCATGGAGGTGCTCTTACACTCATCTGGGAGGAAGAGGCCTCCCAAAGAAACCAAGGCTGTGTGGGTTCAGCTGGCAAGGGATATAACCTCCAGATCTGTGTGTAGATTGGGAGAATGTTTCTGTGAATTGATGAAATGCCATCCCTGTTGGAAAGCATTAAAATGATTTGAAGGCAAAATGTTGGCGTTATGGCATCTGTTCTTTCGCCTTAGGCAGCTCCACATTGCGGGCTCTGCCACACTTGCGTTGTCAGGTTGGTGGCCTGAGTGAAAGGAGGCCAGAGAGTCATGTCCATTGTCAATGATGTCCTAGGATGGAGCCAAGGACATGTGCCAACTTGGCCAACCTATGCAAATCTGGCCAGGATAAGTTCATCCCTTGCATCCCAGGCAGCCATGTGCTCGCATGCTGTCGCTGCCGCTGGTCGATACACCCGCGCTCTGACCTCCTCCTGCTCCTCCTCCTCCTCCTGCTCCTCCTCCTCCTCCTCCTCCTGCTACTCCTCCTCTTCCTGCTCCTCCTCCTCCAGATCCTCCTCCTCCTCATCTGAGGAGGGCTGGAACTGAGCCGCTTGCTCATCAGGAAGCTGCAAGCCACGACGCTGTGCGATGTTGTGCAGTGCACAGCAGACCACGACCATTCTGGAGACCCTGTATGGTGTGTACTGCAGGGCTCCACCTGATCAGTCAAGGCATCGGAAGCGCATCTTCAACAACCCAATGGTTTGCTCGATGATGGACCTGGTCGAAGTGTGGCTGGCGTTGTAGCGCTCTTCAGTCTCGTTAGCTGGCCTCCTGATCAGCATCATTAGCCACTTCTTCAGGGGGTAGCCTTTGTCACCAAGGAGCCATCCATTAAGTTGGTTTGGCGGATTGAAAAGTGGAGGAACACTAGAGTGCCGCAGGATGAGAGTCATGGCAACTACCACAGAACTTGGCGCAAACATGCAAGAACTCCTTCTTGTGGTTACACACCAGCTGTACGTTGAGGGAGTGGAAGCCCTTTCGGTTGACAAAGATAGCTGGGTTGTGATGGGGTGCCCTAAGGGCCACATGTGTGCAGTCTATGACACCCTGCACCATTGGCATGCCTGCCATATTTGCAAAGCCAACCGAATGGGCGGTTATACTTGCTTGATCCCATGAGAACTGGATGTAATTGTGGGCCTCAGCAAAAAGGGCATCGGTAACCTGCATGATGCAACTGTGGGCGGCCGACTGGGAGATGCCGCTGATGTCTGCTGATGATCCCTGGAAGGAGCCTGAGGCAAAGAAGTTGAGTGCGGTGGTGACTTTGACAGCCACTGATAAGGGGTGTCCACCCGTTCCTCTGGGCACCAGGTCTTGCTGCAGCAGGCCGCAGATCTCTCGGACAACCTCTCGTGAAAGTCTCACCCACCTTTGGCACTGCTGCTCACTCATGTTGAGGTAGCTCATCCTCTGTCTGTAAACCCTCTGTCGGGGGTATCTCCTGCGGCAAGGTGCCTCGATGCACTGGTGCCTTCTGCCCTGTGCAGCATCAGGTGGCTGAGCAGGAGGTTTGGGCTCCTGCTGAGCTGCCTGAGCAGGAGGTTGGGGCTCCTGCTGATGTTGCTCCTGAGCTGCCTGGTTCTGCTGCTGCCGTGAATGCTCCTCATCCTCATCTGAGGTCCATGCAGAAAGAAAACGAATGGTTCCTATGCTGCTTGTAGATGCCTCCTTTGGGGAAGCGCTCATTGCAAGCGGGGAGAAAGTCTTCCAAGGAGGTCCCACAGTTGATGGAGTTAAGCTGCAGGACCTCCGACTTTGGAAGGCCTTCTAAAAGTGCTCAGAGACCTTTTAAAGCAAAGGTCTGGCACCTGCAAGTAATCTTTGCTGCAATAAACGATGTCTTGTTAGACCTGCAGCTGTGAGGAGGCCACCCACGAGTCAACCCGCCAGGTTTACCTGGCGTGGTTCAGGAGGTGCGTGGAGCACGCTGAAATGCTCGAAAAATCTCGAGGGCCTCTCAAAATAGTCTTAGAGAGGCCCTCAACGAGCATTTAATGATCACAAGTATCGCTGGCCAGCTGGAGGCGGGACCGTTTCCCGACCTCCAAAACCGGCACCGGCAAAATCCCGCGGAGGCGGGTTGGAAGCGGGTTCCGAACCCGACCTCATTGAATCTGATTTTCCCGCCTTTCCCACCTCCAAGCCTGCCTCCTCCGATGGCAGAAAATCGCCCCCACTGTGACCAATACCAGGGAAGATTCAACATTTATACAGCACCTTTAATGTAGAAAAATATCAGAAGGCGTTTCACAGAAGTGTCTTCAGAGAAAAATGGATGCCAATCACCCCTCAATCTTCTATAATCAAGGGAATACAAGCCAAGTTTATGCAAACTGTCCTCATAATTTAACCCTTTTTGCCTCGGTATCATTCTGGTGAATCAGTGCTGAACCCCCCCTCCAAGGCCAATATCGTCTTCCTGAGATGTCGTGGCCAAAACTAAACGCAGTTCTCCAGATGGGGTCTGACCAAGACTCTGTACAACAGAAGCATAACTTCCTCAGTTTTCTATCCCAGTCTCCTTGAGATAAAGGCCAACATTCCAGTAGCCTTGAGTCTTTTTTTCTACATCCCATAAATCTGCGCTGCAGCCTGCGTTCAAGAATGTGCCCCCAAGTTTCAGGCCGCAGCTGACCGTTACTGCCCCTGCCCATGTGCCAGCTCTGTGCTGCATGGTAGGTGCAGGTGGCCCTCGCAGAGCTTGGCATCTGCCCCTCTGCTGATTCAGACCCCGAGAAGGCAGCTTCCCACAGTCCTGCTGTGATTGGGGTGCTTCTGAAGAACCTTCCGGCATAAGCAGACGTGGGTGCTGGCAGGAGGGCGGGCACACCGCACCGCAAGGGCAGTTTGACCTGCTTGGCATCTCACCCTTCCCTTCCTCTGAACACGGAGTCACCTTGGTGCCAGTAAAGGGAGCTCAGGGCAAATAAATAAATAACAGCAATTGGCACAAAGGCGCATGCGAGCTTGAATTTTAAAAATGACAAGAAGGGCCTGTGAAAGGCCTAACATTTAAAATCTGCCTGCAGGACTGCCCCAGGACTCCTTCCCACGGGGTTTAGGTTGCCATGGTCCTACTGGGGACTCAGCATCCAGTATGCTTGGAGGCCGGAAAATGGCACTCCCCTTCCCCGCCCCTCTTACATACACAACGGACGCTCCCACCTACTTCAGACAGGAGCTTCAGATACTTGGACCAGGCCCGACCGAAGGATTTAGCGGGTCCAAATCTAGCAGGAATTAGGGTCGCCAACTCTGGTTGGACGTATTCCTGGAGGTTTCATCATGTGACCTCCCGCCTCCGACCGCCCCGCCCAGTCACGCACCCTTTTGTCCCCATCGCCAATGATTTTATAACTAATAAACTAAAATGTTCAGAGAAAATGAAAAAAAACCACAATTTTTTCAGTGCCCCAATGATTTAACTTCAGGGGGTTGCTCGCAGCAGCGTCGACGAGACAAATCTTTAATTCCTGGAGACTCCAGGCCAATCCTGGAGGGTTGGCAACCCTAGCAGGAACCTGCCAGAACTGACTTCCGCTGAATAGCCAAACTTCTACTGCCCTTTAGTGCACCAAATCAGGGCGCGAAGAAGACATAATGGGGCCCCAAGATTTGTAACATAAGAAAAATGAAAGATTTCACAATAATATTATGAAGCTTACCGATACAGCAGATTTTTGTGTGTTTGAAATTTCCTGATGAACATTGTTATTTGGAGCTCTGACCCTGTGTTCCGAGTGTGTGCCTTGAGGTTTGTTTGCATCCTCCCAGGTTTCTGAGTGAAGCCGTTTCACCAAGTAGCCCACTCCCGGAATGTACCACAATCCCTCTGCGCACCAGTTCCCAAAATGCACTGTGCTCAGTGTGCATGTCTCCCTAATAGACTACAACTCCCAGAATGCAGTTAGAGGCTGCCACCTTCTCCCCATGCCAACACAGGACCAGGCAGGGAGCGTGGCGCTTACAAAAAGGAAGCTGTATTCTGCTCTCTGACTGGCCAGTCCTGCTGTCAATCATAAAAAGACATTCTGATGCTTTTAGAGACACGTCCCGATTTTGCAGATATGTTCCAACTTTTCTAATTGTAAATCAGATCCAGGAAAGAAATATTCCCCAAAACAGCCACCATGACAGTTCACCATGTTCCCAGTGATATTAAACAGGTAAGACCCGGCTTTGCTTGAGGTACAGTGGTTCTAATGATAAAACTCTGTACCTTGCTCGCCTCCCACACCCACTCCCCATTCCCTGCCTCCTCTCAACTCCTGGGGCTGTGCTCTGCACCACTGCCACACCCTATTCTCCAGCTCAGAATAAACCAATCATCGACTCATTACAGCACAGGAGGAGGCCATTCGGCCCGTCGAGCCCGTGCCGGCTCTCTGCAAGAGCACTTCAGCTAGTCCCACCTCCACTGCCCTTTCCCCGTAGCCCTGCACTTTTTTTTCCTTCAGGTACTTATCAAAAATGCCAAGGCTCTATAAACTGCACCTCAGGCCCCAGACTACCAGCATCACAATTTGTTGCATGTAAATTTCAGTGTTGCACTTGGGGAAGGGCGGGGGTAAGTATAGAAGAGAAAGCCATTCATTTCTTACTGGTTTCTATTGACCTTGGGAATGAGCTTCCAATTAACATGCACCTACCAATCCACAGAGAAACTTCCTCAGCAACAGAATATACCCCCCAATTGATCTCAGGATTTACCTAAGAGCAATTGGCCTCCATTTGGACCTAAGGATGTGTCTATACCGCAATTGGACCTTGTTGCCTCAAAGGGACATACTAATTGCACACAGTTTCACCTTAGCAGCAAAATAATACTTTATGTGTTACGCAGTACAATGCATCATCCAACTTACCATGACCACCACCTGCTCGCTCACTTTCTGCAATGATACACTTGTTTTTTCTTTTTGGATTGCTGTTGCTGTCCCTCAGAAGTTGCGACAGGAAGCCCCAGGAGTGTGTCAATATTGTGGGTCCCCAGGATTGTGTCAACAATTCCAGGCGCCCCCTACCCAACCAATGGGGAAAGGTTTGAAATCCGCTGCTGCAGTGTATTTTAGCCGAGTATACATGTTACTCACGAGATGGCTGCTGCAGAACTACTTTCAGGCTGTTCATTGTACAATGAGACTTATATTCATGTGTATTGCAATGTAGCACTGAATGTAATATAATTCAAGGACTGAGTGAGGATTCTTGGGCCATCACAGTGAGCTCCTTTTGTGAGCCATGTGAGCCTGCATATGGACTGTTGGGTCTTTTATATGAATGTTTCATCCATGCTTGGTTTGGTTGGACCTCGTGTATCAGCTGATTAGGCTGTGCGGACAGCTCCCATTGGTGCTGTCGTTCCTCCCATTGTCAATAATGGTAGTGTAAATTAACATGCCAACGTCAGTCTTTCTGGGGCAAGCTATGTTTTTTTCCTCACATTTAAATCTTTATATTTTGGATGAGCTTTTGATTCCATCAAGGTGAAGAACCTCAGTACCAGAGAGATGAAACACTTTGTCAATTTTGGCTCAGCTCCCTCACTGTGCCTTAACGCAATCTCTGTAGAACAAACTATAACCTCTGCCCCTATTTTTTCAGGCGGCAGCTGTTGATGATTCTGCCATCCCCATTTGCAACATTTAACCACTCCTGCCTTCAATCCTATCACAGACCATCCCTTTAGTTCCTTCCTCCCCTCCCCTCCTTTCCCTGCCTCTGCACCTGCTTAAAACCTGTTACATCTCTAACTTTTTCCAGTTCTGACGAAGGGTCACAGACCTGAAACGTTAACTCTGTTTCTCGCTCCACGGATGCTGCCTGACCTGCTGAGTGTTTCCAGCATTTTCTGTTGTTATCTCTGTCGAACATTGCCCGTTAAACCAGTATGAATATTTCCATTTCCCACACGCCAGCCATCTTTGTAAGACTGCTAATTTAAAGCCAATCTCTGCTGAATTGAGTAGTTTTGTACTGTGGATTCATATCCACTAGTAACCAGGTTGGAGATCTGCAAACTCATTTCACACCGGACCATTAGGCTTAGCAGACAGCGTAGACTTTCATCAGGCTGGGCTGGATTGAAATCCGGTTTCCACACACTTAAGCACAATGTTCTAATCCACTGGCGAATTTCAGAAAGCTCCATTATGGCACAAAGTCTTGTTAAACATAGGCACAGGTCAGAAAATGGATCCGGTAGCCTTATAGTGCTGTCTCTGACCAATGCTCGCGTCTAGCTATCTCACAAAGTTATCCCGAACACACCTACCATGCCCTTTTGTTAGTGATTGAGAGAGCATCTAGTTGCACATTGTAGTAAATACGATCGTCGTTATTGCTTGTGTACTTTGCTGCCATTCAGCACCTTTAATACTTGGATTAACCGCAGTGGATGGTCCACATTTTATGGGTGTTGTTAAAATCTAATGGAAGCTCCTCATACTGAGTTTTCTTGATGTAGGTTGTGAAGAAGTCCCGTTACCCCCGGTGGAATGAGGTATTTGAGTTTGTCCTGGATGACACAGTGACGGAGAATACGTTGCATGTGGAGGTGTGGGACTGGGACCTGGTCAGCAAAAATGACTTCCTGGGAAAGGTAGGTAGCACCTCAAGCGATACCCGGCTTGCAGCTCTCGGTTGTTTTTAGTGGTGCTGCAGCTAATGCAATACCTTTTCACACTTAAGAAAAGATTTGCATTTATATAACATCTTTCACATCCTCAGGATGTCCCAAAGCTCTTCACAGTCAGTGGATTACTGTTGTTTTTTCAGCCAATTTGCACACAGCAATGTCCTGCAAATAGCAATGAGATAATGACCAGATAATCAGTTAAGAACATAAGAAACAGGAGCAGGAGTCGGCCATTCGGCCCCTCGAGCCTGCTCCGCCATTCAATAAGATCATGGCTGATCTGATCTTGGCCTCAACTCCACTTTCCTGCCTGCTCCCCATAACCCTCGACTCCCCTGTAGCTCAAATATCTGTCAATCTCAGCCTTGAATATATTCACTGACTTCACCTCCACAGCTCTCTGGGGGAGAGAATTCCAAAGATTCACGACCCTCTGAGAGAAGAAATTCCTCCTCATCTCCGTCTTAAATAGGCGACCCCTTATCCTGAAACTGTACCCCCTAGTTCTAGATTCCCCCATGATGTTGGTTGAGGGATAAATGTTGGCTGGGACACCGGGGAGAACTCCCCTGCTTTTCTTCAAAATAGTGCCGTGGAATCTTTTATGTCCACCTGAGTTTAACGTCTCATCCGAAAGTGCAGCACTCTCTCAGGACTGCACTGGAGTGTCAGCCTGGATTATGTGCTCAAATCTTTGGATTAAGGCTTGAATCCATGACCTCCTGACTCCGAGGTGAGAGTGCTACCACTGAGCCAAGGCTGACGTTTGAATATTAATTAACCTCAAGATATAAATAATGAGTGCAGCTTGAATGAAGACACAAATAACAATAAAGATGCTTTGGCCTAAAAATTCGGTTGCTTTGCGCCTCCCATTAGCGCCCGGCGAAGTTAGCGCCCCAAAGGGGGCGCAACCCAATTTTTCCCGCTTTTACTCTTGAACTTTTAAATCGACTTCTGACTGCCTGTTTTAGGGAGAATGACTTCCATCCGTGTCAGGAGATGGTCTCTATAGGCATGCTGGGCTGTGCTGTGGAATGCAGCGTCCCAGAGATCGGCACTCCACCTTGACTTCACACAGCCACCGCCTTTAACCCAATGGCGCGTTCCTCTAGGTCTATGATCCTGTTGGTTCCCCAAACCTCAGCTCATTTGTATTGCGGGAAGTCAACCAAGTATCTCCATGTCTGGCTGAACTCCTATGGTGAAAATGCGCCTTCAGGAACGGCAAAAAACCTCTTCGGCCCATCAAGAATGTTCCTTCCGCAAATGATTTGTAATTTCCGTATCACGGGTTTTATCTCCTGAGGAAAAGGAAAACAAAACTCCAGGATATTCAGTCGTTTTCACATCCCCCTCCTTCCAAATTTTATTGCCTCCACAACAATTGCCTCAGACCTTCCCCGGGCCCCAACATCTGTGGACCATCATGTTCCATTGAGTATTTGACCTTTTTTGGTCTGTATTAACAGTCAAGAAATAAAGTTACAAAGACAAAGTAAGGGGGAGGGCGGGGAGGAAGCACAAGGAAACAATAAGAGTGAAAGGAATATAAGGCTACACTTAGGACGCTCGTGCTCTCAGTGAGGAGCTGTGCTCGGAGGGAATACAGGTCGGAGAATCAGGACTGCAGCCTGACCTCTGAACCATGCACTCTGAATGCGGCTCCCCCATTGGGACTGTAGCAACCCTGAAGCTATCCAAAGGGAGGAAAAAGGAGACGACGATAGAATGAAGAAACAAAATGAATGGAAGGAGAGAGAAATAAATGAAAGAGGATTTTTTGGTTTTTTAAAGGCAGCTGTTTCGGGTGAATTCAGTGATGTTGCACTCCTGGAGCGGCGCCTCATTGGTCGGGAGTGTGGGCCGCAGAATTGGCCCTCTAACTGTAAGGGGCCTATCTGTATCCCGCGGTCCTGCCGTTCGAGACTCCGTACCGGGACTTTAATTTGGGAACAGAATCTTCGTTTTCAACCCCTTTGATCCAGGAGAGTATATAAAAGAAAAAAAGAGAAAGGCCTGCATTTATACAGCATCTTTCACAACCTCAGGACGCCCGAAAGCGCTTTACATTCAATGAAGTACTTTTGAAGTGTAGTCACTGTGTAATGCAATTATCCAGATAGCATCTGAATTGAAATTTAGAGCAATAGTTACATAGTACAAATAAACTGCAAAGATTAGTAAAACCGCGCCCCCCCCCACAAATTCTGGAAATCTGAAACAAAGTGATAGAAATGCACAGTGGACTCATCAGTGTCTGAAGGAGATAAATAGATTAATGGTTTGGATGTGACCCTTCATCAGCATTTAACTGGCGCAGATAATTGAATGCTATCAATCGCTCATAAACTTAGCATCTGGTGACTCATAATGGTGTGATTGGCAGAACTGATAATGTGAACATTGATGGTTTATCGAGAGAATATTGCGTACCTGGGTGTGACTACAGGCTGTACTGTAATCGAGAGGGTCAGACAAAGTTCATAAATATTATGGTAACTAAATCCCATGATTAGATTACTGAAATCACTTGCTGCTCTTCTTAAAAAGTATTTTCCAATATATTTTTCATATTAAATTTTTTTTTCCAATTTGTTCTAGTTTACAGTGGGCAGAAATTGGTTTATGATCCTGTCCGAGTCTGTGAAGTAAAACAAATGCGGAAAATAGTGGCGTTTGTATTGAGTATATCTTTAAAGTGACAGCGAGAGATGAGAGTCTCTACTCCAGAGAGACATCAGCAGTAAAAAAAAACAAGTATTTCTCTTCATTCTTGGGATGCGGGCATCGCTGGCAAGGCCGGCATTTCTTCCCCATCCTGAGTTTACCTTACATCCCAATGGCTTGCTAGGGCAGTTAAGGGTCAACCACGTTGATGTGTTACATATAGGTTAAACTGGGTAAGATGGCCAGTCTCCTTCCCTAAAGGACATTAGTGAACCAGTTGGGTTTTTACGACAATCTCACAACTTTCTTTTTATTCGTTTATGGGATGTGGGCGTTGCTGTCAAGTCCAGCATTTATTGCCCATCCCTAGTTGCCCTTGAGAAGGTGGTGGTGAGCTGCCTTGAACCGCTGCAGTCCGTGTGGTGAAGGTACTCCCACAGTGCTGTTAGGGAGGGAGTTCCAGGATTTTGACCCAGCGACGATGAAGGAACGGCGATATACTTCTAAGTCAGGATGGTGTGTGACTTGGAGGGGAACTTGGAGGTGGTGGTGTTCCCATGTGCCTGCTGCCCTTGTCCTTCTAGGTGGAAGAGGTCGCGGGTTTGGGAGGTGCTGCCGAAGAAGTCTTGGTGAGTTGCTGCAGTGCATCTTGTAGATGGTATACACTGCAGCCACGGTACGCCGGTGGTGGAGGGAGTGAATGTTTAAGGTGCTGGATGGGGTGCCAATCAAGCGGGCTGCTTTGTCCTGGATGGTGTCGAGCTTCTTTAGTGTTGTTGGAGCTGCACTCATCCAGGCAAGTGGAGAGTATTCCATCACACTCCTTACTTGTGCCTTGTAGATGGTGGAAAGGCTTTGGGGAGTCAGGAGGTGAGACACTCGCCGCAGAATACCTAGCCTCTGACTTGCTCTTGTTGCCACAGTATTTATGTGGCTGGTCAGGTTAAGTTTCTGGTTAATGGTGACCCCCAGGATGTTGATGGTGGGGGATTCAGTGATAGTAATGCCATTGAATGTCAAGGGGAGGTGGTTAGACACTCGCTTGTTAGAGATAGTCATTGCCTGGCACTTCTGTGGCGTGAATGTTACCTGCCACTTCAGGGTCAGTTTCCGGATGTTTTAAACTGAATTCAAATTCTCAAGCTGCCATGGTGGGGTCTGTCCTGTCACTTAGGGACATAGGAAGGTAGAGGCCACCACAGTGCTTCTGGCTGGTCTAAATGGAAGAGCTGTAGCTCAAGGATCACTGAGGACTACGACTGGGGCTTCATCGCCTGTTGTTTCTTCTTCTCTCCAGGTGGCATTCAACATTAACAAGCTCCTGGCGATTCAGCAGAAAGAAGGCTGGTTCTTCCTGCTCCCTGATAAGGCACGAAGGAGTGAGACTGAGTAAGTCATCTTTTCTGAACAACTTGCCTCCTTTGCTGCAAGATCGAAAGAAAGAACTTGCATTTCTAAAGCGCCTTTCACAACCTCAGGATGTCCCAGAGCGCTTTACAGCCAATGAAGTACATTTGAAGAGTAGCCGCTGTTGTAATTTAGGAAACGCGGTGTCAAATTTGCGCACAGCAAGCTCCCACAAACAGCAATGTGCCATTGCCCAGATAATCTGTTTTAGTGATGTTGGTTGAGGGATAAATATTGGTCAGGAGACGGGGATGAACTCCCCTGCTCTTCTTTGAATAGTGTCATGGGATCTTTTACATTCACCTGAGAAGTTTAACGTCTCATCCGAAAGACGGCACCTCTGACAGTGCAGCATCCCCGCAGTACTGCACTGGAGTGTCAGCCTAGCTTTGTGCTCAAGTCCCTGGAGCAGGACTTGAACCCACAACCTTCTGACTCAGAGACGAGAGTGCTACCCACTGAGATAAGGCAGTTCCTTGCTGTAAGGCACTCTGATATAACGTGATAAACCGTACAAATCTGGGAAACACGTAGGGACAAATAAGTGCAATCATGTACAGCCAGGCACACCACACAGAGAGACTCTCACAGACACACGTGCACACAGTGATTTATCTAGGCTGCCAAATTAGTGCTGATGGAGCGGATTTAAGACCAAACCCAAGAGACTGCAGCAAAGCTCCAAATAGCTGCCGGAATCAGGCCGTTGGGAATAGTGAGACTGAAAGAGGAAGAAAACAGCAGGACTGCTGGAAAACCCAGTGATGGGAACAGAGTGGAGCTTCTCTTTCCTTTCACTCGGTGAGTCACACCAAAACTGGTGATTTTTATTTTCAAAGCCTCTCGAGACATGGGCGTAGATTTTAACTATCATGCGTCTGACCAGCGGATCACGCGGGCTGGCCGCCCGATAGCACGAGCGGGAGGCCCGGTCCATATGGAGGGCTGGGTCTCATTAACATACGGGCGTCTCGCTGGAGCCGGGTCGGTGCAATATCAGGGTGGCTTGGAGGCCGAGCGAGCTGGGGAAAAGCAGGTCGGGGAGCGGGGGAGACCCGGGGATGGGGAGGGAGGTCGGGGAGGGGGGGGGGACCCGGGGTTCCTGTGGCTCTCATTATTCTTGCGGATTCTGGAGGAACATTCCTGCTTGTCTTGGCCCCACAAAGGTAATTTTAGCACTTACCTTCTGCTGTACTGCCAGGTTTTACTGAATGTAGTGTCCATGGCTCATGCTCCGCCCAGTAGGCAATTAAAATGACAGTTACAGGATCCCGACTTGCATACATAAATCAGGCTCCCATCTGATTCAGGCAGGCACCTCGGCCACCCCACGGAAGGCCCCGGGGAAAATGGGGGTGGAAGCAGGAACTTGACGCTAAGTCCAACACCTCCATTTTAACTCCGCTTCAGCCCTATTTCCAACGGGCGGATGGTGTTAAAATCTCCCCCCTTGACGTGTAGTAAGTATAGGTCCAAGCACATACACAGGGAGAAGGGAATAGAGGGATCTGGGGGCAGGGTAGGAGGAGGTAATCAGGGTGAGAGGAGGCTCGTGTGGAGCATAGACGCCAGCAGAGACCAATTGAGCAAATAGCCTGTTTCTGTGCTGTAGATTCTATATACAGTGCTTTAAGAAGGGAGGAGACAGTTAAGCTTGCCTGGTCACAGGTAATATGGTCTCCTGGAACTTGCTTGATTGCCTTTTGTGGGGAATTTTTTAAATGGACAACCATAAAATCCAATGACAGGAAGTCTTCAGCAACAGATTCTTGTAGAGATGCTAATACCAGAATTTGGTATCAGGGAATGTCCTCAGTACATAGGAGCAGGAGGAGGCCATTCAGCCCCTCGAGCTTGTTCCACCATTCAATTAGATCATAGCTGATCTGTATCTCAACGCTATTTACCTGCCTTGGTTCCGTATCCCTTAATACCCTTAGCTAACAAAAATCTATCAAATCCTTTAATTATCTTAAACACCTCAATTAGATCACCCTTAATCTTCTAAATTCAAGGGAATACAAGCCTAGTCTATGCAACCTGTCCTCAGAATTTAATCCTTTTAGCCCCGGTATCATTCTGGCGAATCTGCACTGCACCCCCTGTAAGGCCAATGGCCTAGAAATTTGACTTGGAGGCTTGCCGCGGGGGTAAGGATCGCACGCGATCTTACGTACCGCGCCTGCCTTTATGTTTCGGGCCCACACGAACTTCTGGTCCTGGGCCTCTCCCTGGTGCCGGCGCGCAGTGTGTGCGTGTCCCAGAGGCGCAGTTAGTTCGATGCGACCTCTGGGATCACGTGGGTCATGGAGAGCCAATGGCAGCACACCATCTTTCATTCATAGTTTTGACAGGAGAACTGTCAAAACTATGAATACAAATTGCCCCCAAAAGAACAGCTAAACCTCAAATAAATTTTTAAAAAACCCATCACATTAATAAAATAACTATAGTTAAATAAATTAACCACTTTAAACAAAAATTTAAATTTTTGAAAAAATTTAAATTCTTTTTAAAAGTTATAAAAATAAACTTACCTTTCTTTAAAGTCTCTAAAAAAGATAAACCTGTTGAAAAAATTTTAAAATAATACTTAATTAACTACTTACCTTGTTAAGAGGGGGTCTTACGCCTCCTTTCTTCATGTGTAAAATCTTCCATACTTACCCTCGCGTTCAAACCTGAAAAAAAACCTAAGTGTGCTGCGTGCGCACAGCCTGTAGTGCGCACGCGGTTCACTTAGGAACCGCCCCCTTAGCAATACCGGAAGTGCCGGTTTCCCGCGCATGCGCAGTGCATGCAGGAAACCGGCACTTCGGGACCAAATACGCGAGAGTACACAGTTCGTACTCTCCCGTATTCAGCCGAAGTTTTGGGCCATTATATCCTTCCTGAGGTGCGGGGCCCAGAGCTGAACACAGTGCTCCAGATGCAGTTTAACCAGAGCTTTATCTAACTGTACAGTAACAGAGGTTGCTCAAACAAGAGGTTTTCAATTACAGATTATAACAGTATGTGTTACGAGATTTAAATGCCGTTGATGAGTGTATATCAGAGTAAAATCTCAGTGCCATCAACGGTTTTTTTAAATGTGTGTTTTTTTGATATTCCCACCGTTAATATGGCTGCATATGTGTTGTGCATTTTAATTTAATTTAGTAAAATGATAATAGTGAAATGGAAGCTTACAGAAGATAGTGAGAGAAAGAAGTTGTAGAATTTCAGCCTGGAATGGTGCGATTACACCTGTTAAATGACTGCTTCACGATAAACTAAATATTTTATTTTTACTCTGACCAAATCAAATCCAGCCTTCGCACAGCACTGACGTGTTCAAGGCTTTGATTATCAGCCATTGCCTCACACTGTTGTTGCGTGGGTCATATAGATGACACATACTATACAAAGCTTCAGTGACAGTCATCAAATGGTGAGTCATCTCTCTTCAGCTACCAGAGCCATCTATCCAAATTACACTATAGAGCAGGCTTCAAAGTGTGGCTCTGATGGACCATCTGTGGGATTTGCCCGCAATACAAAAGAAAGAGCAAATTTAATCTCTTAGTCATACCTGCATGTTGACTGGTGTCATTTTAAGGTTTTCTATGTTTAAATTTAATTATATTTTTCACAGTTATAAAGGCCTGCTTGCTTTCTTGTCTGGTGACTGTGTACTAGGAAAGATGTAAGAGAGCAGGCTGGCTGTCCCTTCCCATAGGAAGGGAAGCATCATCAATACTTCTCAAATTTGTGCTCATCAAGGTGAGCGACTGTACTTGGAAACGGAACATTTCAACCACCCAGTCTCCGCACCAAGATTGGGTATAGATGGTTAGATGCAAAGTAAAGCTTCTTCTACTCAGTCCCAATTTATAAAAAAATCATATCAAAAGACCTTTTACAGCCTTGGTCCAAATATGGACACAAGAGCTGAATTCCAGAGGGACTGACATCAGGGCAACATTCAACCGAATGTGACCAAGGAGCCCTAAAAAGAAAAAGAAAGACTTGCATTTATATAGCGCCTTTCACAACCACTGGACGTCCCAAAGCGCTTTACAGCCAATGAAGTACTTTTTGAAGTGCAGTCACTGTTGTAATGTAGGAAACGCAGCACACAACAAGCTCCCACAAACAGCAATGTGATAATGACCAGATAATCTGTTTCAGTAATGTTGATTGAGGGATAAATATTGGTAACTCCCCTGCTCTTCTTCGAAATAGTGCCACAGGATCTTTTACATTCACCTGTGAGAGCAGACGGGGCCTCGGTTTTATGTCTCATCTGAAAGACAGCATCTCCGATAGTGCAGCACTCATTGGAGTGTCAGACTAGATTTTTGTGCTCAAGTCCCTGGAGTGGGACTTGAACCCACAACCTTTATGACTCAGAGGCAAGAGTGCTACCCACTGAGCCACGGCTGACACTGACACTGAAGTAGTAAAACTGAAGTCAATGGGAATCAGGGGGAAAACTCTCCAATGGCTGGAGTCATACCTAGCACAAAGGAAGATGGTTGTGGTTGTTGGAGGCCAATCATTTCAGCCCCAGGACATTGCTGCAGAGTTCCTCAGGGCAGTGTCCTAGGCCCAACTTTCTTCACGCTGATCCACGACTCCATCCAGGACAAAGCAGTCTGCTTGAACGGTACCCCATCCACTGGATTAAACATTCACTCCCTCCACCACCAGCGCACCATAGCTGCATGCAGTCTATACTCTCTGCAGGATCTACAACTCGCAAAGGCTTCTTCGACAGCACCTCCCAAACCCACGACCTTTACCACCCAGCAGGACAAGGGCAGCAGGTGCAAGGGAACATCACCACCTCCAAGTTCCCCTCCAAGTCACACACCATCCTGACTCACATATAGCACCATTCTTTCATCGTCGCTGGGTCAAAGTCTTGGAACTCCCTCCCTGACAGCACTGTGGGAGTATCTTCACCACACGGACTGCAGCGGTTCAAGAAGATGGCTCACCACCACCTTCTCAAGGGCAATTAGGGATGGGCAATAAATGCTGGCCTTGCCAGCGATGCCTAAATCCAGCCATCCCGAGGCCTACAAGTGAGCTGCCAGTTAGTGCTAAAATTAGGGGCAGTTTTTTAGGACCATGCCCATTAGGCACTGAGTGGACACTGTCCTGACCTCATTCACATAGAACCCTTATAATCAATACAGAGTAGGCTTCCATGCTCTCATTTCGGCCTTAATTTGAACCTAGGTCCCAGAAATGAAAGGTTTGTGTGTTTCTTGATGTTGCTGCAGCAGGTTCCCAAGGCTTACAGTATCGAGGCTCCACCTAGTCTGGCGCAACTCCTTGACAGAGACCTGGGAGCTCGGGACCAGAAATATTGCTGGGGTCATGAGGGCATTTCCCGGGCCAGTGGGTATCCCAACCTCCCAATGCACCCTATCGGAAAATCCATGCCCCCGACTCCAAAGTGAATGGTGGGACTCTGCAGGCAAAGTCAAACAGATAAATAAGAGTATTTCAAAAGGAAGAAAAGTTATAGAGGAGTATATATTAGATAAGAAGCAAGTAAAAGTAGAGTTAAACAAACACAAAAAGGACAGAGAGAATGGGGATGGAAAGACTGGTTGAACAGGATTCAAGTTAATAAAATCAAGTATTTATTTCAGTTGTGTAGTGTTGATATTAAAGCAGTCGCTCAGTGGTAGCACTCTCATCTCTGAGTTCAAAGGCCGTAGGTTCAACTCCCACTCTAGAGACGTGAACATATAATTCTGGCTGGCACGTCATTAAGTACTGAGGGAGTGCTGCACTGTTGGAGGTGCCATCTTTTGGATGAGATGTTGAATCGAGGCCCCTTCTGCCCTCTCAGGTGGACCTAAAGTATCCCACGGCACTTCTTCAAGGAAGAGCAGGGGAGTTAGCCCAGGTGTCCTGGCCAACATTTATCCATCAGCCAACATCACTAAAACAGATTATCTGGTCATTCTCTCATTGCTGTTTGTGGGAGCTTGCTGTGCGCAAATTGGCTGCCGCGTTTCCTACATTACAACAGTGACTACACTTCAAAAAGTACTTCATTGGCTGTAAAGCGCTTTGGGACGTTCTGAGGTTGTGAAAGGTGTTATAGAAATGCAAATTGTTTCTAATTTCTTTTTTTAAATAAAATTACTCCTGACATCTGGATAACGGTCTTACTGTAATAATAATGTAGAAATTACTGTTGATTTTAGCGGACCAACGCAAAGCATTTGAAAGACAATTCTCTGTCATCCTCTAAAAATCTTTTCAAAGCCTACCCTTTGACCTCTGGGTCATCAGCCACCTCTCTTAGCTCTCCATCACTGCTCGGTGACTGGTCGTTTTCACCTCTTGAGAAGCACTTTGGAATGCTTAATTATGTTTATTATGTTAAAAGGCACCTAATAAGTACAAGTGATTGTTGCCATTTTAATCGAGGCAGCCGCCATTAACATAGTAAACAATGGCAAGCCGCACGAATGTGTTAAACATTTGTTCACCAATATCGCCAACAGGAATTATTAGACGGTGCTATCATGGTGTGCAAGCTGACAACTGGCGGCCAGAAAGTTCTTGAACCCGCCGGTGCTCATTGTCGACCAGATTGCTCTTGGGCAAATATTTTGAATTCGTCACTGGAATATCTAGTTCACATGTATCTGATATTTTGATCAGGCATTTTTCGTCCCTGACTTCATAGTATTTCAGTTTTCTAAACCGTCAATGCAATCTCCTGGTATGCAAGTCCTAAACCTAAGGCTGATTACTTCAATTACTGTAATTTTATTACCTGCACCTCCTGGGCGGTAATCTGATTGAGCAGATCACCCACCCGTTGCGGAAGCCGTCTAGTTTGCATCCCATTGATTTCACTGGGATGAGAATCGGGTGGGTTCTACAATAGGTGGATAATGCTCTCCGCCAGATTACCATGCAGGTGGTGCAGATAAATACCAGTCCCAATATTTTTAGCACCGTCTCACTGGACGCGTGCTCCTATTAACCACTCAGCAATATCATCGCCTGAATTGATCTTTTTGCCTGTAAATAAAGGCTCAAAAACAAATATTTCTATTTTCAGATTGGAGTGCAGTTGGCTCTTTTCATATAATTTCGAAATCTCTGGTGCTGAAATAATAAGCCGTGTTGCCTTCAGGCGTTCGAAGCTATCAGAGATGGCGATCAGATCTCAGCGCCTGTTCTAATCGAGAAAGTGATGATGTGGAGATGCCGGCGTTGGACTGGGGTGGACAAAAATGAGAAGTCGCACAACACCAGGTTATAGTCCAACAGATTTATTTAATTTTACAAGCTTTCGGAGCTGTTCGCTCCTTCTTCAGGTAGGGTAGCTGTGAGAGAATCTCCCAGAACGTGACTTGACATCATGGCCGGTCTTTCCAGGTTTTGTTTTAAAAAGACTAACACAAATGGAGAGGATATGCAGCCAGCAGGTGTTTTGACACGTTGGACCCCCTGGGACACATCTCATTGTCTTGGCTGTGCTCTTAGTGTGTCTTTGATGTAGGGAAAGATTTGAATAGATTTTTCTGTGTTTATATTGTGAATTCTGGGAGATTCTCTCACAGCTACCCTACCTGAAGAAGGAGCGAACAGCTCCGAAAGCTTGTAAAATTAAATAAATCTGTTGGACTATAACCTGGTGTTGTGCGACTTCTCATTTTAATCGAGAAAGAGCAGCCGTTTCTGCAGCTAACCCACAAGATGATTTTATTTCGGTTGTAACAGTGACGCATTGAAATGTGTAGTCAATTGAGTCACTTCCTCAATTTCTAAATGTAGCTATTTTCTGCCGCGCCAGATTCCAGGGATTCCCACTGACCTCCCAAACCGCCAGCCCTTCGCTTTATTTGTGTGAAAATGTCCTGCAAACATTTCCTGGCAGCAGGAGAAACAAGAGGCCAGTGTTGGTCCCCCTGGAGTTGCAGGCGTTTTTCAGTTGGTGCTTGCCTGGTTCGGATCTCCTGAGACCCAGAGCAGTGCGTCAGTTCCTGGCGTTTACACTGCTACACGGTCTCTGGTACACCTGTCACAGGAACAGGAGGAGGCCATTCAGCCCCTCTATTCAAATAGATCATGGCTGATCTGTATCTTAAGTCCACTTACCCGCCTTGGTTCCATATCCTGCAATACCCTTGCCTCACAAAAGTCGAGCGATCTCAGCCTTGAAGTTTTCAACTGGCCCAGTTTTTTGTGGAATCTTGCTGTGCGCATATCGGCTGCCACGTTTCCCTACATTACAGCAATGAGTACAATTTAAAAGTACTTCATTGGCTGTGAAGCACTTTTGGAACACACTGAGGACATGAAAGGTGTGATATAAATGCAAGCTCTTTATTTTCTGTTGCCTGTTGCCAGAAAGGCCCATCTACTCTGATTAATATTGAGACGTGATTACCATTGAAAAGTCGACGGGGGTGATTTTCCCCGGATACTTTAGGCACTAAAGAGCCTCCGAGGTGGCCAAAACGGGGTCTTAAGCTGAAACGCTGGTTTAGCCCGTGTTTAGCGCACGACGCCATCTTGGTAAAGGAGTTGAAGCGCGCGCTAGGAACGGCCGCCCCGAGGATCGTTAAGCAGCTGATTGCCACTTAACTTGCCTGCTAGCGCTCATTAACGAGGCTGCACGAGATTTTGGTGGCTAGCGCTTGACCTAACGCCCTCTCCTAACAGCGACCAGCTGACTGGGAGTAAACTAGTCGTTGCTGAGGATTTCAAGAGCTACTTAAAGGTATATCACCTTTCACTGTTCACTTGCTGCTGGAGGTTTGAAGAGGGCTTTTGAAACACATCAGGAGAGTTTCTGGGACAGTTTGTCACGACTTCACCAACACTCGTATCAACGTTTATTCTGGAAATTCTCTGAGGACTTCACCTAAAAGAGTGCGTGCTGTGATACTCCACCTTATTGGACACCTTATAGGAGTCACCAGGAGAAAGGGAGTGCTTGGTCCTGGGCATCTTGCTAGGGTCCCCCTTGGTCTGCAGGAGGAATGGGAGGAGGAGATGAGGCCAGGCAGAGCACCAGCTGCTCCAGGAGAGAGGGTGAGGAGGGCGAGGTGGACTCCTTCCCCTCCTGCGGGTACAGGACATCCCTCCTCCTCTTGACCTCCTCCACCAGGACCTCCAGTGCCGCGTCCGAGAACCTGTGCGCCCTCTCCCTCGGTCCCTGAGCCATCCTGAAACCTGCCGCTGTGTGTCAGCCAGCACAATCCGCACCTTCAGTGGAAGTGGCTGCACGAAAATTGCACCTAATTAGCGCTTGAGTGATAAACCGGCAGGCGTCTGCTTTAGCGCCTCCGGGCAAGTTCAACTTATGGTAATCAGCAATTAGGCCCAAAATTGAGTTCTAAAACCAGGCTTTCAAACAGGCCTGTCTTATTAGCACAGCACCCATTTAGCGCTTGTTTTCACCCTTTCACCAAAATAACCCCCTATTACCTTTTCCCTTCTATTCCTCTCCAAGCCTCCTCCCCACAACTGGTGGGACATCTGAAATAACAACAGAAAACGCTGGAAAAACTAAAAAAGCAGGAAATGAAATAGATTTAAAGCAAGGATAAAGCTGGGAAAAGGGGGAGGGGATGAAAGAACAAAAGGAGAGATTGAGAGACATTAAGAGATAATCAAGGCAAGAGGAGGTGTTAATGTGACAGGTTGAGGCTAAAAGAAGTGTGAAATGCACTAACAGAATGAAGGACAGCTGCCAGGTTCTGGGAGAAAAGAAAAGGGGGGGCCAAACAAAAGGGTCGATGAAAAAATAAAAAATAAATGTGATAGGGGCCGAGGTTATGATCTAAAATTGTTGAACTCGATGTTGAGTCCAGAGGGCTGTAGCGTGCCTAAACAAAAGATGAGGTGCTGTTCCTCGAGCTTACGCTGAGCTTCCGTGGAACAGTGTAATAGGCCGAGGACGGTGAGGTCAGAGTGGGAGTGGAGCGGAGAATTAAAGTGACAGGCCACCGGGAGCTCAGGGGTCCCCCTTACGGACTGAACGGAGGTGTTCCGCAAAGCGGTCACCCAATCTGCGTTTGGTCTCCCCAATGTAGAGGAGACCACATCGTGAGCAGTGAATACAGTATACTGAAACGTTAACGCTGTTTCTCTCTCCACGGATGCTGCCTGGCCTGCTGAGTTTTTCCAGCGTTTTCTGTTGTTATTTCGGATTTCCAGCATCCGCAGTATTTTGCTATCGTATTAGTGGGACATCTGCTGTTGACAGTGCTCCCCCTGCTGGTCTGGTTAAGAAAGCACAGCACTCATTCAAATAACATAAGCGAGTAGCACAGGAATTTTTTTTATTTCAAAAATATACTTTATTCATAAAAATGTGTTCAAATACATTACAGTACAAACCATATCACATTTCATGTGGTACAATACAAATTAACATGGCACTTAATTTTCAGAGACAAATTGCACATTTCAGTACTTGTTAAAATACATTACAATACAATCCACAAATCATATTACATATAGCATAATACAGATGAATGCAATACATGGTACTCTATTTACACAAACAGGTTACAAGTACATTTTCATTAAGCCATTTCTGCATCATACGGCCCGAGGGGGGTTTTTATCCTGGTTCCAGCCCCTCGGTGTACACTGGCGGGAGGGCCTTAAACTGTGGCCCTTCCCCATCGTGCCTTTGCGGCGGCGGCACCAACCTTCAGTGCGTCCCTCAGCACGTACTCCTGGACCTTGGAATGTGCCAGGCTGCAACACTCGGTCGTGGACAACTCCTTACTCTGGAAGACCAGCAAGTTTCGGGCAGACCAAAAGGGCGTCTTTCACCGAGTTGATGATCTTCCAGAAGCAGTTAGAAACATAGGAGCAGGAGTAGGCCATTCGGCCCTTCGAGCCTGCTCCGCCATTCAATATGATCATGGCTGATCCTCTATCTCAATGCCATATTCCCGCTCTCTCCCCATACCCCTTGATGCCTTTTGTGTCTAGAAATCTATCTATCTCCTTCTTAAATATATTCAGCGACTTGGCCTCCACAGCCTTCTGTGGTAGAGAATTCCACAGGTTCACCACCCTCTGAGTGAAGAAATTTCTCCTCATCTCAGTCCTAAATGTCCTACCCTGTATCCTGAGACTGTGACCCCTCGTTCTAGACACCCCAGCCAGGGGAAACATCCTCCCTGCATCCAGTCTGTCTAGCCCTGTCAGAAATTTATACGTTTCAATGAGATCCCCCCTCATTCTTCTAAACTCTAGTGAATACAGGCCTAGTCGACCCAATCTCTCCTCATACGACAGTCCTGCCATCCCAGGAATCAGTCTGGTGAACCTTCGCTGCACTCCCTCTATGGCAAGTATATCCTTTCTTAGGTAAGGAGACCAAAACTGCACACAGTACTCCAGGTGTGGTCTCACCAAGGCCCTGTACAACTGTAGTAAGACATCCTTGCTCCTGTACTCAAATCCTCTTGCAATGAAGGCCAACATACCATTTGCCTTCCTAACTGCTTGCTGCACTTGCATGTTTGCTTTCAGTGACTGGTGTACAAGGACACCCAGGTCCTTTTGTACATCAGCATTTCCCAATCTATCACCATTTAAATAATACTCTACCTTTTTGTTTTTCCTACCGAAGTGGATAACTTCACATTTATCCACGTTATACTGCATCTGCCATGTATTTGCCCACTCACTCAACTTGTCTAAACCGCCTTGAAGCCTCTTTGCCTCCTCCTCACAACTCACAATCCCACCTAGTTTTGCGTCATCAGCAAACTTGGAAACATTACATTTGGTTCCCTCATCCAAATCATTGATATATATTGCGAATAGCTGGGGCCCAAGCACTGATCCCTGCGGTACCCCACAGTTGATGTTTGTCTCGGTGTGTGTCCCTGGGAACAGTCCGTATAGCACAGCGTCCTGTGTTACGGAGCTGCTCGGGATGAACCTCGACAAAGACCACATGCAGCTGCCCTCTGCCTCAGCATCCTTCAACGTTATTTTAGTCCTGAGTAGAAAGTGATTTTTTATTGTGAAGTCTTACTGACAGATGGTGAGTGCCAGATAATCAGTCCAACAGAACGCTGAAAGTCAGGGGTCGCTGAAGGGTTAGGATTATGTGAAAGAGGATTAACTAGAAAAATCATATTCTGCACTGATAATCTTGTGGCACATTCAGACAACCCACTGAGATAAGATACACTGTGTGCACTCAGGAGCTGGAGTACCGAGAGTTAAATTATTGAAAAGCTCAAGGTGTTTACAGCAATTCTTCTGTAGGAATCCAGCTAGTTCCCCCAGCCCTCCTCCCTCACCCTCCCTTCCCCCCCTACCCCCACACACCTGACAGCAGCATCAAACATCATTGGGCGATGGGAGCCAATACTGACATACAAGGGAGGATCTGTGGGCACCTTCATGGTATCAGTCTGCTCACAGGTGGTATTGGCAGACTGGGGCAGTGCATTGGGTGCATTGAGGAACTGTGCCATGGCAACTGGGGTTCAATCTACTTCCGAATTTTAGCTGTGATGTTGTGGGGAGGGACAAAGTGATGGACAAGGGAAAGCTGGAAGGACAGTCATTGCCAGGTAGTTGTTGCCCACCTTCTGCGGGGCAGCTCAATTGTGGCATAGATGAAGGGCTGGGAGCAGCTTGCCCACGTGTTATCTGTACTGCAGGAGATAAGGGGGCTGAATGAGAGCACAGCAGGGGAGAAAACAAGGGAAAACGCCAAGAGGGTAACAAAGCTTTTTAAAAATATATATATATGAACCTGCTGGGATGCTCAAAGAATTTGTGAGATTCTCGGGTTATAATGGCCAATCTCTGATAAGATTACTGTTCTCATGCCCTGTAGTAAGGTGACATTTTACAGGAAATTTACTAAATGTATCTAACACATCCAATTTGTAGTTAAACCCAAACTAAAAGGGGGAAAAATTCGATACCGTAGAGCCTCCCGTTAGCGGTAGCAGATGGCACTAACAGGGCGCTACAGCATTATCGCCAGGGCGAGGCGAATCCAGCGCTGCACGCAAAATCCTGCGTCCCCCCCCCCCCACCCCGCAGAGCCGCTAACAGTTATCGCCGGGAGCCTCAACGCCAGGTGGACTGTGACGTCAGTGAGTGTACAACGCTCACGGACCACCCGATCTGCAAAATTGATTGTCGCCACCTTAGCGCCTAGAGGAAACAGCAACTGGGAGAGCTGGCGTGAAGCACCAGGAAGCCGGCTCCAGGGACGTTATTTAAAGGGGTCATCAGTAATGAGTCGCAGATGTAGGTTAGTGGAGTTTCAGTGCTTTCTTGTCAGTTTCACATAGTGCAACAGTCTCATTCTGTGATTTCAAGGTTATTTAGTATCAGGAGTGCTGTGGCAACTAAACTGTAGCTACATTTATTTAAAAAAAAATCAAAATGCTGCACTTGGTTACATTATTGGCGGCTGTACTGGCAGTCGACCTCACCCTCCAGGATCTACAGTGGAGGGAGCAGGGGCAGCAAGAAAGACTGGAACATGTAGCCAGAGGGAGGAAGAGGGCCATCAGGACTCTCAACAGGAGGCCTTACCCTCCGAGGGTATTCCGAGAGCACTTCTCCTACCTAAGCAAGGAACAGTATATTAGAAGGCTCTGCTTCACCAAGGAGGTGGTCACAGAACTCTGCCGCCTCCTGCAACCAGACCTCCAGCCTCAGCTCAGGGCGACCACGGCTCTCTCAGTGGCAGTCAAGGTCACCGTCGCCCTCAATTTCTTCACCAGCGGATCCTTCCAGTCAGCAACAGGAGACATAGCTAACATCTCTCAGTTCGCCATCCATCGCTGCATCTGGGAGGTCACAGAGGCTCTCTACAGTAGGAGAAGGGACTACATTTCCTTCCCCATCACCAGAGAGAAGCAGGACGAGCGTGCATGTGGCTTTGCCAGGATAGCCGGATTTCCCCATGGTGCAGGGCGACATTGACTGCACCCACATGGGCACTGCATAACAATCCTGAGATCTTCCGTAACCGCAAAGGCTACCACTCACTTAACGTGCAGTTGGTGTGCGACCACGGACAGTGAATCCTCAATGTCAATGCCCGCTATCCTGGCAGCAGGCACGATGCCTTCATCCTGTGCCAGCACTCTTCCAGCCACCACATCAAGCTCGTGGCTGGCTGGTCGAAGACAAGGTCTATCCGCTCTCCACATGGCTCATGACTCCCCTCCGCAACCCCAACACTCCTGCCCAGCACTCATATTATGAGAGCCATGCTGCCACCAGGAACATCATCGAGCAGATCATCGGCCTGCTGAAGCAACGATTCCACTGCCTTGACCGCTCGGGAGGAGCCCTCCAGTACTTGGCTGAGCGGGTGTCCCATTTCGTGGTGGTCTGCTGCATGCTCCACAACTTGGCCATCACGAGGGCCCAGCCCTTGCCACCAGGGATTGTGGGACCACCTCAGGAGGAGGAAGAGGAGGAGGAGGACGAGGAGGAAGAGGAAGATGAGGAGGAGGAGGAACAGGAGCGAGGGAGGAGGCAACCACTCAATCGGCCTTCTGGAAGGGCGGACCGTGACCGCCTCATCAGACTGCGGTTCAAATGAATTAAACCCCAGAGCCCCGTTGCTCACCACATTCCCATCATTCCATCCAAATCGCAGGCCCTATCAAAGCGCAAAGCTGAAATGAGACACACCACAAAAGAACCCAAACTGAATTAATAAATTTATCAATAATCAGTGAACACATAATTGCAACAAAAATATTAACGATTTACCCTTGTGCAATCCCTTCGTGCCTCTCGTTACTGTGTCTTTGCCTACTCTAGTGCTCCTATGAAGTGTTGACCCAGTGGCTGCAGCAGGGCTGGTGGAAGGCTGCTGAGTGTCCGTGTGGGAGACTTTAGATGGCCTTGCAGGACGCCCTCAACCAGCTCTGAGCCTGGAAGGCCCAGCTGTAGACTGCACCACCTCAGCATGGGCAGCAGCAGTCTGGACTGGCTGGATGACAGGCAGCGACAAGGACAATGGCGGAGTGGCAGTGGTGGGAACAGGAATGCTGTCATCCTGAGAGAGGACAGCAGGTTCCTGCTCCACTGATCCACTGCCACTCCCCTGGTGCAGCACCTCAGCATCCCTAGCAATCTATTGGAGCACAGATTGCTGGCCTGCTGCAACACCGTGAAAGCCCTGGTGGATGGTGGTCGACCCAGCCATGATGGTAGTAGTCAGAGCTTGCGTGGCATCAAGCTGAGACTGCATGAGAGCAGTCTGAGATTGGATGCCAGCAAGCATAGACTGCATTACAGCACTAAGATGTTGCATCGCTTCCACCTGTGCTGCAGTGGAAGCTCCAGATCGCCCACCACACGCAGCATCAGGTCTGGGTTGCCACGGTCTCTCTGGGAGTCTATCATCCTTTGCAGACTGGAAATGATGGGCTCCATGGTGTGCGCAGAGCCTTGTGCAATGTTGGAGACGGACTCCTCCACGCTCCTTACCATTGCCGAGAGGCTCTCGGGCAGCCTTGCCATTGCACCTATCATCTCCGTGTGCATGCCCATCACCCTTCTTCTAAAGGCCTCCTCATCGAGGTCCTCATCTGAGTCCTTTGCAGCAGAACCCGCGCGTGAACTCGCCCTCCGGGGAGCTGGCCCCAGAGCCACCCTTTCCCTCTGGCCTTGCTGCAGCCCGCTCGTCTCCGGTGCCTCACCCTGTGCAGATCCCGCTACTATACTAGCCTCTAAAGAACGCTTAGTGCCAGTATCTGAACTGGTGCCTGCGGGTGAGACATGCAGTGACGCGATGTGTTCTTCCTCCTCCTCTTCTCCCGCCTCGCTCTCTATGGTGCCCTCAGGGACAGGCTGCTCAGATGTTTGCTCATTATCTGAAAGAATAAAGGCACAAGAGTCGGGTTAAGGTGAGGGGAGGGGGCAGGAAGGGAGAAATGCATGCATACAGCATGATTAGCTGGAAAGTGAGAAACGCTTGTGGAGTGAGGGGGAAGTGTGATGTGAGAACAAGGAGTAGGGATGAACATACCGTTGTTGTCCCCAAGGGGGTCAACGTCACCAGTGGCCACGGCGCCCACCACCTGGTGCCCAATAATCTCCAGCACTCTATTTTCCAGCGCAGACAGTGGTTGGGTGTCAGCTTGTCCCCCGCCTGTGAGCTCCTGCTCCCTCCTGTTGTGAGCCACCTTGACCTGCAAAAGAAAGGAAACTGTGTGAGTGAGTGTAGAGCAATGTGTTTGGGTGATGTGCCTGCCATAGTTGAATAGCTGTCATTGTGTGCAAGGTGTGAGATGTGGGTGTTGGTAGGTAGAGATTGTTGGTGGGTGAGTGCTGGGGATGTGGTGCTTTGGGCTGTGTGTGCAGACTGTGGTTCAGATGGTGGTATATAGCATTTGTTGAAGCATTCACTCACCCTGACCACCTGAGTGAGGTCGTTAAATTCCTTCCTGCACTGTGTGGGGGTCCTGGGGACCAGAGTGCTGCCCGAGACGTGCTGCGCTACCTCCCTCCACATGGTGCGGAAGATTTATGGCGAGGGCCTCCTTCCACTTGTCGGGTAGAGCACCGCTCTCCATCTCTCCACGGCGAACACCAATGTCTCCAATGTCTGATCGCAGAATCTGCGGACTTTCTCCCTGGAGCGTAGATCGGCCATGAGTACAGCTGCTTCAGTCCGCCGGCTCCTTCTCCTTGACCTGCTGCTGCTTGCTGAGGCAGCTGCACAGCCAGCAATGCTGAGAACGAGCTTCTGCTGCATCAATGAACCTCCCCTTTAAGAACTGGAAAAAGCCTGTGGCAATCATGACTTGTGATTAGACTACACCTGTTATTGCTCCACCCTTTGAGTGTATGCTGATGAGCATGGGCTTCAAGACTTGAATTAGCACTCCAATCATTTCTTTGAGCAGTGAGCCCGAATTTTGCGTGCAGTCTAAAGCATTAGCGCCTGGCAATAATTCTCAGAGGGGGGGGAAATTCAGTTGGTTGCGCCTCCCGTTAGCGCCTTAAGAGGGCGCTAATGGGGCGCAAAGCAACTAGCGCCCGGGCACGGCGATGTTTGCGCCGCTCACGAAATTAACTAGACATTTTGCGGCGACGCTAAACACTACCGCCACGATCTCCTGCGCTGGCAGATCGTGACGTCAGTCGAGTGCGCAACGCCTCGGTAGCGCCCCGGAGCGGATATTGCGTGGCGCCCCCTGCCTTACTGCCTGCCGCTAGCAACGACAGGTTGAGGGGAACGTTTTGCAGTCAGGAAGGGACTGAGGGAGCGCTATTTAAAGGCGACTGCTTCCTGCCTTTTATTGTTGGTGACATTTTTGAACCACGCATTCTGAGAGAGAGAGAGAGACTTCTGGAGAGATTCAACGCTGTGTGAAGGAGTTTTGGGTACTGAGCAGCACTTTGCAGGTTCATTTTGATTTGCCCTTCCTTGTATCGATTTAGAAGAGACTGTGGGGGCTGCACTCTGAGCTCTTTCCCTGGTACTCTCCATTGTTCTTTCCAGCAGATTTGATGTACAGGTCTCTCCAGGTCGAGATTCAAGGTTGCAATGTGCAGGATGTGGATGGAAAGCAAGATCAACCCTCCCCTTTACGAACTGGCCGGCACCATTGTGTGTGTGTTCCATTGCTGACTGACATCACATGAGCTTCGCCAGCGCTCTGAGGTAGCGCCTTGCTCCTCGGCCTTTGCGCCTTAAGACAGTTGTGAAGCGCCTGATTTAGCACTCCAATCACCTCCAGGGGCGATAAAAGTCAAGTTTGCAGTCGGTGGCGATAATTAGCGCCAGGCGCTAATCTTTGCGCCCGGCCGATAATTGCGCCCCAAATGGGGCGATGCTGAATTTCTCCCCCCAACTTTCCTAATTATACCGCCCATTCCTGGGCTATAATGAATTTCTAGCCCGTAGAGTTGTAGTTAACCCCAACACTGCACCAAAGCTTATGGATCAATACATTATATTTCAGGCGGTTACAATCAATCTGATTTTGGACATTTCAGTGAGATTACTAGAACAGCCCAAAACTGGAAGATTCACAAAAACCAGTACAACTTGGGATATCCGTTAAAAAACAAATCCATCTTATTTATAGACCAACTATCCCAACTTGCTGATAACTAACCTGATGTTAAAATCTGGGACATTTTGACACTTTAGGCAGGGAAAGAAGCCACCAATGGTTATAGGCCACATTTAAGGTGGGGGTTTCAGAGAAAACTGACCTTCAATGGCTGGCCTCCCATGCCTCAAAATTTAACAGCCTTTTAGATTTAACGGCTGCAAGCCGAGTTTCCCAGTGCAAAACCCGGCAGATGAATGGAGGCGAGAATGGCCGGATCCACCAGGTCAGTGCCTCCCCCGACCACCCAAACTTACCTGCTTCCCGACCCACGCTCTCCCCCACCGACCCACACTCTGATCTCCCCCACCCTGACCCACGCTCTGATCTCCCCCCGACCCACGCTCCGATCTCCCCCTGACCCACGCTCCGATCTCCCCCTGACCCACGCTCCGATCTCCCCCTGACCTACGCTCCAATCTCCCCCACCCTGACCCACGCTCTGATCTCCCGCTGACCCACGCTCCGATCTCCCCCCCTGAACCACGCTTCGATCTCCCCTGACCCACGCTCCGATCTCCCCCACCCTGACCCACGCTCCGATCTCCCCCTGACCCACGCTCCGATCTCCCCCTGACCCACGCTCCGATCTCCCCCTGACCCACGCTCCGATCTCCCTTACCCTGACCCACGCTCCGATCTCCCCCACCCTGACTCACGCTCCGATCTCCCCCATCCTGACCCATGCTCCGATCTCCCCCCCTGACCCGCACTCCGATCTCCCCCACCCTGACCCACGCTCCGATCTCCCCCCCGACCCACGCTCCGATCTCCCCCTGACCCACGCTCCGATCTCCCCCTGACCCACGCTCCGATCTCCCCCTGACCCACGCTCCAATCTCCCCCCCTGACTCGCACTCCGATCTCCCCCACCCTGACCCACGCTCCAATCTCCCCCCGACCCACGCTCCGATCTCCCCCTGACCCACGCTCCGATCTCCCCCTGACCCACGCTCCGATCTCCCCCACCCTGACCCGCGCTCCGATCTCCCCCACCCTGACCCACGCTCCGATCTCCCCCATCCTGACCCATGCTCCGATCTCCCCCCCTGACCCGCACTCCGATCTCCCCCACCCTGACCCACGCTCCGATCTCCCCCCCGACCCACGCTCCGATCTCCCCCTGACCCACGCTCCGATCTCCCCCTGACCCACGCTCCGATCTCCCCCTGACCCACGCTCCAATCTCCCCCCCTGACCCGCACTCCGATCTCCCCCACCCTGACCCACGCTCCGATCTCCCCCCGACCCACGCTCCGATCTCCCCCTGACCCACGCTCCGATCTCCCCCTGACCCACGCTCCGATCTCCCCCACCCTGACCCGCGCTCCGATCTCCCCCACCCTGACCCATGCTCCGATCTCCCCCACCCTGACCCACGCTCCGATCTCCCCCACCCTGACCCACGCTCCGATCTCCCCCACCCTGACCCACGCTCCGATCTCCCCCACCCTGACCCACGCTCCGATCTCCTCCACCCTGACCCGCGCTCCGATCTCCCCCACCCTGACCCACGCTCCGATCTCCCCCTGACCCACGGTCCGATCTCCCCCACCCTGACCCACGCTCCGATCTCCCCCTGACCCACGCTCCGATCTCCCCCACCCTGACCCATGCTCCGATCTCCCCCACCCTGACCCATGCTCCGATCTCCCCCTGACCCACGCTCCGATCTCCCCCACCCTGACCCACGCTCCGATCTCCCCCTGACCCAGGCTCCGATCTCCCCCTGACCTACGCTCCGATCTCCCCCTGACCCACGCTCCGATCTCCCCCTGACCTACGCTCCGATCTCCCCCTGACCCACGCTCCGATCTCCCCCACCC
This sequence comes from Squalus acanthias, assembly GCA_030390025.1. Lineage (NCBI taxonomy): Eukaryota > Metazoa > Chordata > Chondrichthyes > Squaliformes > Squalidae > Squalus > Squalus acanthias. Next base: position 37,393,773 of record CM059448.1, on the reverse strand, counting down.
TGACCCACGCTCCGATCTCCCCCACCCTGACCCACGCTCCGATCTCCCCCTGACCCACGCTCCGATCTCCCCCACCCTGACCCATGCTCCGATCTCCCCCACCCTGACCCACGCTCCGATCTCCCCACTGACCCACACTCTGATCTCCCACTGACCCACACTCCGATCTCCCCCTGACCCACGCTCCGATCTCCCCCTGACCCACGCTCCGATCTCCTCCTGACCCACGCTCCGATCTCCCCCTGACCCACGCTCCGATCTCCCCCTGACCCACGCTCCGATTTCCCCCTGAACCACTCTCCGATCTCCCCCTGACCCACGCTCCGATCTCCCCCTGACCTACGCTCCGATCTCCCCCTGACCCACGCTCCGATCTCCCCCACCCTGACCCACGCTCCGATCTCCCCCACCCTGACCCACACTCCGATCTCCCCCCGACCCACGCTCCAATCTCCCCCTGACCCACGCTCCGATCTCCCCCACCCTGACCCACGCTCCGATCTCCCCCACCCTGACCCACGCTCCGATCTCCCCCACCCTGACCCACGCTCCGATCTCCCCCTGACCCACGCTCCGATCTCCCCCTGACCCACGCTCTGATCTCCCCCCCGACCCACACTCCGATCTCCCCCTGACCCACGCTCCGATCTCCCCCTGACCCACGCTCCGATCTCCCCCTGACCTACGCTCCGATATCCCCCTGACCCACGCTCCGATCTCCCCCTGACCCACGCTCCGATCTCCCCCTGACCCACGCTCCGATCTCCCCCTGACCCACGCTCCGATCTCCCCCTGACCCACGCTCCGATCTCCCCTGACCCACGCTCCGATCTCCCCCTGACCCACGCTCCGATCTCCCCCTGACCCTCGCTCCGATCTCCCCCTGACCCACGCTCCGATCTCCCCCTGACCCTCGCTCCGATCACCCTCTGACCCACGCTCCGATCTCCCCCCCGACCCACGCTCCGATATCCCCCTGACCCACGCTCCGATATCCCCCTGACCCACGCTCCGATCTCCCCCTGACCCACGCTCCGATCTCCCTATCCGACCCACGCTCTGATCTCCCCCCCTGACCCACGCTCCGATCACCCCCCTGACCCACGCTCCGATCTCCCCCTGACCCACGCTCCGATCTCCCCCTGACCCACGCTCTGATCTCCCCCCCGACCCACACTCCGATCTCCCCCCGACCCACGCTCCGATCTCCCCCACCCTGACCCACGCTCCGATCTCCCCCCTGACCCACGCTCCGATCTCCCCCTGACCCACGCTCCGATCTCCCCCTGACCTACGCTCCGATCTCCCCCCCGACCCACGCTCCGATATCCCCCTGACCCACGCTCCGATCTCCCCCTGACCCACGCTCCGATCTCCCCCCCTGGCCCACGCTCCGATCTCTCCCACTGACCCACGCTCTGATCTCCCCCTGACCCACGCTCCGATCTCCCCCACCCTGACCCACGCTCCGATCTCCCCCTGACCCACACTCCGATCTCCCCCCGACCCACGCTCCGATCTCCCCCATCCTGACCCATGCTCCGATCTCCCCCTGACCCACGCTCCGATCTCCCCCTGACCCACGCTCCGATCTCCCCCCCTGATCCACGCTCCGATCTCCCCCACCCTGACCCACGCTCCGATCTCCCCCTGACCCACGCTCCGATCTCCCCATGACCCACGCTCCGATCTCGCCCTGACCCACGCTCCGATCTCCCCCTGACCCACGCTCCGATCTCCCCCTGACCCACGCTCCGATCTCCCCCCCTGACCCACGCTCCGATCTCCCCCTGACCCACGCTCCGATCTCCCCCTGACCCACGCTCCGATCTCCCCCTGACCCACGCTCCGATCTCCCCCTCACCCACGCTCCGATCTCCCCCTGACCCACGCTCCGATCTCCCCTGACCCACGCTCCGATCTCCCCCACCCTGACCCACGCTCCGATCTCCCCTGACCCACGCTCCGATCTCCCCCTGACCCACGCTCCGATCTCCCCCTGACCCACGCTCCGATCTCCCTTACCCTGACCTACGCTCCGATCTCCCCCCTGACCCACGCTCCGATCTCCCCCTGACCCACGCTCCGATCTCCCACTGACCCACGCTCCGATCTCCCCCCCGACCCACGCTCCGATCTCCCCCTGACCCACACTCCGATCTCCCCCCGACCCACACTCCGATCTCCCTTACCCTGACCCACGCTCCGATCTCCCCCACCCTGACCCACACTCCGATCTCCCCCCCTGACCCACGCTCCGATCTCCCCCCCTGACCCACGCTCCGATCTCCCACTGACCCACGCTCCGATCTCCCCCTGACCCACGCTCCGATCTCCCCCCCTGACCCACGCTCCGATCTCCCCCTGACCCACGCTCCGATCTCCCCCTGACCCACGCTCCGATCTCCCCCTGACCCACGCTCCGATCTCCCCCTGACCCACGCTCCGATCTCCCCCTGACCCACGCTCCGATCTCCCCCCCTGACCCAGGCTCGATCTCCCCCTGACCCACGCTCCGATCTCCCCCACCCTGACCCACACTCCGATCTCCCCCCCTGACCCACGCTCCGATATCCCCCTGACCCAGGCTCCGATCTCTCCCACTGACCCACGCTCCGATCTCCCCCTGACCCACGCTCCGATCTCCCCCTGACCCACACTCCGATCTCCCCCTGACCCACGCTCCGATCTCCCCCCCGACCCACACTCCGATCTCCCCCCCTGACCCACGCTCCGATCTCCCCCTGACCCACGCTCCGATCTCCCCCTGACCCATGCTCCGATCTCCCCCCCTGACCCACGCTCCGATCTCCCCCTGACCCACGCTCCGATCTCCCCCTGACCCACGCCCCGATCTCCCCCACCCTGACCCACGCTCCGATCTCCCCTGACCCACGCTCCGATCTCCCCCTGACCCACGCTCCGATCTCCCCCTGACCCACGCTCCGATCTCCCACTGACCCACGCTCCGATCTCCCCCCCGACCCACGCTCCGATCTCCCCCTGACCCACGCTCCGATCTCCCCCTGACCCACGCTCCGATCTCCCCCTGACCCACGCTCCGATCTCCCCCTCACCCACGCTCCGATCTCCCCCTGACCCACGCTCCGATCTCCCCTGACCCACGCTCCGATCTCCCCCACCCTGACCCACGCTCCGATCTCCCCTGACCCACGCTCCGATCTCCCCCTGACCCACGCTCCGATCTCCCCCTGACCCACGCTCCGATCTCCCTTACCCTGACACACGCTCCGATCTCCCCCCTGACCCACGCTCCGATCTGCCCCTGACCCACGCTCCGATCTCCCACTGACCCACGCTCCGATCTCCCCCCCGACCCACGCTCCGATCTCCCCCTGACCCACACTCCGATCTCCCCCCGACCCACACTCCGATCTCCCTTACCCTGACCCACGCTCCGATCTCCCCCACCCTGACCCACACTCCGATCTCCCCCCCTGACCCACGCTCCGATCTCCCCCCCTGACCCACGCTCCGATCTCCCACTGACCCACGCTCCGATCTCCCCCTGACCCACGCTCCGATCTCCCCCCCTGACCCACGCTCCGATATCCCCCTGACCCACGCTCCGATCTCCCCCTGACCCACGCTCCGATCTCCCCCTGACCCACGCTCCGATCTCCCCCTGACCCACGCTCCGATCTCCCCCTGACCCACGCTCCGATCTCCCCCCCTGACCCAGGCTCCGATCTCCCCCTGACCCACGCTCCGATCTCCCCCACCCTGACCCACACTCCGATCTCCCCCCCTGACCCACGCTCCGATATCCCCCTGACCCAGGCTCCGATCTCTCCCACTGACCCACGCTCCGATCTCCCCCTGACCCACACTCCGATCTCCCCCTGACCCACGCTCCGATCTCCCCCCCGACCCACACTCCGATCTCCCCCCCTGACCCACGCTCCGATCTCCCCCTGACCCACGCTCCGATCTCCCCCTGACCCATGCTCCGATCTCCCCCCCTGACCCACGCTCCGATCTCCCCCTGACCCACGCTCCGATCTCCCCCTGACCCACGCCCCGATCTCCCCCACCCTGACCCACGCTCCGATCTCCCCTGACCCACGCTCCGATCTCCCCCTGACCCACGCTCCGATCTCCCCCTGACCCACGCTCCGATCTCCCTTACCCTGACCCACGCTCCGATCTCCCCCCTGACCCACGCTCCGATCTCCCCCTGACCCACGCTCCGATCTCCCACTGACCCACGCTCCGATCTCCCCCCCGACCCACGCTCCGATCTCCCCCTGACCCACACTCCGATCTCCCCCCGACCCACACTCCGATCTCCCTTACCCTGACCCACGCTCCGATCTCCCCCTGACCCACACTCCGATCTCCCCCCGACCCACACTCCGATCTCCCTTACCCTGACCCACGCTCCGATCTCCCCCACCCTGACCCACACTCCGATCTCCCCCCCTGACCCACGCTCCGATCTCCCCCCCTGACCCACGCTCCGATCTCCCACTGACCCACGCTCCGATCTCCCCCTGACCCACGCTCCGATCTCCCCCCCTGACCCACGCTCCGATCTCCCCCTGACCCACGCTCCGATCTCCCCCTGACCCACGCTCCGATCTCCCCCTGACCCACGCTCCGATCTCCCCCTGACCCACGCTCCGATCTCCCCCTGACCCACGCTCCGATCTCCCCCCCTGACCCAGGCTTCGATCTCCCCCTGACCCACGCTCCGATCTCCCCCACCCTGACCCACACTCCGATCTCCCCCCCTGACCCACGCTCCGATATCCCCCTGACCCAGGCTCCGATCTCTCCCACTGACCCACGCTCCGATCTCCCCCTGACCCACGCTCCGATCTCCCCCTGACCCACACTCCGATCTCCCCCTGACCCACGCTCCGATCTCCCCCCCGACCCACACTCCGATCTCCCCCCCTGACCCACGCTCCGATCTCCCCCTGACCCACGCTCCGATCTCCCCCTGACCCATGCTCCGATCTCCCCCCCCTGACCCACGCTCCGATCTCCCCCTGACCCACGCTCCGATCTCCCCCTGACCCACGCCCCGATCTCCCCCACCCTGACCCACGCTCCGATCTCCCCTGACCCACGCTCCGATCTCCCCCTGACCCACGCTCCGATCTCCCCCTGACCCACGCTCCGATCTCCCACTGACCCACGCTCCGATCTCCCCCACCGACCCACGCTCCGATCTCCCACTGACCCACGCTCCGATCTCCCCCTGACCCACGCTCCGATCTCCCCCTGACCCACGCTCCGATCTCCCCCTCACCCACGCTCCGATCTCCCCCTGACCCACGCTCCGATCTCCCCTGACCCACGCTCCGATCTCCCCCACCCTGACCCACGCTCCGATCTCCCCTGACCCACGCTCCGATCTCCCCCTGACCCACGCTCCGATCTCCCCCTGACCCACGCTCCGATCTCCCTTACCCTGACCCACGCTCCGATCTCCCCCCTGACCCACGCTCCGATCTGCCCCTGACCCACGCTCCGATCTCCCACTGACCCACGCTCCGATCTCCCCCCCGACCCACGCTCCGATCTCCCCCTGACCCACACTCCGATCTCCCCCCGACCCACACTCCGAACTCCCTTACCCTGACCCACGCTCCGATCTCCCCCACCCTGACCCACACTCCGATCTCCCCCCCTGACCCACGCTCCGATCTCCCCCCCTGACCCACGCTCCGATCTCCCACTGACCCACGCTCCGATCTCCCCCTGACCCACGCTCCGATCTCCCCCCCTGACCCACGCTCCGATCTCCCCCTGACCCACGCTCCGATCTCCCCCTGACCCACGCTCCGATCTCCCCCTGACCCACGCTCCGATCTCCCCCTGACCCACGCTCCGATCTCCCCCTGACCCACGCTCCGATCTCCCCCCCTGACCCAGGCTCCGATCTCCCCCTGACCCACGCTCCGATCTCCCCCACCCTGACCCACACTCCGATCTCCCCCCCTGACCCACGCTCCGATATCCCCCTGACCCAGGCTCCGATCTCTCCCACTGACCCACGCTCCGATCTCCCCCTGACCCACACTCCGATCTCCCCCTGACCCACGCTCCGATCTCCCCCCCGACCCACACTCCGATCTCCCACCCTGACCCACGCTCCGATCTCCCCCTGACCCACGCTCCGATCTCCCCCTGACCCATGCTCCGATCTCCCCCCCTGACCCACGCTCCGATCTCCCCCTGACCCACGCTCCGATCTCCCCCTGACCCACGCCCCGATCTCCCCCACCCTGACCCACGCTCCGATCTCCCCTGACCCACGCTCCGATCTCCCCCTGACCCACGCTCCGATCTCCCCCTGACCGACGCTCCGATCTCCCTTACCCTGACCCACGCTCCGATCTCCCCCCTGACCCACGCTCCGATCTCCCCCTGACCCACGCTCCGATCTCCCACTGACCCACGCTCCGATCTCCCCCCCGACCCACGCTCCGATCTCCCCCTGACCCACACTCCGATCTCCCCCCGACCCACACTCCGATCTCCCTTACCCTGACCCACGCTCCGATCTCCCCCACCCTGACCCACACTCCGATCTCCCCCCCTGACCCACGCTCCGATCTCCCCCCCTGACCCACGCTCCGATCTCCCACTGACCCACGCTCCAATCTCCCCCTGACCCACGCTCCGATCTCCCCCCCTGACCCACGCTCCGATCTCCCCCTGACCCACGCTCCGATCTCCCCCTGACCCACGCTCCGATCTCCCCCTGACCCACGCTCCGATCTCCCCCACCCTGACCCACACTCCGATCTCCCCCCCTGACCCACGCTCCGATATCCCCCTGACCCAGGCTCCGATCTCTCCCACTGACCCACGCTCCGATCTCCCCCTGACCCACGCTCCGATCTCCCTCTGACCCACACTCCGATCTCCCCCTGACCCACGCTCCGATCTCCCCCCCGACCCACACTCCGATCTCCCCCCCTGACCCACGCTCCGATCTCCCCCTGACCCACGCTCCGATCTCCCCCTGACCCACGCTCCGATCTCCCCCTGACCCACGCTCCGATCTCCCCTGACCCACGCTCCGATCTCCCTATCCGACCCACGATATCTCCCTCTCTCTATCACTCTCTGCTCCCCAGCTGCGGCCTTCCAGCGCAGGACTTCCCGCCCGACAACCAGCCTTTTAAATTCAGCCGGACCTCACCTGCACGTTACCCGCATTTCCGCATTTCCCAGCCGCCACAACACCCCCCACCCCATCCCTCCAGCATCCCAGTAAATATGGGGGCCATTGTCACAACTCTGAGCAAAAATATCAAGTCCAAGCCTAGGCTTTTCGGATAAGCTGATGCCTCCACGTAAAATCTTTCCAATGCCGTTGCTAAATTTAATTGTGTTATTGTGCAAGATTTTTTTTAATGTTTATTGAATTTAAATCCTTATTTTGGGCAGTAGAAATTTCAGTTACTTGGAAAAAAGTTCCGGATTAAAGAATTTTCAGAAAGCATCTTGCGTGATTTGCAGGGAAACAATATGGTGGCCATTTGTGCAGCTACAGGGTGATAGGCTTAAATAAGTGATTTCCGTTGTAAATGTGAATGTTGGAATTTATAATGGAAAAAGTCGTCACAAAAGCGTGACGAGAAGAGTGACAATAGGAAGTACGGTTTCATAGACATGAAGTGAGCACGGACGTAAGATTTTTAGTCAGGCTATGGATACATGTTGAGAGAGTGGTTAGCAAAGCATATGGGATCTTGGGCTTCATAAATAGAGGTATTGAGTACAAAAGTAGAGAAGTTATGCTGAACCTTTATAAAGCGCTGGTTAGGCCACAACTGGAGTATTGCGTTCAGTTCTAGTCACCACACTTTAGGAAGGATGTGAAGGCCCTTGAGAGGGTGCAGAGGAGATTTACCAGAATGGTTCCGGGGATGGGGGATCTTAGCTACAAGGACAGGTTGGAGAAGCTGGATTTATTTTCATTAGAGCAAAGGAGGTTGAGGGGTGATTTGATAGAGGTGTACAAGATTATGACGGGTTTGGATAGGTTAGACGGGGAAAGGCTGTTCCCACTAGTTGATGGTACAAGGACTAGGGGACACAGATTTAAGGTTTTGGGCAAGAGATACAGGGGGGATGTGAGGAAAAACTTTTTTACGCAGCGAGTGGCGAGGACCTGGAACTTGCTGCCGACGGAAGTGGTGGAAGCGGAGACACTCAATGTTTTCAAGGGGAGACTGGATAGGCACTTTAGGGAAATAAACTTGCAGGGCTACGGGGATAGAGTGGGGGAATGGGACTGACTGGATCGCTCCACAGAGAGCCGGCACGGACTCGATGGGCCAAATGGCCTCCTTCTGTGCTGTTATGTCTCTATAACTGACTCTATGACAGCTAAAGAGCAGCTAATAGGCTGTGGTATATTATGATTGAATCCAAATGGGATCAGTATATGACAAGAATATTACATGTCCAGGTACTTAAAGAAATATTGACAAAGATGAAATATTGATCCAACAGAACCCCAGGGACCAAGATCAAGTGAATCGCAGGTAACCTAATGTACTACTGGTGTACCGTCCGTCCCGCACACACCATGCAGAATGCACAGTGGTTTGTATCATGTTATGCGATCTAACAAATGTGTTGTCTTTCAGGGGAAACCTAGGGTCACTGAGGCTGCAGCTGCGACTACGGGATGAGAGTGTTCTTCCGTCCAGTTACTACCAGCCCCTCACTGAGTTACTGCTCGAGTCAGTCAAAACAACTAGCAATGTGAGTAACGTAATTTGTTCCCTGCTGGTGAAGAAACTTTTCCCCTTGCTTTTCGTCCCTCCTACGATGCACTCAGCGGCCCCCAGGCCTTTGTTGATGCTGCGCTGTGACCATCTCCTAGGAAGTGTGGGACAGCAGCCCAGTGTGTACTGGTGTCGTTTCTGCCCTTCCTGTCAAGGGGCGCCTTTGGACCCCCTCCTAATGTCCCAGCTAGACCCAGCAACCCACCGCGTAGGAAGTTACAGTCACAAGCCCATGTCCTGCATTTCATGACGCACTGCGTAACTACAGCAACACTGCTGTGCTGCACCACTCAAATCCACAAACTTGCTATGACTGTTTTGAGTAATGATGCGGAGATGCCGGTGTTGGACTGGGGTGGACAAAATTGAGAGGTCGCACAACACCAGGTTATAGTCCAACAGTTTTATTTTAAATCACAAGCTTTCGGAGTTACAACTCCTTCACCCGACGAAGGAGTTGTAACTCCGAAAGCTTGTGATTTAAAATAAAACTGTTGGACTATAACCTGGTGTTGTGCGACCTCTCTGTTTTGAGTAAAACATTCATTTCCTCTCTTAAGGTACAAAGGGCTGTGGCTTTTCCTATTCGGCATGCATGGATGCAGTGTGAATATGAACACTGATACCCAGTATCACACTGGCCATAACTCTAGCATCTTTAAACTACTCTGCAACAGATCAAATTGTGACTAATTGTGCATGCGACCACTAAATACACATCACACCACGTAAGCATTGAACAGACATCAGTGACCTCCCACATCCACATCGTCCGCAAGCGCTCTACTCGGAGCTCCGACACGGCAAGAGAGCCCCAGGTGGGCAGAGGAAACGCTTCAAGGACACCCTCAAAGCCTCCTTGAAAAAGTGCAACATCCCCACTGACACCTGGGAATCCCTGGCCCAAGACCGCACAAAGTGGAGGAGAAGCATCCAGGAAGGCGCCGAACTAATGGGGCGTAAAGCAGCTAACGCCCGGGCGCAGCGCCGCCCACGCCTCCCGAAAAATTTAGTGGGAGGTTAGCGGCGGCGGCAGCCGGTAGCGCCCTGTGGCGCTGCGCCGCCGGCGATGACGTCATCGCCGTGCGCAGCGCCCCGCTCGCGCCCCGGCCGTGATCTTCAGTCGCGCCCCCTGATTTACCGCCAGACGCTATGTCCGACGGGTTCAGGGGGGCGTACGTGCGGCCGGGGCGGCGATATTTAAAGGGGAGGTGGCAGGCGGCCATTTTTGTTGCTGGCCGCCTGCCAGCACCTGCCCCCGTTGCTGTCCCCGGCCCCCGTGAAGCCCCCCCACCGTGAAGTGCCGACTGCGCTCCAAGAGCCCGGCACTTCTCTTGAGTGCCGGGCTCTTTTGCCGGCACTCCCGATCCCTGGGAGCCCAGCTGGGCCCCGGTTCGCGCTGCGCAAGGCCCCTCCCCTTTAAGAAGGGGAGGAAGGCCTGCAATACCGCGGCCTTGAGTCTCTTCGCCGGGAGCAAGCGGAAACCAAGCGCAAGAAGCACACGTCAACCCAAGCACCCCACCCACCCGCCCCTTCAACCACCGTCTGCCCCACCTGTGACAGAGACTGTAGGTCCCGCATTGGACTCATCAGTCACCTGAGAACTCATTTTTAATGTGGAAGCAAGTCATCCTCGGTTCCAAGGGACTGCCTAAGAAGAAGAAGAAGACATCCACAAGGGCTGGTGGGATTGGTTCCACAGTAGCTGAGTGATTAGACGAGCTCTGGCAATATCAACAGCCAGCAACTGTGTGCTTCCTTCACGGTTTCATTATCCCAGAAGGAATTATGAACTTTAGATCAAAGAGGCTGGAATTTCCGCCTGGGAGGGGAGGGCGGGGGAGCCTGCGGTGGAAGGCTGCAGCTGGGGACCGTTGGGCAATCGGGAAAGATCGCGGGTTGATGGGGGGTCAGCAAAGATCGCGGGGCATAAGGTGGGGGGGGAGGTCAGACTGGCAATCGGGAAGGAAGGATCACGGGGAAGAAGGCTCGGGATCGTGTGTTTGGTTGGAGGGGTGGTCAGCCGATCGCACCAGAAGATTTCTTTGAGAGGTCTCGTGTTCAGTGCCTCAGACCACTCTTGTAGATAAGCCCTCGCTCCCTAGAGCTGGAGTATGACTTTCCTTGCCCAATATTTAGATAATTTGTAGAGAGCCTCGAACAGAACACCTTCATTACTGTCATTTGGTTTGCAAGTTATATCGTATGATTTGCCTCGCTGTAGGAAGCAGGTGGAATAAGCATTTCACTAGACTGTAGTTTAGGCTACACCTGTCAAATAGATTTATTACACAGTAAATATATAAGTGAACAGGATCAATGAGACAATGTAAATTATACGGTGATTGTAAGCTTATATTTCCTTCAGTTTCTAGAAAAAACAATTGCATCTCCTGTTGCTAAATTGCAATATAAATATTAAACCTTATGTGGTTTTTTTTGCAAATGTTCCACATAGTTTTTGTATCCTGTATAAAACAGGCTGAATTTTTTTTTTAAATAACCAGGACAAAGCAAATTTAAATACATGTCTGTTATAGAGCCATCAATCATTTTATCAGACGAAAACCGCAGGATTTTTTTAAATATATTCGTTCATGGGATGTGGGCATTGCAGGCAAGGCCAGCATTTATTGCCCATCCCTAGTTACCCTTGAGAAGGTGGTGGTGAGCCGCCTTCTTGAACCGCTGCAGTCCATGTGGTGAAGGTACTCCCACAGTGCTGTTAGGGAGGGAGTTCCAGGATTTTGACCCAGCGACGATGAAGGAACAGAGATAGAAACATAGAAGATAGGTGCAGGAGTAGGCCATTCGGCCCCTCGAGCCTGCTCCGCCATTTAATGAGATCATGGCTGATCATCCAAATTCAGTACCCTGTCCCTGCTTTCTCCCCATATCCCATAGAAACATAGAAGATAGATATACTTCCAAGTTAGGATGGTGTGTGACTTGGAGGGGAACTTGCAGGTGGTGGTGTTCCCATGTGCCTGCTGCCCTTGCCCTTCTAGGTGGTACAGGTCACAGGTTTGAGAGGTGCTGCTGAAGAAGCCTTGGCGAGTTGCTGCAGTGCATCTTGTAGATGGTACACACTGCAGCCACGGTGCGCCGGTGGTGGAGGGAGTGAATGTTTAAGGTGGTGGATGGGATGCCAATCAAGCGGTCTGCTTTGTCTTGTATGGTGTCGAGCTTCTTGAGTGTTGTTGGAGCTGCACTCATCCAGGCAAGTGGAGAGTATTCCATCACACTTCTGACTTGTGTCTTGTAGATGGTGGAAAGGCTTTGGGGAGTCAGGAGGTGAGACACTCGCTGCAGAATACCCAGCCTTTGACCTGCCCTTGTTGCCACAGTATTTATGTGGCTGGTCCAGTTAAGTTTCTGGTCAATTGTGACTCCCAGGATATTGATGGTGGGGGATTCGGCGATGGTAATGCCATTGAATGTCAAGGGGAGGTGGTTAGACGCTCGCTTGTTGGAGATAGTCATTGCCTGGCACTTGTGTGGCGTGAATGTTACCTGACACTTATCAGCCCAAGCCTGAATGTCATCCAGGTCTTGTTGCATGCGGGCATGGACTGCTTCATTATCTGAAGAGTTGCGAATGGCGCTGAACACTGTGCAGTCATCAGCGAACATCCCCACTTCTGACCTTATGATGGAGGGAAGGTCATTGATGAAGCAGCTGAAGATGGTTGGGCCTAGGACACTGCCCTGAGGAACTCCTGCAGCGATATCCTGGGGCTGTGATGATTGACCTCCAAACACTACAACCATTTTCCTTTGTGTTAGCTATGACTCCATCAAGTGGAGAGTTTTCCCCACGCTTCCATTGACTTCAGTTTTACTAGGGCTCCTTGATGCCACACTCAGTCAAATGCTGCCTTGATATCAAGGGCAGTGACTTTCACCTCACCTCTGGAATTCTGTTCTTTTGTCCATGTTTGGACCAAGGCTGTATTGAGGTCTGGAGCCAAGTGGTCCTGGCGGAACCCAAACTGGGCATCAGTGAGCAGGTTATTGGCGAGTAAGTGCTGCTTGATAGCACTGTCGCGACACTGTTCATCACTTTGCTGATGATTGAGAGTAGACTGATGGGGCGGTAATTGGCTGGATTGGATTTGTCCTGTTTTTTGTGGACAGGACATACCTGGGCAGTTTTCCACATTGTTGGATAGATGCCAGTGTTGTAGCTATACTGGAACAGCTTGGCTAGAGGCGCGCAAGTCTTCAGCACAACAGCCGGGATGTTGTCGGAGCCCACAGCCTTTGCTGTATCCAGTGCGCTCAGCCATTTCATGATATCACGTGGAGTGAATCGAATTGGCTAAAGACTGGCTTTTGTGATGGTGGGGACCTCAGGAGGAGGCCGATATGGATCATCCACTCAGCACTTCTGGCTGAAGTTGGTTGCAAACGCTTCAGCCTTGTCTTTTGCACTCACGTGCCGGGCTCCACCATCATTGAGGATGGGGATATTCATGGAGCCTCCTCCTCCTGTTAGTTGTTTAATGGTCCACCACCATTCACGACTGGATGTGGCAGGACTGCAGAGCTTTGATCTGATCCATTGATTGTGGGATTGCTTAGCTCTGTCTATAGCATGCTGCTTCCGCTTTTTAGAATTCATGTAGTCCAGTGTTGCAGCTTCCCCAGGTTGGCACCTCATTTTTAGGTACGCCTGGTGCTGCTCCTGGCATGCTCTTCTACACTCCTTATTGAACCAGGGTTGGTCCCCTGGCTTGATGGTAATGGTAGAGTGAGGGATATGCCGGGCCATGAGGTTACAGATTGTGGTGGAATACAATTCTGCTGCTGATGGCCCACAGCGTCTCATGGATGCCCTGTTTTGAGCTGCTAGATCTGTTCTGAATCTATCCCATTTAGCACGGTGGTAGTGCCACACAACACGATAGAGGGTGTCCTCAGTGTGAAGATGGGACTTCGTCTCCACAATGACTGTGTGGTGGTCACGGACAGATGCATTTGTGACCGGTAGATTGGTGAGGACGAGGCATTTCCCTCGTGTTGGTTCTCTCACCATCTGTCACAGGCCCAGACTGGCAGTATGTCGTTGAGGACTCGGCCAGCTCGGTCAGTAGTGGTGCTTGGGGATGGTGCATTGAAGTTCTCCACCCAGAATACATTCTGTGTGCTTGCAACTCTCTGTGCTTCTTCCAAGTGGTGTTCAACATGGAGGAGTACTGATTCATCAGCTGAGGGAGGGCGGTAGGTGGTAATCAGCAGGAGGTTTCCTTGCCCATGCTTGACCTGAAGCTGTGAGACTTCATGGGGTCTGTAGTCAATGTTGAGACTGTATACTACTGTGCCACCACCCCTGGGATGGTGATGGAGGAGTTTGGGACATTGGCTGAAAGGCATGATTCTGTGAGTATGACTATGTCAAGCTGTTGCTCTCCCCAGGAGGACTTTGCAGGGTCGACTGGGCTGGATGTGCCATGTAGCCGGTGCCGGGTGGTCTTCGTAGTGTTTTTTTTACAACCGAGTGGCTCGCTCGGCCATTTCAGAGGGCAGTTAAGAGTCAATCACATTGCTGTGGGTCTGGAGTCACATATAGGGCAGACCAGGTAAGGACGGCAAATTTCTTTCCCTAAAGGGCATTAGTGAACCAGTTCCGATAGTGATACTAGCTTTTTATTCCAGACATATTTAATTAATTGAATTTAAATTCCCCAGCTGCCGTGGTGGGATTTGAACTCGTTAGTCCCGGCCTCTGGATTACTAGTCCAGTAACATAACCATTATGGTACTGTTCCCGTATGTTTGTATTCGAATTGAATGACTTGGCCTCTTTGTCTGGCTATGTATCAAAATAAGCTGGGCCCTTTCTGTGGAGGAACCTGGTTTTTAACCCGATATGCACTGTAAAAGAAAGAAAGAAGCAATACCATGATACATCACAGACAAAATGCCGAATGTTTCTTACCGGGGCCTTGGTTTAACATTTCATCCGAAATACAGCTCCTACGACATTGCTGCCGTCCCCCAGCCCTGCGCTGTGCTCAAGTCTTGAGTGGACTTTGAATCATCTGACTCAGAAGTGAGTGATGCCAACTGAGCCAAGCTATTAATTGTGTGCCACACCACCCTCTCTTAAAAAGAAAAATGCCTGTAGAGAATGTTAAGCATTGGCTGAATATTTAGACCCATATTTTAATATACATTCATTTTTCTGTAGCAGTAATAATGTCCTCTGCGGTGCTGGGAAACAAAGCCAACTAAGCTCACTGCTTATGAGCGGAAATGACTCGTACAGTTAACTGCTTGCCATCCGCTGTAGGCCCTCATCACCCAGCCACAGGAGACCCCAGGCCACACTGGAGGTCTTCATGAATCGTGCCATGTTGACTATGTGCATTCATTGAATTTCCTCTCGTTGTTAGGCTTTAGTAACTCCTTTGCATCTTCTACAAAGATCCTTTCATTTCATGAACGGTCTTTCCCCAGCACTGCCTGGGACATTATTACTGCTACAGAAACGTGAAAGGATGTTTTTGTGACCGGAAAGCTGTTTCCAGTGGGGTTCCGCAGGGCTCAGTATTAGGTCCCTTGATTTTTGTAGTATACATCAATGATTTAGATTTCAATGTAGGAGGCATTAAGAAGTTTGCAGATGATACAAAAATTGGCCGTGTGGTTGATAGTGAGGAAGAAAGCTGTAGACTGCAGGAAGATATCAATGGACTGGTCAGGTGGGCAGAACAGTGGCAAATGGAATTCAATCTGGAGAAGTGTGAGTTAATGCATTTGGGGAGTGCTAACAAGGCAAGGGAATACACAATAAATGGTAGGACACTGAGAACTGAAGAGGAACAGAGGGACCTTGGAGTGCATGTCCACAGATCCCTGAAGGTAGCAAGACAGGCAGATAAGGTGGTTAAGAAGGCAAACGGGATACTTTCCTTTATTAGCCGAGGCATAGAATATAAGAGCAGGAAGGTTATGCATGAACTGTATAAAACACTAGTTAGGCCACAGCTAGAATACTGCGTGCAGTTCTGGTCACCACATTACAGGAAAGATGTGATTGCACAAGAGAGGGTACAGAGGAGATTTGTGAGGATGTTGCCAGGACTGGAGAATTTTAGCTATGAGGAAAGATTGGATAGGCTGGGGTTGTTTTCTTTGGAACAGAGGAGGCTGAGGGGAGATTTAATTGAGGTGTATAAAATAATGAGGGGCCTCGATGGAGTGGATAGGAAGGATCTATTTCCCCTAGCAGAGAGGTCAATAACGAGGGGGCATAGATTTAAAGTAATTGATAGGAGGTTTAGAGGGGAGTTGAGGAGAACTTTTTTCACCCAGAGGGTGGTGGGGGTCTGGAACTCACTGCCTGAAAGGGTGGTAGAGTCAGAAATGTTCATCACGTTTAAAAAGTACTTGGATATGCACGAAGTGCCTACAAGGCTACGGACCAAGAGCTGGAAAGTGGGATTAGGCTGGATAGCTTTTTTTTGGACGGCACAGACAAGATGGGTCAAATGGCCTCCTTCTGTGCCGTAAATTTCTATGATTCTATGGCCGCAATTTTGCGGCGCTCAGCGGACGGGATGGGTGGCGGGTCAGCTGTGAAATTTAAAACGATCGCCAGCGAGCCTGGAACCCGCTGTCAAGACACGCACACCTGCATTTCCCGATGTTGGGTCTGCCAGCACTGAGCAGACCCAACAGGCAGCGGCGGGGACCCAATTCAAATCATTAGTGGCTTGTTTACAGCCACTTAACAATGTTTTTTTCCCCAGCTTTTTGGATTTGACAGGTCACCCACTGGTTTCCCGCTGTGTCTGGACTCGTCTGTGAAGCTGAGGCGGGAGGTCAGTGGCCATTGAATCAGCTGATGAGTTGACAGCTTCAAATGTCAAGTCAAAGCTCCCAGCTGATTGAGAAATGTTCCCTTGACCACTAGCTTCTCTAAACTGCATTTCCACTACAGATTCAGAATGTTGCAAGTCTTTACACAAGTCTCCATCCAGTCTGACCTCCTTACCTCTCCCAGATCGCTTCTGTCATCTCTACTTCACCTGCCATTTTTCCATCAGCATGGGTGCACTTCATACTCTCACACATTGGTCCTCATAATCCCAACACGATCAGCCCTAACACCAGCATCACCAGGCACACCAGCAGCAGAAACAACCATACCAATCTTCTCCGCAATCACCTGATGCTGCACAGGATAGAGGGCATCAGCACCCGACCATATTGCTGCCCGGGAGGCCAGGGATGGCCTCACCGTGGCCAGAGATACTTCACTTGATGCTGCACACCCTGGCTGCCACATGATGTGCCAGGTTGGCACCACCCCACACCAACACCATAAAGCATCCCTACAATGCCCAAGCCATTCCTTTCACACTCATCAACATTGCGGGGGGTACCGTTATGTCTCACCATTCACTGCAACTCACTAAGCCACTTCCAAAGGTGCACACAAATCTGTCCAAGAATGCAAAGTTTTGAAAATAAAGATTTCAATGTTTGACACCACATTAGCAGAAACATCACATGAACATTGGCTAAAACACCCAAGTGCCTAACCTTGTGTGTTGTTAGTTGGTATGATTGGACTAGGATGAGGGTGAGTGTGAGGGGTGGCTACTGAAATGGGGAAGTGATAATGTAGATAGAGAGGGATGGGTGGAGGTGCAAGGTAAGTTAGTGTGAGTAAGGATGTGCAGGAGTAGGGTAGGGAAGGCAGAGTGATGGGGATGTGATGAGAGGCACAGCAGGATGAGGTTGAGTGTGGCTTTGCAGTAATGTTTCGTGATCTACTGAGACCATTGAAAGGTTTGCGTCACTGCAGCCTGGTCCTCCTGATGACATCCCTGCTTGTGTCCTCCTGTGCAATGTGCAACCAGGCTGCGTTGGTCTCCTGGGGAGGTCTCTTCCGCCCATGGGAAAGGAAGAGAACCTCCCTGCGTGCTGTGACTCCCTGCAGAAGCATATGGATGGAGTCATGGGAGAGCCTGGGTGCAGCCATGCACCTCTGTGCAGTGCTTGTCAGTGTTTGCAGCACCTCAATGCTGTAGAACACTGACAGCACAAATGTCAAAGTAAATTTGGACATGGTCCCTTTAAAGAAACCGGCTGATGACGTGTCATCAAAATGACATCATCAGACCCGCTTTCTTCAACTGGCCGGGAAACTCGCTGGGCGGGCTAAACAAGCCCAATCATCGGGAAAGTCATGTCGGAGGCAGGGATGAAGCCAGCAATGAGGCCGCGACCCGCCACCGACATCGCCCGCCACAGACCTGCCGAGGTAGGGAAATATATTTAAATATGGGTCTAAATATTCAGCCACTGCTTAACATTCTTAAAGGCATTTTTCTTTTTGAGCGGGGGGTGGGTGGGTGGGGGGCGGTGGTGTGGCATACAATTAATAGCAATATTAGCCCAAAATTTGCACCATATTTTGAGAATCCATGACAGGCTGTAACAGAATGCCAGGATTGAGATGGCTGTACAAGTTGAATGAGCTTCCGTATATAAGAGCCCCTCAATAGTGTTGCTGCCCTGTGGAATATTCTCCAGTGAGCTGTTGTTAGAATCATAGAAATTTATGGCACAAAAGGAGGCCATTCGGCCCATCGTGTCTGTGCTATCCAGCCTAATCCCACTTTCCAGCTCTTGGTCCGTAGCCTTGTAGGCACTTCGTGCATATCCAAGTACTTTTTAAATGCGATGAGGGTTTCTGCCTCTACCACCCTTTCAGGCAGTGAGTTCCAGACCCCCATCACCCTCTGTGAAAAAGGTTCCCCTCACCTCCCCTCTACTCCTTCTACCAGTAAGTGAGTTGTGAGTCCCTGTCTCCATCCCCATTAGAGTCATAGTCATAGAGTCATAATGGCACAGAAGGAGTCCATTCCGCCCATCGAGTCCGTGTCAGCTCTCTGTAGAGCAATCCAGTCAGTCCCATTCCCCCGCTCTATCCCCGTAGCCCTGTAAGTTTATTTCCCTCAAGTGTCTATCCAGTTTCCCCTTGAAAACGTGTCTCCACTTCCACCACTTCCGTCGGCAGCAAGTTCCAGGTCCTCACCACTCGCTGTGTAAAAAGGTTTTTCCTCACATCCCCCCTGTATCACTTGCCCAAAACCTTAAATCTGTGTCCCCCTAGTCCTTGTACCATCAACTAATGGGAACAGCCTTTCCCCGTCTAGCCTATCCAAACCCGTCATAATCTTGTACACTTCTATCAAATCACCCCTCAACCTTCTTTGCTCTAATGAAAACAAACCAGCTTCTCCAACCTGTCATTGTAGCTAAGATCCCCCATCCCTGGAACCATTCTGGTAAATCTCCTCTGCACCCTCTCAAAGGCCTTCACATCTTTCCTAAAGTGTGGTGACCAGAACTGGACGCAATACTCCAGTTGTGGCCTAACCAGCGCTTTATAAATGTTCAGCATAACTTCTCTACTTTTGTACTCAATACCTCTATTTATGAAGCCCAAGATCCCAATTGCTTTGTTAACCACTCTCTCAATATGTCCTGCCACCTTCAGGGACCTATGCACATTAACTCCCAGGTCCCTCTGTCCCTGCGCACTCTTTAAAACTATGCCGTTAAGTGTATATGGCCTCTCCCCGTTCCTTCTGCCAAAATGCATCACTTTTAGACTTTTGAAGGAAGCTCTTTCCCTGCTAAATGGTAATATATTCTGTGAAAAAGGGAAGTCCCTTTAAAGCGTGCAGGCTCCCGGTGTCTCTCTCATTGATGAGCGGAGTTTGTGTCTGCATGGGGAGCTTCAGTAATAAGTTGATATCTGAGTGCAAAGCTTCTCCACAGAATTAAGGATGCATGGGGGAGTGAGTAATGAGGCTGTAATGTATTCCAGGAAAATTAGATGACACCATAAGCTGTGAGAACAAAACTTGAGTGCTTTATGGATATCATCCAGATCCTGAGATTGAATTACATCCTCTTACTCACTTGAGCAGACATAATTTGTTTTGTTTGTAAAACTAAAATGAGAACAATTCTTGGGATAAGTTCAGAGTGGTGCTGAAATGACACTGATTAAAGATCGAGCAGTAATGCTGTGATCACTGCAGAATGATATTGTCAGATGATTGACGGTGGGGCACAATAGGGAAATTAGAAGGGAGCAAGCAGGAAGTGCAGTGTATCCGAGTGGACAGAAAGGGAAAAGATCTGGGGAGGGCATTGGTAGCAGTCTGGGATCAGGTCCGGGATCAGGTCCGGGATCAGGTCCGGGATCAGGTCTTGTACCTCCCGCTCTTGGCTATAGAAGTATCAAACTAGGTGGGCAAAGAATGGGATGAAAGGAACAAAAAATACGAAGGGAGAATTGACATAAAAATAAAGAGAATATACCATATAAATAATAATGGGCGCTATGTGTAAGATACAATGCTATAATTTGGATTATGCCATAGACTATGACAATGAAATTTGAACAGTTTACACAGTCTTCCAGATCCCTTGTTTAAAGGAGAAGGAAAGCCTAGGCTTTTGAATAAAACTGATTTTTTTTTTAATGTCAATTTTCTAACCCAGGAAAAGGCCACTAGGTTGGGTTTCCCTCACTGCCAGGCCACCGTAGTTGCAGTGCCGATAGGGAGTGAGCCAAGGGTTGCAGTGATGGCCAATTTGGCCACAACTTCAGCCCACCCAACTACAGGAATGCATGCTACTGGCTGGGTGTACCAATATGCATTATATCAGAGGCGCTGGCATATCAGAAACCTTATCAAGGCAGCTGCAGCGTATCTTCAATTCTTTTGCTTCACTGTAGCAGATAATGGCATAGTAACCGACTTGGAAACCAATGGGAGCCCAAGCAGTTTAAAAGGAACTGTGACTATGCCCATTCCAAGGAGCCCACGCCAATAGATTTGATTGTGTTACTATCTTCTTACAACAAACTTTTGAGACCTTTTAGCTTTCTCTTAAGGGCGAGGACTTTCCAGTCAGGAGGAAGGACACTGATGGAGTCAGCTTCAGAGAAAGGGGATTCCGAGGAGAGGAACCGCTCTGATCACACTGTGTCATGACGATGTAAACCGTGCGTGCTTTCTCTACGCAGAGTGACCACAGCAATTCTCGCCCTTGAATGAACAAAGTCACGAGAATACTATTCAGCTTTTCACCATTACTATTCAGTTTGCACCAACATAATTGCATGGAATCTTTTCAACTCGATATACTTATCTTCGGAATGTGGGCGTCGCTGGCAAAGCCAGCATTTATTTCCCATCCCTAGTTTCCCTTGAGAAGGTGGTGGTGAGCCGCCTTCTTGAACCGCTGCAGTCCGTGAGGTGAAGGTACTCTCACAGTGCTGTGAGGTAGGGAGTTCCAGGATTTTGACCCAGCGACGATGAAGGAACAGCGGTATACTTCCAAGTCAGGATGGTGTGTGACTTGGAGGGAAAGTTGGAGGTTTCCATGCGCCTGCTGCCCTTGTCCATCTAGGTGGTAGAGGTCGCGGGTTTGGGAGGTGCTGCCGAAGAAGCCTTGGCGAGTGTCTGCTGTGCATCCTGTAGATGGTACACACTGCAGACACAGTGTGCTGGTGGTGGATGGAGTGAATGTACCGATCAAGCAGATAACACGTAAAAGGCGTATTTACAGAAAATTATTACAAAGCTTATCTTAAAGATGTGGTTACCTCCATGGTTGGAGTGCCTCAGTAAGCTTCTCTGGTGGTTGAGGTCTTAAAAAACACAGGAAAATTGAATGAGAAAGAGCCATTCCCTCCATCAAGCCCATTCATCCACCTGTTATTCAACCTGTTTAATCTCCTGAGTAAAGGTTCTGCTAACATTCTCCCTGCCAGCCAGAGGCAAATTGAGCATGTCTAGCGCATCAATCCAACTCCTTATCCCACATTATTCACCATTGACTAGTTGCCTGCCTCCTCATGTCAAGGGGCCTTGGACCCCCCACCCATCTTAACCATGGACAAGTATTTAGAAATTGTGAGCGATTAATTGCGCTCATTAACCGAGCTGTAGGAACTCTGCACTCACTCTACAAGCTGGGATAGGTAATGACCTTATCCTCTTTCCGTATAGGGTGAAAAGGGGAACCTGCTGGCACTGATCGACGAGGTCACTACCGCTGAAAACAGACAAGAGGTCGCAACCAATCTGGTTAAGCTTTTCCTGGGGCAAGGGCTGGCGAAAGAGTTCTTAGATGTTGTCATTAAATTGGAACTGGACAGAACAAGTAAGAAATGTCATTATTGAACGTATATACACAAACCAGAAGGTTTAAAGGGTTGTGGCTCTCTGGCCAGAGGGGGTTGTGGAATGGGTTCAGTTCCTGAGGTTGTGGAATGGGTTCAGTTCCTGAGGTTGTGGAATGGGTTCAGTTCCTACAAGATTCGGCACTAAAACATGTTTATAATGAATGGCTGCTCATGTATAAGGTTAATGCAACATGTGTGTTTTGTCAGACCTGGTAAAATGGCTTGTAAGGCAGTTTACAACATTGTGCCTTTATATGCCCGTCAATATTAGAATGCTGTTCCAGTGCTTGAATATTCAGAGCAGTTGTTACTGTACATCCTGATATTTTTGGATACACCGTATATTTATGTCACTTCCACTTGAATTCCGTAAGAGACTTGGAACCAGGGCAAGATAGCACAGGAGTAAGAGCGCTCATTACACAATCCTCGCTCTGAAGATTTGAACATCAGTACAGCTCGACACTTCAATCTGCCTCCGGTCTCCACTAACAGTCAGTGTTAGCAGTTGTCAGCCAGTGGAGTGACTGGTGCTCGCTGAATTCCTGAGCGAGTGCGGGGGTTTATCTAGCCCCTTATCACATCCTCATGACATCCCAAAACAGTTCGCATCCAAAGAACTATGTTTGAGGTGCAGTCGCTGCGGTTGTGTAGGTGAATGCAGCACCAGCTTTCCAGCTCTAACCAATAGCAAACACGCTGGATCCAAAAAAACAGCTGAGATTGAACAAGTTGGGAAGAACAAATCTTGTCAACATTCAGATGTAGATTTTAATACAGGTCGGGAAAGGCCAGAATTTTCCACTCATCCTGAAATTCTGCTTTTCTATTTTTTGTGTCTTTTCCAGCTGAACCAAATACTTTGTTCCGAAATAATTCCTTAGCTTCCAAGTCCATGGAATGCTTCTTAAAGGTAAGAAGCAAACTGGGAAGAAATCTCTTTGATTGTAGAGCAGTGGCCTCATTGTTGATGTTTATAGGGTATCCCATAGTGGCAGATTAGACAGTTCACAATACCTGCTCAAACCTCTATGATTAGATAGCTGCCTGCATCAGGGTACAGGTATAGCCGGGCACAGATACAGTGGGTACAGGTATAGCCTGGTAAAGGTATAGCCGGGCACAGATACAGTGGGTACAGGTATAGCCGGACACAGGTATAGCTGGGCACAGATACAGTGGGTACAGGTGTAGCTGGGCACAGATACAGTGGGTACAGGTATAGCTGGGCACAGATACAGTGGGTACAGGTATAGCCTGGTACAAGTATAGCCGGGCACAGATACAGTGGGTACAGGTATAGCTGGGCACAGGTATAGCTGGGCACAGATACAGTGGGTACAGGTATAGCTGGGCACAGATACAGTGGGTACAGGTATAGCCGGACACAGGTATAGCTGGGCACAGATACAATGGGTACAGGTATAGCCGGACACAGGTATAACTGGGCACAGATACAGTGGGTATAGCCGGGTACAGGTACAGCCTGGTACAAGTATAGCCGGGTACAGGTGTGTCAATGATCGATGTGTCAATGATCGGTGTGTCACTAATGAGGTGGGATCACCTCCCCCCTCTGTCTTTGATTGCCAACCAGTTTAGCATGGGAGCCGACCGAGTTCCCTCCCTCCCACAACTGCCGAGCTGCAGGGGGGGGAGGTGGGGTGGGGGCGGCGAGGGAGGGCCGCCTGGTGCCCATAGTTCACTGCCAGTACGTAACTGAGGCCCGGGCTTCAAAATGGCTCAGGCCTCACAGCGGCAACAACAAGCAGGCAGCGGGCAAGTTTCACCCGCCTGAAGTTAGAATCGGCCCTAATCTGTTTCTGGTGATGTTGGTTGGGGGATGAATATTGGCCAGGACGCTGGGAGGTCTTCCCTGATCTTCTTTGAATAGTGCCATGGGATCTTTTACACCCAGAGAGATAACTTCCATTCCATCCGACTGGGTCAGGTTCAAACGCAAGTGGCAGAGGTGAAGGAATGATTTTGTAGCTGCACATAATCCCATGCCTATTCATTCTTAATTAGGATACATGGCAGCATTTAGAAAACCTTTGGATACCAAGTACTGGTAACGGCAACAGAGCTGTTGATGATGGGTATATCTGTACCTATTCACATTAATTAGGCAGCGTTATCCAAAGTTCCATACGAAGGCAAGATACAGTTCAGTGGCTCTTCACTATAACGCAATAAGGAAGGCAAATGGCATGTTGGCCTTTATTGCAAGGGGGTTGGAGTATAAGAGTAAGGAAGTCTTGCTACAACTGTACAGGGCCTTGGTGAGACCACACCTGGAGTACTGTGCACAGTTCTGGTCTCCTTATCTAAGAAAGGATGTACTTGCCTTGGAGGCGGTGCAACTAAGGTTCACTGGATTGATTCCTGGGATGAGAGGGCTGTCCTATAAGAGATTGTGTAGAATGGGCCTATACTCTCTGGAGTTTAGATGAATGAGAGGTGATCTCATTGAAACGTACAAGATTCTGAAGGGGATTGACAGGGTAGATGCGGAGAGGTTGATTCCCATGACTGGGGCCTAGTCTCAGGATAAGGGGTCGGCCATTTAAGACCGAGATGAAGAGGAATTTCTTCATTCAGAGGGTTGTGAATCTTTGGAATTCTCTGCCCCAGAGGGCTGTGAATGCTGAGTCTTTGAGTATATTCAAGGCTGAGACAGATAGATTTTTGGACTCTCGGGGAATCGAGGGATATGGAGATTGGGCGGAAAAGCGGAGTTGTGGTCGATGATCAGCTGTGATCTTATTGAATGGCGGAGCAGGCTCGAGGGGCCGTAGGGCCTATTCCTGCTCCTATTTCTTATGTTCTTATGTACTCCCTAACACACTACAATCTCAGATTCTGTGGTTCCATCATTAACAGAGAAACCTGCCTCGCCTGGAAGTCCCGCTGGGTTCTTGAGTGGAAGATCGGTGGAACCCCCAGAGAATTGACATTAAATTGCTAAAAATGGCAGTTTACACTGTTTCCCCGGGGTTTCCACCAAAGTTACGGTGGGAGATTAAGAGAACCCAGCGTAAATTCTACAAAAATCTCTCCAGTACAACATGCCTTTTGCACAGCAGTCAGATTATATCGGCTATAGAATGACATGGTATTGAGAGCGGGGGATATTCGAGGGGCGAATCCATCGCAAAGTTCCTGCAAAAAGGAACATTTCAATTAAAGGAAATAATTATATGAATTCACAGGAAGACAATATCAATTTTTATTGTTTTCAAAATTGATCCATCGAAGGAAAGAGATGCCACAGTGAGCCACACCAGTGCTATTTTAACTCTAGGTTCATGGGTTTGAATCTGACTGAGAGCAGGGATGACAATATCCCCTCTGGACCCTGCAAGTCAATATTGATCCCTCAACTTAGTCAGTTTACCTCAATAATATCATCAGCACTCATTGTTTTAACAAAAATATTCCAATTAATTAACAGAAAGATGGAAAAGAGCAAAATGGGGACCACAAGACTTTGTGACTGATTTTTAAATTGAGGTACAAACTCTGAATGATACCTTTAAGTAATTCATCCACACTTAATGTGCTCGGACCAGTGCTTTCGGTCGTAGCACTCTCAGGGTCTCTACAATTTGTAAACAAGAAATGTTAGAACACAAGAATTAGGAGCAGGAGTTGGCCATACAGCCCCTCGAGCCTGCTCCGCCATTCAATAAGATCATGGCTGATCTTCGACCTCAACTCCACTTTCCTGCCCTATCCCAATATCCCTTGATTCCCTTATTGTCCAAAAAATTCCTTCGTGTCCAAGGATACTAAGGCAGAGACTAGGAATACCAACTACTGGTTGCAGGTAGAGTAACCTTTCAAATAATCCAGGCTTCAACTTGAACTTACTCTGTGAGTTAGGAGCCCAGTAATATACCACCAAGGGCTACTGAGTCACCCTCAGAATTGTATTTGAACCCATTGGCTCTACTGTATCTGACACTGTTCATCTCACCCCATGGAGGTGGTCCTCAGAACACAGTGTTCACTAGCAGTCAGGCAGAGTTCTGTAACTGAGCTGCTTGTTCTCTCACCTAATGAATGATTCCATGGGGATGGGTAAACTAATGGTAACCCCCACCCACCCCTTTACATTTTATTAGGTGAGAGCCTAGATAGCTGCAAGGTACGTTATTACAATTTGGAGATTGTTCCTTTGGTAGGAGTGCCTGTTGTGTAACTTACATGGAAAAACTTGCTATGTATTTTTTTTAACCATATGCAGGTAGGAGAACCTTCTAATGCACAGTATTGTCATGTAAAAGTACTCCATACATAGCGGCAGTCAGAGAAGCCACAGCTATTAACCGTTGTGGTGAACTTAGGCTACAAACAAGTTTCAGTGGCCACTTTGATCTGGTATAAAAACAGAAACCTTTGGAAATACACAGGTCCACCCGCATCTGAAAAGAATAAAGATTGGTTGACGTACCCTGGAATCAGGAGGGAAAGGTTATCCAGGGAAGGAGTGGTTGGGGGGTGGGGCGGGGAGGGGCAGGGGGGAGGACCAAAAGCTTGGTCAGAGAGATTAATTTTGAGGAGATTTTTAAAGGAGGAGAGAGCGATGGAGAGGTTTTGGGAGAGGATTCCAGAGAGTAGGACTCAGTTGGCTGAAGGCCGTTACTAAAGGTGAGACAAAGGGAGGGGCCAGAATCAAAGGAATCGAGAATCCTTGGAAAATATAGGGCTGGTGGAGATTGCAGAGATAGGGTAGGGAGATGCCGTGGAGGAACTTAGATATTGGCCCAGAAATTAGACTTCGATGGTTGCCGCGGGGGTAAGGATCGTGCGCGATCTTACCTACCGCGCCTACCTTTATGGTTCAGGCCCACACGAACTTCTGCTCCTGGGCCTCTCCCTGGTGCCGGCGCGCAGTGTGTGCATGTCCCAGAGGCACAGTTAGTTCGATGCGACCTCTGGGATCACGTGGGCCAGTTAGAGCCAATGGCAGCACACCATCTTTCATTCATAGTTTTGACAGGAAGAGCTGTCAAAACTATGAATACAACAAGCCCCCAAAAGAACAGCTAAACCTCAATTAAATTTTTTTTAAAAACCATCACATTAATAAAATAACTATAGTTAAATAAATTAACCACTTTAAACAAAAATTTAAATTTTTGAAAAAATTTAAATTCTTTTTAAAAGTTATAAAAATAAACTTACCTTTCTTTAAAGTCTCTAAAAAAGATAAACCTGTTGAAAAAATTTTAAAATAATACTTAATTAACTACTTACCTTGTTAAAAGGGGGTCTTACGCCTCCTTTTTTCATGTGTAAAATCTTCAATACTTACCCTCACGTTCAAACCTGTAGTGCGCACGCGGTTCACTTAGGAACTGCCCCCTTCGCAATATCGGAAGTGCCGGTTTCCCGCGCATGCGCAGTGCATGCAGGAAACCGGCACTTCGGGACCGAATATGGGTGAGTACACAGTGCGTACTCTCCTGTATTCGGCCGAATTTCTGGGCCATTAGCTTGAGAATTTTAAACTTGAGGCAATGAGGGAAGGCGAGGCAATGCAGGTCAGGAAGGTGTAGGATGAGAGGTATGCAGGACTTAATATGGGATCGGATATGTGCAGCAGAGCTGTCACCAGAAAGGGAAATGATTTTGTACTTAGGGGCTCAACCAGTATAAATCACTGGTTAGGCCTCAGCTGGAGTATTGTGTCCTATTCTGGGCACCTCAATTTAGGAAGGATATCAAGGCCTTGGAGAGGGTGCAGAGGAAATTTACTAGAATGATACCAGGGATGAGGGACTTCAGTTATATGGCGAGACTGGAGAAGCTGCGGTTGTTCTCCTTAGAGCAGAGAAGATTAAGGGGAGAATTAATAAAGGTGTTCAAATATATGAACAATTTTGATAGAGTAAATAAGGAGAAAATGTTTCCAGTGGCAGGAGGGTCGGTAACAGTGGATACAGATTTAAGATAATTGACAAAAGAACCATTGGGGAGATGAGGAGAATTTCTTTTACGCAGCGAGTTGTTATGATCTGGAATGCACTGCCTGAAAGGGCGGTGGAAGCAGATTCAATAATAATTTTCAAAAGGGAATTGGATAAATACTTGAAAAGGAAAATTTGCAGGGCTATGGGGAAAGAGCAGGGGGGAGTGGGACTAATTGGAGAGCTCGTTCAAAGAGCCGGCACAGGCACGATGGGCCGAATGGCCTCCTTCTGTGCTGGATGATTCTGTGAACGGGGAGATGGGAAATCTGGGAAAATGAGGCGAAATAATCATTATTACTGGTATTTTGTTGACTTTGTCATGCAATCATTTGTTTGTGTGTTAAATGCCGCAGGTGGCTGGGATGCAATATCTGCACAATATCCTCGGACCGACCATAAACCGAGTTTTCGAAGAGAGAAAGTACGTGGAGCTGGACCCAAATAAAGTGGAATTCAAGGAAGCAGGGTAATGGTCAACCACTTGTCTTCACACCCTGTTAGCCTACTCAGACCCCACCATAAATATATGAAAGATTTGCCAAGACTGTATTTGTCTGAGGAGAACAATGGGACTCTGTAGGCATGATGGATTTGGATTTGGTGCTTGGATCCGGTATGGGTTCATTGAGAGCTGACAGCAGTGTTTCAAAAACCTGTACTGCTCTTTGTAAAGCTAATCCTTGCTCAAAGGTGCTGTATTTGATATTTTACTCCTGGGTGCCATCTCAGGTAGATTATCGTTCCAAACTAAGCTGAATTTCTTTAAAAAAAAGTAACAAGTCCTAAATTTGGGGCAATCCATTACTGCAAGATATGAGTCTTTTTTCCCCATTACCTGTACCAGCCATCGTTATTATGACCTCTCTAAAGAAGGATGTTAAATTGATACCAATTTGTGCCAAACTGTAGGTAGTTACTCCTGGGAATGGCAATGATGCTACCCAACTCATTCCTTGTAGTACCCTTATTAACTGGCAGAGGGAGACTCGTTCTATCACTCATGGATGTCCAAACCCAGGTCATGTGATGAAAGCACAGCAGGCTAGCCCACTATGCCCCGCATTCTCATTTTATACTCCTTCTAATGAATTAGTCCTCTGCACCCTGTCTGATGAGTCAGCGTTCGGTGTGCTTTTTAATGAATCACCTCCCTTTGGCAGAAAGATGTGGGCACCATTTTGGGTGCAACTCACTGATATCAGGTATGACTATATCTTCCATTCTCTGGGAAATTCCTCCAGAACAATAGGTGTTAAAACCAAATCAAAGCAGGGATAGTTTCCAATTTAAGAATGTGTTAGCGCCATCAGGTCCCAAATGAGAAGCAATCTATGGAAACCAATCCTATAAATAACACTGAGGTATATGTAACTCTGACTATGTTTATTTCCTGTGTGCAATATTTTACACTTGTCTGCATTAATATTTATTCTGCTGCCCACTTGCATATTTTATCCAACATTCTTTGTAACTCATTTTCTCTCGTTCTCTCTCTCCCTTGTGTTCTTTATTTCATGTTTTCTCTCTGTTTTTCACTTTCTATCTCTCTGTGCCATGTATGACCGTAGTGTATAATAACACACTGCAAGGGGGCAAAAGATATATATATATATATTAATCACATCTTTCTTTCAGTTGTTCAGGGCTCCACCGGTGCCAGACAGACGTGGATATAATTCAGCAGAGCGCACAGTGCCTGCAGTCCTATCTGACAGAGCTGATTGAAGCCATTGTGAACTCGGTGGAACAGTGCCCTTCCCTGATCAGAGCCACCTTCAGAGAGCTCTTTAAAAGTGTGGAGGAGAGATTCCCTCAGGATCACTACAAGGTGTGTACTGCAGCAGCTGCCTTGAGTTTAGCAGCTTTCTCAAGAGTCTTGGCTCTCGGCAGGTCTCTCACTCTCTAGATCTCCTTGTGCACTGATGTGAAGAAGACTGGAATCTGAAATAAATACAAAAAATGCAGTTTCCCGACAGTATCGGACAGAAAAAAGCAGCTCAGTGGTTCAGATGTGACCATTCATCTAAACTAGTTACCGTTGATTGACCTACTGTGTGTTTGAATTCTTTTCTGTTTATATCATATGCACCAATGTATTTACTCAGTTCTGTGCCTCTACAGTGTCAGCTGTGGCTCAGTTGGTAGCACACTTGCCTCTGAATCAGAAGGTTGTGGGTTCAGGTCCCACTCCAGGGACTTGAGCCCATAAAGCTATGCTTACGCTCCAGTGCAGTGCAGTGCTGAGGGAGTGCTGCACTCTTGGAGGTGCTGTCTTTCGGATGAGACATTAAACCGAGGCCCCGTCTGCTCTCTCAGGTGGATTTAAAAGATCCCATGGCACTATTTCGACAGAAGAGCAGGGGAGTTATCCCTGGTGTCCTGGCCAATATTCAACCAACATAACAAAAACAGATTATCTGGTCATTATCGCATTGCTGTTTGTGGGAGTTTGCTGTGCGCAAATTGGCTGCTGCGTTTCCCACATTACAACAGTGACTGTACTTCATTGGCTGTAAAGTGCTTTGAGACATCCGGTGGTCATGAAAGGCGCTATATAAATGCAAGTCTTTCTTTCTTTTTCTATTGGAGATTAGGGCCTATTCTCATTCATACACCACAGCCTCATTGGAGAAGGTGATCTTTGACTTATTCATCATAGTGGACAGACGCAGGATACGTATACCATTCCCCTCCAATCCCACAGCCATCAGTACTAACAAAGTCTGTTTAACGTGTAGTTTCTCATATAAAAACAGGTGTAGGCTATAAATTAACATCAATTATGTGCTGGTACAGGAATTCCCAACATGTGGGATTCAGATTTAAGTCCCCTCCTCTGAGTTCCCTATCTCCACTGTGCTGCCCTCAGAAAGCATTAGGCATGGCCATGCACAGCCCTACAGTAAGGAAAGAAAAATCAGAGAGACAGTCCATCACCAGGCAGATAGTTTCAGAGTGGAATTGGTAAACAATTGGGGATGGCTGACTTACCCACCCTCTCATCCACATTAGGACTAACAATGAAAAACAGAATGAGGGGAAGAACCAGAGGATAACACATCTTTAAAACAAAATGGCCATCAATTCACCTTCTTGTTTATATTTTTGAATAATAATGTATTCTGTATTTGAATAATATAATTGGCTGAGTTCCCATTCCTCCCACTAATGACTGAGTTCATCGTGAAACCAGACATTGTCCCTGCTCTTCCATTCATTACTCCTTGTGATGGACTCAAAACAGAGCAGAAGAAGGCTGGGTGACAAATATATCACAATATGTTTCACATGCCTGAAGGACATTCCTTACTATTTAAAAAAAAAAAAATACCTCAGTCAAGCTGGTTGAATTATCAGCATTCAAGTGATCTCTTGGAACTGTCAAGGTCCACACTGTGAGTGAAAGGGCAGGAAGAACACATCATCAACCAGGTTGAGTTTTTTTTTGCTCCAGAACACAGTTAAATAGTGAAATATACACAGCATTTTTGAATCTTTACGGTGGGTTATGTGTGTGTTGAAAGAACTACAAACTTCTGAGTTTAATTTCAAATGGAAAAAGAAATCCAGACCGTGGAGCTTTAGAAAAATGACTCATTGCTCAAGTGACAGTGGAGCGCGGCGGATCTGCTAGTCTCGAGTCTGGACTGGTCTTGCACGCCCGCCCGACAGGTTCCAGACAGCCCACGGCAGAGGCCTCCAATTCTTGGGGCTCGAGTTTTCACCCATTGGC
The DNA here is from genome assembly GCA_030390025.1 of Squalus acanthias. Lineage (NCBI taxonomy): Eukaryota > Metazoa > Chordata > Chondrichthyes > Squaliformes > Squalidae > Squalus > Squalus acanthias. Next base: position 37,362,057 of record CM059448.1, on the reverse strand, counting down.
TACGAATGGATGGAATTCTAGTCCATATCACGTGTACAAACATGAGTATTACACCAGCAGTTCTACTCAAGAAACCCTCATTCAGTCATTCGCTGTCACACATGGTTATGCTCAGGAAGTCCTTCGCCAAACCAGTAGCTGGTTATTTGGGCTGTCAGGGTGACAATAACTGGAACGTTCTTTTGCCTCCTTTCTCTATTTCTTTCCCCAGTGTAACTAAAATGCCTGATTCTGATGAAGCATGTATACCCGAAAAAATACAGCCTGTTTTTTATTCTCCTTTCAGATGTTTACTGGCCTGCTCTGTGTGTTTCCAGCTGGTTTTATTTCAGAACTTTAGCATTTACGGTTTTTTTTTAAACGCTGTGTTAATGACTCTTCCAGTGGTTAAACCCAGTGCCGTGCTTTATGCAGCGAGTTATGATCTGGAATGCCATGCCTGAAAGGGCGGTGGAAGCAGATTCAATAGTAACTTTCAAAAGGGAATTGGATATAGACTTGAAAAGAAGAAATTCCAAGGACTATGGAGAAAGAGCAGGGGTGTGGGACGAATTGGAAAGCTCGACCATAGTGCCAGTGGGCCTAGAGATGTTGCGCTCCTATTAATCCTCCTGTTGCTTTCTGTACAGAACATCAAGTACGTCGCAGTCACCAGCTTTCTGTGCTTACGCTTCTTCTCACCGGCCATCATGTCTCCCAAGCTCTTCTACCTACGCCCTAAACATGCAGACGCACGGACCAGCAGGACGTTGCTGCTTCTGGCCAAGGTGAGCTGTCCTGGGACTTGGTGACTTGACCATATCTAGTATGAATTAGCCACTTTCAGTTTTTTTTATTCCAATTATTACCACGTCCTTGCCTGAGTTAATTCTCCTTTTCTTTTCTTCCATTTCCCTGCGCACCCTCGAGATGATGTAGCTATACATGTGTGAAAATAATTTAGTGGATGGAAAATCGCAATGTGCTCCCGGTGAACGTCACTCCCCGCCAGGAGCAGGGGTTCCGCCCCTGAAAGTCCTGTGTAGGGCCTGGAGTTTCCGCATGATTTCGAAGAAGTTTAGGCATAAATGAGTTATGCCCATAACTACATTATGCCCAAATATCTGCGATCTTTTAAGTCAATGAATGATTCGTGGAAGACTTCACATTTGGGCTTATGATAATGAGTTTGTTCGGAAAGGTGGGCGCAGTTTCATCTCGGCCAAACGGGCACAGTGTCGGGCTCATTTTGGGTGCAATGTGTCGATTGCGCCCCTAACGGAAACTCAAGGCCTTGATCTTGAAACCTGTAGCGTTTGTCAACATTCAAGCACTCTCTGATTTCCCAGGAAATTCCCTTATGCCTGGCACCACATGCAATAAGTCAGTCAAAAAGAAACGGTGTAAGTATTAGCTGTCAGGCAGCCATTGCTGGCTACTCATTACAGACCCTGAGCTCAGCAAATGGTGGCATAAAAGACCAGCAAGAACCATAGTGCATGCACTAGAGCTGCATTAGTTTTTATCAGTTTAAAGATGGAAATGTAAATTCGCTTATTCTATCAGGAAGGATTGTGAATCAGAGATAGGCCTACAACAACAACAACTTGCATTTATATAGCGCCTTTCACATAATAAAACGTCCCAAGGTGCTTCACACGAGTGTAATCAGACAAAAAAAATTGACAACGAGCCAAAGAAGGAGACATTAGGACAGATGACTAAAAACTTGGTCAAAGAGGTAGGTTTTAAGGAGGGTCAAAGGAGGAGGGCGAGGCGGAGAGGCTTATGGAGGGAATTCCAGAGTTTAAGGCCTAGGCAACTGAAGGCACGGCCGCCAAATGGTGAAGCGATGAAAATCAGGGATGTGCAAGAGGCCAGAATTGGAGGAGCGCAGAGATCTCGGAAGGTTGTAGGGCTGGAGGAGGTTACAGAGAGAGGGAGGGGCGAGACCGTGGAGAGATTTGAACAGAAGGATGCCAATTTTAAAATCGAGGCAGTTGAGTACCAGGAGCCAATGAAGGTCAGCGAGCACAGGGGTGATGGGTGAACGGGACTTGGTGCGAGTTAGGATATGTCAGTACAAAGGAGAGAAATGTGGAACAGACTACCAGCTTGGAACAAGAACCTGTGATGGGACTGAAAAAAAGGTTGTGCTGAAGTTCCTGTCAGTAAAGAGGATTCAGGGTTATTGTCAGAAATGCGTCACGATAATCTTGTGGGAAGTTGGAGGGTTGGGCCGATGAACCAATGGTCTTCTCCTGCCTAAATGTGTAACTATGCAACACTGTAGCCCTGTCTCTAACCCAGGATCAATGGATTGACCCTGCAGGCTTGCCACCAGGACACACTTAACAAGGAGAGGCGCTTTTTCCGTTAGAGTTTGTTTCATCACTCTGGTCAGATCCAGACCCTGCTCGCCCTCTTTATGTTTACTGACACTCTCTGTAACTATGGGAGGAATCAACATATCAAGAGCCAGTTCTACGTCATGCTGCAAGAGCCATGAAAGATGGTTGACTCTCTTCAATTAAATGGGCCAAAATTACTGGGAATTTTCTAGGAGTGAGAGGCCTGGTACCCCGGTGTTTGTGTCGTAGTCTCAGTCCTGGCACATAAACATAAAGCTCTGCACTGCACAGTACCTGAAGGAGTTGCAGGTAAATTGGAATGTGGGGAGGCTGGAGAAGCTGGGGTTACATAGAAACATAGAAGATAGGAGCAGGAGTAGGCTATTCGGCCCCTCGAGCCTGCTCCGCCATTTGATGAGATTATGGCTGATCATCCAAACTCAGTACCCTGTCCCTGCCTTCTCCCCATATCCCTTGATAGCTTTAGCTTTGTTCTCTTTAGAGCAGAGAAGGTTAAAGGGAGATTTAATAGAGGTGTTCTTATGAGGGGTTTTGATAGAGTAAATAAGGTGAAACTGTTTCCACTGGTGGTTGGGTTGGTAAATAGAGGACACAGATTTAAGATAATTGGCAAATGAACCAGAGGGGGGATGAAGAGACGTTATTTACGCAGCAAGTTGTTGTGATCTGGAATGCACTGCCTGAAAGTGCAGTGGAAGCGGATTCCATAGTAACTTTCAAAGGGAGTTGGATATATACTTGAAAAAGAAAAGTATGTAGGGCTATAGGGAAAGAGAGGGGGAGTGGGACTAATTAGGTAACTCTTTCAAAGAGCCGGCACAGGCATGATGGGCTGAATGGCCTCCTTCTGTGCTGCATCATTCTATGATTCCATAAGCAGCCCACAATCAGAACACGTGCCACACTCCAAAGAAAAAACAAGGGTGAGACAGACAACATAAATGCACCAAACATCCCATGATAACATCAAAAACACACACAGCATTTGACATTTACAGAATTGACTGGCTCAGTAAGTATTTATAGAATGAAGATGATTCTACAACATGTGTTTATGTTTAAATAGAAAATGATGTGCAACATGACCGTGCACACATTAAACAGACTTAAAGGGTAATGAACTATTAAAAGGTCAGACATTTTAATTGAATCAGTCAAAGATGAGCATAATTAGTGCCTCTTGTGCTAAGAGTACGGAGCATAAAAGCACAACAAGCACAAACATGGTGAGAAGAACAAAACAGTGGGAGAAGCTTGTATAGTAATGAATGGGCAACACGGTGGCATAGTGGTTAGCACTGGTGCCTCACAGCGCCAGGGACCCGGGTTCAAATCTGACCTCGGGTGACTGTCTGTGTGGAGTTTGCACATTCTCCCCGTGTCTGCGTGGGTTTCCTCCGGGTGCTCCGGTTTCCTCCCACAGTCCAAAAATGTGCGGGTTAGGTTGATTTGGCTATGATAAATTGACCCTTAGTGTTAGGGGGGGATTAAATATGTGGGGTTATGGGGATAGGATGGGATATGTTAGGGGGAATTAAATATGTGGGGTTACGGGGGTAGGGTGGGATATGTGTACTGTGGGGAGTAAAGCAGGGACAGGGTACTGGATTTGGATGATCAGCCATGATTGTATTGAATGGTGGAGCAGGCTCGACGGGCCGAATGGCCTACTCCTGCTCCTAGATTCTATGTTTCTATGAACGGGAACATCAGAACCAGATCATCAGGAAGCACAGACCACGTAACAGCACCAACAAAATGTGGCTGTGTTGAAAGGGAATATTTGACCCTTTACCAACATCACTAGGTTCAGATGATCTGGTCCTTATCACATTGCTGTTTGTGGGAGCTTGCTGTGTGCAAATTGGCTGCCATGTTTCCTACATTACAACAGTGACTACACTTCAAAAGTACTTCATTGGCTGTAAAGCGTTTTGGGACATCCTGAGGTCATGAAAGGCGCTACAGAAAGGCAGGTTCTTTTTTTCCTTTTTACATCATTCTTTGACAACGAATGGCATAAAGAGCAGACTGTACGACCTTCTGTCTTGTAGGCAATCCAAAGTATTGGCAACATGGATGTCAACGTAGCCCGGGGGAAGGAAATCTGGATGACACCACTGCAGCCCCATATTCTCCAAGGAGTCACGCTCTTTAAAGACTTCATCATCAAGCTAATTGACATTGAGGAGGATGAAGGTGAATACATTCAGAACTCTGTAAAGATGCATTTCACTGAAACAATGCATTAATCAATCTTCAGGTACTGGCGTTGACTAATCAACTACCTATTGTCTTCATTCCGGTATTGATAGATCCATTGGATAATGTGGGATGTATGGATGTAGGCCCATTCTTTCGATCTTCCTGCCTATTCAACAAGAAACGGCGTCTGATTAATTTTCCATTCAGAGCAACAATTATAACTAATCACAACTTAAGCGTGATTGGTAGGGTCGCTCAGAATCTTAGCAACCTACCATGGCAACAGTGCGCATCATACTTCCCCCTCCCCCCCACACCCCCCCACCCCCAACATTAAAAATTGCCATCTTAAGGAAAAAAAGTAATTCGCTAAGAGAGGAAAACTGTGCAAACCACGAATCAGGCTTCAGTGCCCAAATTCCCGATATATCCTCCCGCTTGGTGAAGCTCCGTGTTGGGAGTGCTAAATAATTTTTTTTTTTAATTGACCCCATAGTCTGTTAGCAATCTCAGCCACACCTGATGGGCAGGTGACGATGCGGGGTATGGAGGATGCCACATGGCCCCTTGTGTGATCTCATGTTCAAACAGGTCGTGGGATCTAACCAGAGCGATGGCTGATTAATCTTGGTTAACATTTCGCAGTGTTTGAAGCAGATGATGAAGAACGGGCCGTCCGTTATATTTACACGCGGCTCTGTGCAGTGATTCAGCTGGAACCCTGGCAGTCGTGGCTGAATCCTTGCAGTAGATGAGGCCGAACAGGATTTAAATTCAAGTTTTCATTAAAAAAATCAAAATGGGATAGAGAGAAAATAGGTAAAAGGGGCGATTGAGCAAGCAGAATTCAATTATTCATACTTTTGAACTGAAGTTGTGGTTTCAAGTGTTGTAGTTCTGCAATTTTGTAGTTCAGGTTTGTCACGCTGCTTGTCCGACATCCAGTATTAGATAAGCAGAAATTTCTTCCAACTAAATATTGGGAAGTCTCCGCCACAAACTCCTTTCCCTAGCCACTGACTGAGGCTGAACCAGACTGTTCCCAACCGTGGAGTCTTATTTGACCCCGAGATGAGCTTCGAACCACATATCCACTTCGTCACCAAGCCTGCCTACCTCCACCTCCATAACATCGCCCAACTCCGCCCCTGCCTCAGCTCATCTGCTGCTGAAACCCTCATCCCTGCCTTTGTTACCTCTAGACTCGACTATTCCAATGCTCTCCTGGCTGGCCTCCCACTTTGCACCCTCTGTAAACTTGAGCTCATCCAAAACTCTTCTGCCCGTATCCTAACTCGCACCAAGTCCCGTTCACCCATCACCCCTGTGCTCGCTGACCTACATTGGCTCCCGGTCCTCAAGTGCCTCGATTTTTAAATTATCATCCTGGTGTTCAAATCCCTCCGTGGCCTCGCCTCCCTCCCTATCTCTGTAACCTCCTCCAGCCCCACATCCCTACAAGATTTCTGCACTCCTCCAAATCTGGCCTCTTGCACATCTCTGATTTTCATCGCTCCAGCATTGGTGGCCGTGCCTTCAGCTGCCTAGGCCCCAAGTTCTGAATTCCCTCCCTAAACCTCTCCACCTCTCTATCCTCCGTTAAGACCCTCCTTAAAACCTACCTCTTTGACCAAGTTTTTGGTCATCTGTCCTAATATCTTCTTATGTGGCTCAGTGTCAAATTTTGTTTGATAATCGCTCCTGTGAAGCATCTTAGGAAATTTGACTACATTAAGGCGCTATATAAATGCAAGTTGGAATTGTTATTGGAATGCTGCAGTGATATGAGGAATTGCAAAATTATTCATCCTCGTGTGACAATCAGGGACCTGGGTCTGTCAGGGGTCACTGACATTTCCCCCGCCCCCCCCTTTAATCTGCTAATTTCTCCTGAAGGCATTGAGTCGTGGTGTCACAGTTCCACAGGCGCTGGTCCCTCTCTGGTAACTCCTTGAGTGGACATTCTTCATGTCTGAGCCTAGACAGCGATCGTTGCCTGGCTATTCAAGCGTGGGAAGCATCACAACCTGATACAAACATGTTTCCAGTAAAGGTCTCTATAGCGGTCAATAAGATGGACCCCGGGTGGACTTTGGCCAATTGCAGTGTCACTACTGGCACTGTGGCCGAGGCCAGCTGCCTCAGCACAGAGCAGATGTCACATCTACCGCATCAGGCCGCAGGGTTCAGTTACTTGCTCCTTTAACCGTCTGGCTACCTTGTGCAGCTCAGGTTTGACCCTAGCAGAACAGAACGTCGGGAAAGCTTAGGGAGCTGGGTCGGCTGAGAGAAGCGGTCTTGTGCGGATGGGCTATCAGACTGGTGATCACATCGCTGCAGGGGCTACAGCCATGGTACAAACAGACGCTGCCAGTCCACCAGTCCCACTCCGCAGAGTACCTGGGCGGAGCAGGACTGCTGGCCGCTTGTGATTCTGCTCTCTCGCCAAATTCCTAGGGTCGGGGGCAATGAGTGTGAAGCCTGCTGGTGGTGGGGGAGGGGGGTGGGGGGCAATATCAGCAGGGGAGCCAGGCAGCTGGTGTCTGAGTAAGAATTTTGACAAAAGTGGGCCCCCTTTGCAAAAATGCCAGCCTTTTCGAAATGTGTGGGACCCGCTCCCGCCGTGCTGAGGTGCTGGCACGTCGCATAAGCCTGCTCGCATCATCCTGTCAGTCCCAGTGACATCAGGTGTTTAGCCCCCATTGCCAATGGAAAAATCATGTGTACGACAAATGAGACGGAAGCACGGGGAGGGGGCACAAGCTCCAGTCTGCCCCAGTACAGTGCCTTTACACCGGATGTAGAGGCAGGTGTTTGGGCCGTAGTATTTTGCTGGAGGGGGAAGCCAGTCGGAGAGGCTCTCTGGCACGCCCCCTGCTGAAGGGTTAAACAACAGCGCTGGCAGAGGCTGGGAGAAGGTCACCCATCTGGCCTCTCCGTTTGGGAGGGTCCACAATGCAGAAGGGTAAAGAGTGGAAAGGGGTTTCTCTGCAGTTGGTGAATCAAAATCCACCAGTCAGTCCTGTTGGTGCCTGCTTCTTTTCAGAACTGGAATCCCAGAAACGAGTGACGCTGCAAACAGCATCCACCATTAAAGAAGGATATTTATTAATGCACAGAGCCAAGGAGAGGGGAATCTTAACATCGTCTCACTTCAAAAAGCATTATTTTTGCTTAAATTATGATGTACTCTCTTATGCCAAAATGTCTAGTGCAAAGGTATGTGATTTTTTTCCAATAGCTTTAATATTGTATTGAAGCTAATGTCTGAATTAAGACCTCACCCCCTCTATAACACAACCCTTGGTTAAAAGTTCTTCAATACACCAGGCTACACATAATACACGGCTTACCACAATATTCACCTCCGGGTATCAGGCCACACCCTCTCCATAACACTGTAACATTCTCCAATACCCCACTGAACATCCAATATTATTGACTTCCTCACTACTGGAGCACCCTGAAAAGATGTCCTCTTCCTAACATGCCCCTCCGCATGGTTCCTCTCTGAGACGAAGGCATATCCTTGAGACTGTCCAAAACCCACGACCCCCCACCACCTAGAAGGACAAGGGCAGCAGGCACATGGGAACACCACCAATGTTCCCTTTAAGTTGTGCGGCCACGCAGCGCTCCAGGGGTCCCGCGCAGCCGGCTTGCAGGCTCTTAAATAGAAAAAAACGCCCATGCACGGTATTCTGAATGGGCCGCGGGGCCCCTTAAAGGGTCGTGCGGTCCCCCAAAAACATTGCAGGGAGCATTGAACACCACCACCTCCAAGTTCCCCTCCAAGTCACACACCATCCTGACTAGGAAATATATCGCCGTTCCTTCATCGTTGGCGGGTCAAAATCCTAGAATTCACTGCCTAACAACCTTCACCACACGGACTGCAGCGGTTCAAAATGGCTCACCGCCACCTTCTCAAGGGCAACTAGGGCTGGGCAATAAATCCTGGCCAACGCCCATATTCAGAGAATTAATATTTTTTAAAAGGCCAAGGGTAAATGAGTGCTGAATGGCAGCAGGTTCCATGGCCCGCTCTCTATTGGATGCCCCCCCCGCCCCCCCCTCCCCCACTCTAGCTGACCCTACGCAGATTCTCTATTGAAGGGCTTTTCCCAATTAAATGCAGCAAACCTCTGCCTCGTTGCTCAAACAAGGTGACCTGTTTTGAATGGACTGTTTGATCCATGTTACAGAAGAGTGCGTTCATTCCACTGTCCAAGATCAGAGCAATAGAGAAAGTCGACGAGAAGTGTTTTGGCAGCTCGTACGTCATGCAGATCATTTCAACCGATGGCAGAGGGCAATTTGAGATAATGTACTTACAGTGCAAGGTATGTGGAACTCCGCCTGTCCCTTCAAGGAACTGTCCCACGCCTACCTCCTGCCTATGAAACTCCCATCTGGTCAGTAAAATCTGTTTTCTAATGCTACGTAATGTTTAGCTGGCCAAGTATCACAAAAAGTCATGGGTACAACTGAATCAGATTTTTCAAATATTTGGTGATACACTGTCAGCCATTTAATAAGACATCTCAAGTGTGTAAACAGCAACCTGCATTTATATAGCGCCTTTAACGTAGTAAAGCGTCCCAAGGTGCTTCACAGGAGCGTAATCAGACAAAAAAAATTGACAGCGAACCAAAGAGGAGACATTAAGACAGGTGACCAAAAGCTTGGTCAAAGGGGTAGGTATTAAGGGAGGGAATACTGGAGCTTAGGGCCTAGACAGCTGAAGACACGTCTGCCAAATGGTGGGGTGAAGTCCTATGTGCCCTTTAAGGAAAGCCTACACAGAATGTTCAAACACTCCCTAATCCTTAAGCAAACTCATAATCGGAACTGTTTGCTGATTAGTCAGTCTTTCTCTCTCTATTTGTCTTTCATGTAACTTATACCAGTAAAAGCTGACCAACAGTTGCAGAAAGGCAGACCTCACCCAGAGAGCTGGCACTTCAAGACCAGCCCCGACACGTGAAAACAAGTATTACACAGGCTTTGGAACTTAAAGGATAAGATATACACAACACTCCTTCACTTGTATTAGAGGGAAAAAAAACACACAGGGGCCATTTTAACCCTGCCCGCCTGGCAGAAACTGGGCAGGGTTAAAAAGGGCCGACAGACGTACCCTCCGACCTCTCGCTCCCTTCCCGCAGTCTTCAGGTTTAACCTGCTCTTCTGAGCAGGCGGGAAGGACACCTGCTGGGATCTGCCAGAGTCCTTCTATGAATATGTCGATCGGGCAGCGCTGATGTCACCGGGGCCCGAGTGCGATTTTAACCGGATGCCTGAGCGAGGAAGATTAACGTGGTGAAGCCGGTGGGAAAAAGAGTCGGGGTCAGAAGAGACCTAAAGAGGCAAGCTTTTGTAGTCATTTTTTAAAAATTTTCCTTGTGGGGCAAGGTGGAAAGGAGTGCTCCTCCAGGCTCCACAAAGAAGGTTTAGGCCTCCCCTGCTTCGGGCTCCCCACTACCCGATCTCGATACTCACCCAACTGCCACCCCCCCCCCCCCACCCCGCAGATGAGACGTTAAACCGAGGCCCCGTCTGCTCTCTCAGGCGGATGTAAAAGATCCCACGGTACTTTATCGAAGGAGAGCAGGGGAGTTATCCCCGGTGTCCTGGCCAATATTTATCCCTCAATCAACATCACTAAAACAGATTATCTGGTCATTATCACATTGCTGTTTGTGGGAGCTTGCTGTGCGCAAATTAGCTGCCGCATTTCCTACATTACAACAGCGGCTACACTCCAAAAAGTACTTCATTGGCTGTAAAGTACTTTGGGACATTCTAAGGTGGTGAAAGGCGCTATAGAAATGCAAATCTTTCTTACCCAAGATCTGGTCGGCTGCCTTCTGCTGCTACCTGTCAGTTTGAGTGGGCTACAGAGCGGGGACATGCAGATGAGACCCTGGACTCAAAATCACCCAGGCCTCATGCTACCGAGGTCAGCGGGGTTTCGTGCTCACCCCATCCCACGCCCGTTCAATTCCTGCTCCCAGTTAAAATCAGGCCTATAAAGGCATGAAAGCCTGAAGGGGAAATGTAAATGCTGAAAATACATTTTTTTTCTGGGGGATGTGGGGGCAAGCTCCCCTCGGGAATTTAGAATTTTTGCAATTAAATATGGTGCATTCTGGTTCATTTTAAGCACTTTCAAACTTCACAATTAATAGAATCTCAGTCTTATAAAAAGGGAAAAACAAAGTGACATTTGGATTTTCAACAGATCTACCAGACCATCAGTTCCCCAAAAGCTACCTGAACAATCACTCTCCTACATCCAGCCCCACACCGGCCCAGTTCACACAGGCACTCTACCCCCGCCAGAGCCAATTCACAGAGATCCAATTCCCCACCCATTCACAGAGACACTCTCCTCTCCTCCAACACTTCCAGTTCGTACTGGCACTCCTCCCTCTCCCAATAATTCAACCTGGTGCACTTAACTCCCGCCAATCCACTCAGCAAGTGTCCTCCTCCCCCTCCAATCCAATGAAAAGGCACTGTGCCCCTCCCCCGATTGATAATGTCACTCTCCCCTCCCCCAATTGATGATGTCACTCTCCCGCCCTCAGTTGATGATGTCACTCTCCCCTCCCCAACTGATGATGTCACTTCTCCTCCCTTAATTGATGCTATCACTCTCCCCTCCCCAACTGATGATGTCACTTCTCCTCCATCAGTTGATGATGTCACTCTTCCCCCTCCCCAATTGATGATGTCACTCTCCCCTCCCCATTAATGATGTCACTCTTTCCACTCCCCAATTGATGATGTCACTCTTCCCCCTCCCCAATTGATGACCTTACTCTTCCCCCTCCCTAATTGGTGATGTCACTTTTCCCCCTCCCCAACTGATGATGTCACTCTTCCCCCTCCCCAATTGGTGATGTCATGCTCCCGCCCCCAATTGATGTCGCGCTCCCTCCCCCAATTGATGATGTCACTCTCCCCTCCCCGATTGATGATGTCACTCTTCCCCCTCTCCAATTGATGATGTCACTCTTCCCCCTCCCCAATTGGTGATGTCACACTCCCTCCCCCAATTGATGTCGCACTCCCTCCCCTAATTGATGATGTCACTCTCCCTCCCCAATTAATGATGTCACTCTTGCCACTCCCCAATTGATACTGTCACTCTCCCCTCCCCAACTGATGATGTCACTCTTCCCCCCTCCCCAATTGATGATGTCACTATTTCCCCCTCCGCAATTGGTGATGTCACTCTTTCCCCTCCCCAATTGATGATGTCACTCTCCCCTCCCCATTAATGATGTCACTCTTTCCACTCCCCAATTGATGATGTCACTCTCCCCTCCCCGATTGATGATGTCACTCTTCCCCCTCCCCAATTGATGACCTTACTCTTCCCCCTCCCTAATTGGTGATGTCACTTTTCCCCCTCCCCAACTGATGATGTCACTCTTTCCCTCTCCCCAATTGATGATGTCACTCTTCCCCCTCCCCAATTGGTGATGTCATGCTCCCGCCCCCAATTGATGTCGCGCTCCCTCCCCCAATTGATGATGTCACTCTCCTCTCCCTGATTGATGATGTCACTCTTCCCCCTCTCCAATTGGTGATGTCACTCTTTCCACTCCCCAATTGATGATGTCACACTTTGCCCCTCCCCAATTGGTGATGTCACTCTTCCCCCCTCCCCAATTGATGATGTCACTCTTCCCCCTCCCCAATTGATGATGTCACTCTCCCCTCCCCAATTGATGATGTCACTCTTCCCCCTCCCCAATTGGTGATGTCACACTCCCTCCCCCAATTGATGTCGCACTCCCTCCCCTAATTGATGATGTCACTCTCCCTCCCCAATTAATGATGTCACTCTTGCCACTCCCCAATTGATACTGTCACTCTCCCCTCCCCCAACTGATGATGTCACTCTTCCCCCCTCCCCAATTGATGATGTCACTATTTCCCCCTCCGCAATTGGTGATGTCACTCTTTCCCCTCCCCAATTGATGATGTCACTCTCCCCTCCCCATTGATGATGTCACTCTTTCCACTCCCCAATTGATGATGTCACTCTCCCCATCCCAATTGATGATGTCACTCTCCCCTCCCCAAATTGATGATGTCCATCTTCCCCCCCATTGATGCTGTCACTCTTCCACTTCCCCAATTGATGATGTCACTCTTCCCCCTCCCCAATTGGTGATGTCACTGTTCCCCACTCCCCAATTGATGATGTCACTCTCTCTCCCCAATTGATGATGTCACTCTCCTTCCCCCAATTGATGTCACTCTCCCTCCCCCAATTGATGATGTCACTCTCCCTTATCAATTGATGATGTCACTCTCCCCATCCCAATTGATGCTGTCACTCTCCCCTCCCCCAAATTTGTCAGCTGTGGCTCAGGTCGTAACACTCTTGCCTCTGAGTCAGAAGGTTGTGGGTTCAAGTCCCACTCCAGAGACTTGAGCACAAAAATCTAGGCTGACAATCCAGCGCGGTACTGAGGGAGTGCTGCACTGTCGGAGGTGCCGTCTTTCGGATGAGACGTTAAACCGAGGCCCCGTCTGCACTCTCAGGTGGACGTAAAAGATCCCATGGAACTATTTCGAAGAAGAGCAGGGGAGTTACCCCTGGTGTCCTGGCCAATATTTATCCCTCAATCAGCATAACAAAAACTGACTATCTGGTCATTATCACATTGCTGTTTGTGGGAGCTTGCTGTGCGCAAATTGGCTGCCACGGTTCCTACATTACAACAGTGACTCCAAAAGTACTTAATTGGCTGTAAAGTGCTTTGGGACGACCGGTGGTCGTAAAAGACGTTATATAAATGCAAGAATTCCTTTCTTTCAATTGATGATGTCACTCTCCCCCTCTCCAATTGATGATGTCACTCTCCCCGTCCCATTGATGATGTCACTCTTTCCACTCCCCAATGGATGATGTCACTCTCCCCTCCCCATTGATGATGCCACTCTTTCCACTCCCCAATTGATGATGTCACTCTCCCCTCCCCATTGATGATGTCACTCTTTCCACTCCCCAACTGATGATGTCACTCTTTCCACTCCCCAATTAATGATGTCACTTTTTCCACTCCCCAACTGATGATGTCACTCTCCCCATTGATGATGTCACTCTTTCCACTCCCCAATTGATGATGTCACTCTTTCCACTCCCCAATTGATGATGTCACTCTTTCCACTCCCCAATTAATGATGTCACTCTTTCCACTCCCCAATTGATGATGTCACTCTCCCCTCCCCAATTAATGATGTCACTCTCCCCATCCCAATTGATGATGTCACTATTTCCCCCTCCCCAATTGATGATGTCACTCTTTCCACTCCCCAATTGATGATGTCACTCTCCCCTCCCCAATTAATGATGTCACTATTTCCCCCTCCCCAATTGATGATGGCACTCTTCCCCCTTCCCAATTGGTGATGTCACTATTTCCCCCTCTCCAATTGATGATGTCACTCTCCCTCCCCAATTGATGCTGTCACTCTCCACTCCCCATTTAATTATGTCACTCTCCCCTCTCCAATTGATGTCACTCTTTCCACTCCCCAATTGATGATGTCACTCTCCCCTCCCCAATTAATGATGTCACTATTTCCCCCTCCCCAACTGATGATGTCACTCTTCCTCCTCCCCAATTGGTGATGTCACTATTTCCCCCTCCCCAATTGATGATGTCACTGTTCCCCCTCCCCAATTGTTGATGCCACTCTTCCCCCTCCCCAATTGATGCTGTCACTCTCCCTCCCCAACTGATGATGTCACTCTCCCCTCCCCACTTGATGCTGTCACTCTTCCCCCTCCCCAATTGATGATGTCACTCTCCCCACCCCGAATTGATGCTGTCACTCTCCCCTCCCCCATTGTTGATGTCACTCTTCCCCTTCCCCAATTGATGATGTCACTCTCCCCACCCCGAATTGATGCTGTCACTCTCCCCTCCCCCATTGATGATGTCACTCTCCCCTTCCCCATTGATGCGGTCACTCTTTCCCGTCACTCCCTCGCTGGTGCAGAAACCCTCTAATCCCCATCCTCGGGGACGTGCTATTGTTTACTCTTATCCTGGTGTGTTTGAAGGGGAGAAGTGGAGCTGCTGCCACCTAAAGGAAAAGCCAAGCACTGCAGTTACTTGTGAAGGGTTTGTCCAGGGTTCCCATCCACTGCAGAGAGCTTCATGAGCAATTAGAGTCATTCAAAATAAATGAGATGCCCATTTCCTAAGTCCGTTCACAATGAACGTACATGATTTGGAAGTGTGGACAAAAACAGCCAAGATTGCTGATATAAAATTGAGGGGGAAAGCTGCAAGTACAGAGAGATTGGGGGGTTGGGCTGACATTGAACCAATGCAAGGTCTGAGATTGGGGAAGATGAATAAGGACACAACACAGGAGGGGGAATCTAGGGATAGGTCATTGAAGCCATCCCTGCAATCAGCAACATCAGTAAAGAAGGCAAAGAAGATCTAGGGGTGTACAGCCAGTGTGATGAAACACTCTGTTCCAGGGGTACTAGTGAGCTTGTATAGAGCACTATTCAGCCCCAGTTGGAGCACTGTATATAACTCTGGTCAGTGTGCTACAGTGGGGACATCCTGTGTTAGAGAGGGTACAGAGGAGGCAACTAAACTGATAACAGTGATTAGGCCCCTGAGTTATGAAGAGCGACTAAGGAAGCTGGGAATGTTTATACCAGGGAAAGAACGATTCAGCGAGACCTTTCAAGATTCTCAGAGCTAATAAATCTCATTCCTCGTGTTGGCCCAATGTTGACAGGTCTGTAGCAGGCAGATTATTATACAAATGAATATGGTAATTGTTATTATAGAACTCTTATTGGAGATTCTAAGATAAACCGAACCCTGATGAGGAGCTCGGATGACCAATCCAGTTTAACTACTTCACACCGAGGGCGGTGAAGGTGGATCAGGCTGCCCAGAGAGACAGTGGAGACGCAAGGAATTCGATTGTTTTTGGTGAAAGAAACAAATTAGAGTCAGAATATGGTATTTTGTTGAACTCTAGGACTAGCAGATGGCCTGCTCCAGTTCTCTACATTCTTACATTCCTGATCGTGATCAAAGGCCAAGTATTATTACTCAGACCAGCCAAGTCTCACTCCTGGCCAATATTTATCCCTCAATCAACTTAACAAAAACAGATTATCTGGTCATCATCACATTGCTGTTTGTGGGAGCTTGCTGTGCGCAAATTGGCTGCTGCGTTTCCCACAGTACAACAGTGACTACATTTCACAAAGTACTTTATTGGCTGTAAGGCGCTTTGAGACGTCCGGTGGTCGTGAAAGGCGCTATATAAATGCAAGTCTTTCTTTCATTTGGAGTGAAAAATCACTCATTTTGGTTTTAAAATGTAACCTGTTTTAATGTCTCGCTCTGTGTGGGACCTGTCTCTGCCTCAGTCATCGATCGTAAAACTCACTCCTTGGAACATAGGAATTGCTAGACGAGTAAAGACCCGGGTCCGTCTAGCTCACCTTCTACCATCCCTGTCGTCACATGATACGGTGATAATGGAGTTGTTGACTAATCGCAGCAATCAATCTCTGTCAATGAGTCTACACCAGACCCAGACATGAGGCGAGGAAAGCCCCAGTGGTGGAAAGCTTAGAGAACCAAGCTCACGTGTTCTACCTGAATACGCTACACTCACCACATGTCACATCCCTAATTACTCATATACTGCATCCCAAAATGTTATTTTCTGAAAGTAATCTATCTAATTCCTGGTGTTTTCCCATCATTGGCAGGTCTGTAATAAGTGTATGATGATGTAAAGGAATATGGTAATTGTTATTGTGGCACCCTTGTTGGGGGATTATGAGATAAACTTTTGTAATAATTGGTGGGTTTTATATTAACCTGTACAATAAGAGGCTTATGTGATACAAACAACTGGGCTTCATTGCATCTCCTTCCCTTGAAAATTAAAATAGATGCTGACAGATTATTTTATTTCATTCTTAGAATGTGAACGAACTAAATCAGTGGCTGTCGTCGTTAAGGAAATACTGTGTCAGCAATGAGCAAATGCTGAACTCCTACCATCCTGGCGTCATTAAAGGGGAGAAGTGGAGCTGCTGCCACCAAAAGGAGAAAGCGGGTACTGCCGTTACTTACACCGTTTGTCCAGGGCCCCCCATCCGCTGCACTGATCGCTTCCTGAGCAGAGAGACTCATTCAAAATGAATGAGCTGCCCATCTGACATGTTTATAAATAACACAAAAGTTTTTTTGTGATGCAAATTGATTAAATTCCCCCATTTCAGTGTATGCAGTCTCCGAGTACCGTGCAAACTGTTCACATAAATCACTCCTGTTGCAGGCTTTTTAGTGATGTGTTAAAGATGTCAGGCACACAAGAGAATGACTCAAACCTATTTTATTCAGACAGGAACTCCGTGCGATCTGTTTTTTTTCTAAATTAAGCATGTGTTTTGATAGTGCAGTGCTCTGTCAGTGTGCTGATCCATTTGATGCCTTGTCCCTTTTCAGTTGTACTTGCCATAATACACATGTTGTGACTGAGACTAGGAAAGAGCAACTTAGGAGAAAGAAAGAATGAGAGAGAAGCAGTAGTGAGATATAGGAGAGGAAAGCGTGGGGGAGAGTGAGCAGATATCGGATACACTGGGAGAGAGTGAGACAGTAGTGAGATATAGGGGAGGAACGAGTGGGGGAGAGAGGCAGGAGTGGGGCCTTGGAGAGAAGGAAATGGGAATGGGCGGTAGCTGCCCGGGCTGGGCCTGGGCTTGGAGGTGACTCACTGGCTGATGTTCCCCCTCCTCCTGCGAAGAAGCGCCGAGCCTCTACCCAACAACGATTGGCAGGATTGGGAAACTGGCATGTGGGGACTGACTGGCACATGCCCATGTCCCACTGCTTGATGGTAAATGGGCTGGATCACCAGCACTGCAGAAATACTGAGGTTGCATAGGGTGGTGCAACTGAGACAAGAGGGAGCAAATCCCCAAAGTGTCGTTCTCTTCCGTACACAATTGCTCTCATATCACCATCACTAAAACAGATTATCTGGTCATTATCACATTGCTGTTTGTGGGAGCTTGCTGTGCGCAAATTGGCTGCTGCGTTTCCCACATTACAACAGTGACTACGCTTAAAAAGTACTTCATTGGTTGTAAAGCGCTTTGGGACGTCCGTGGTCGTGAAAGGCGCTATAGAAATGCAAGGTCTTCCTTTCTTCATTCTTCTTTCATATACTCTCGTTCATTCACACACTCATTCCCTCACTCTCATGTGCTCTTACTCATTCGCGCACACTCTCTCACACACATTCATTCGGTCACTCGGTCTCTCTGCCTCATTCTCCCATCTGCTTACTGATGAACTCGCTCTATTTTCCAAACACTCACTGTAAAAAGAGATTAAATATTCCACACCAAAGCAGCGACCTCACCATTGCATTCCCTCCCGTTAATGGAATGATATCTTAGCTATACGCTACGGGTGGTGAATACCCCAGCTCACAGCACTAAGCTGTATCAGTTGCTGCATCACCTCTCTGGTCTTAACATCTACCAGTAACTGATTAAAAAAAAAATGACCCCCCAGAAAGCCTTCCATTATCATCAGAAATATAATGATAATGTAGAGCAGAAAATTCTCACCATAATTTCACTGAATTTCTGTAAGTGAAATGATTCAGAGTCAGAGCAGTTGCTGAACAGGAGGTGACTCTGTCCATGTGTTTACTGTTTGACAGCTCCGGGATGTGACAAAACCCACTTTGGTGTGACACTCCAGGAGTGGAACGATCCACTTAATCCCGATCTGGAATCCCATCTGATTTACAGGCAGCTGCTTGCAGCCAGGGATTCATTAACGTGAGTATCTGACGAAACAGGGAATGTGATGAATTCGCACCTTTTAGTGCACCTGAATCGACAGCCTTCTGTTAGGCCTTCCGGTGCCACGTGGCATCCTTCACCCAAGGGAGTGATTGGACAACTTCTTGCCAGGCCTATGCCAAGGTCGCTCGAGCCAGCCACTTGGAAATAGGCGGTAGCTGCCCGGGCTGGGCTTGGGGTTGGAGGTCACTCACTGGCTGATGTTCCCTCTCCTGCTGTGAAGAGACGCCGAACCTCTACCCAACAACAATTGGCAGGATCACCAGTCAGTGTGGACCACCCTGCAGAAACACTGAGGTTACAATACTGACTGGCTCGCACCAATCTGTACATTATGTGACTGCGGTGAGCGGATCATGGGTAGCAGGAGTTCCTTTATGTTACATGGATTGCCCAAAGAGCATTATTAAGCCTATTTAGTTTCAGCAAGAGCAACGCACCTGCACCGTCAAGTTGCCCTGAGAAGGTGGTGGTTGGCCATCTTCATGAACCGCTGGGAGTGGCTCGCGCCTCACTTCACAGGGCTGTTAAGAGTCAACCACATTGGTGTGGGACTGGATTCACATATAGGCCAGACCGGGTAAGGACGGAAGGATTCCTTCCCGAAAGGGCTCCAGTGAACCAATTGGGCTTTCATAACAACCTGACAGCTTCATGGTCACTGTTACTGATCCCGGGTTTTTATTTCCAGATTTTTAACCTGAATCCGAATTCTCAAACTGCCATGGTGGGATTCGAACTCACGTTCAAATTATTATTAAATATTATTATGGATTATCAGTCCAGTAACACAACCGCAACACTACCATTCCCGGTAGTGAATTGTAGTGCATAATATTTTATAAATATGTAATGAATGTGTCTGTCTGTTGAATGGTCTAATGTGACAGTTTGCTTATTATTTAACGGAGCACTTTGTTTAATGAAACGCTTTATTTAATATAACACTTTATTTAATGTAAAAGTTTTCTTATTTGTTCATAGAGAAAAATACTTGGAATGCAAAGGGAAGAGTGATGTCACCACCAGTGCACGTGAAGGTAATATGTCACACTGAGAACCCACTCCCCCATTGGAGCAGTGTGTGAGGTGAAGAACCTACAAAGGGATAACCAAAATAAATGACAAGCATTTAACGGGATGGTGTTGTGCTACTTATGCAGTGTAGAATGTGGATGCTCAGTTTGGTCTCTTACACTTTTATTTTAAACATTTATTTATTAATAATTGGCCTTTTACACGTTCCCCATTTCCTTCATCCCACCATTGGCGACCGCACCTTCAGCCGTCTAGATCCTAAGCTCTGAATTCCCTCCCTAAACCTCTCTGCCTCCCTTCGTCCCTGCCGTCCTTTGAGACCCTCCTTAAAACCCACCTCTTTGACCCAGGTTTTAGTCACCCTACTAATATCTCCTTTGGCTCCGTGTCACTTTTTGCCAGATTAAACTTTTGTAAAATGCCTTGGGATGGTTTCCTATGTTAAAAGCGCTGTATAAATGCAAGTTGTTGTTATTATACCTTGTAACCCTTTGGATATTAGTTCATCTGGTTAGCTAGTTCATACTGGGACAAATAGGGAGAGCCAGAATATTGGAGATAGAGACCGGGGTTTTACTAACCTCGGCGGGTCCATGGCGGGCGATGTCGGTGGCGGTTCCCGACCCCGCTGCTGGCTCCAGCCCGCTCTGTGAAATGAATTTCCCCTAATTGGGCTTGTTAAGCTCGCCCAGTGCGTTTCCCGGCCAATTAGAGGAAGTGGGTCTGGTGACATCATTTTTATTTATTTTACTCACGGGATGTGGGCGTCGCTGGCAAGGCCAGCATTTATTGCCCATCCCTAGTTGCCCTTGAGAAGGTGGTGGTGAGCCGCCTTCTTGAACCGCTGCAGTCCGTGTGGTGAAGGTATTCCCACACTGCTGTTAGGTAGGGAGTTCCAGGATTTTGACCCAGCGACGATGAAGGATCGGCGATATATCATGATGGTGTGTGACTTGGAGGGGAACTTGGAGGTGGTGGTGTTCCCATGCGCCTGCTGCCCTTGTCCTTCTAGGTGGAAGAGGTCGCGGGTTTGGGAGGTGCTGTCGAAGAAGCCTTGGCGAGTTGCTGCTGTGCATCTTGTTGATGGTACACACTGCAGCCATGGTACGCCGGTGGTGGAGGGAGTGAATGTTTAAGGTGATGGATGGGGTGCCAATCAAGCGGGTTGCTTTGTCCTGGATGGTGTCAAGCTTCTGAGTGTTGCTGGAGCTGCACTCACCCAGGCAAGTGGAGAGTTTTCCATCACACTCCTTATTTGATGACGCGTCATCAGCCGGTTTCCTTAAATGGACCATGTCCAACTTTATTATATGCTTATGGAGGGAGTCACAGCACACAGGGAGGTCCTCTTCCCTTCCCATGGGCGGAAGAGACCCCCCCAGGAGATCAACGCAGCCTGGTTGCACATTGCAGAGGAGGGCACAAGCAGGGATGTGGTCAGGAGAACCTGGGTGCAGTGGTGCAAACCTTTCAATGATCTCAGTAGATCACGAAACGTTAGTACTCATGGAATCATAGAAGGCCATTCGGCCCGTCAAGCCCGTGCCGGCTCTCTGCAAGAGCACCTCAGCTTTCTGTTAATGTGGTGTCAAACATTGAAACCTTTATTTTCAACACTTTACGTTCGTGGACAGATTTGTGTGCACCTTTAGAAGTGGCTTAGTGAGTTGCAGTGAATGGTGAGACATAACGGTACTCCCCGCAATGGTCATAAGTATGAAAGGAATGGCTTGGGCATTGTAGGGATGCTTTATGGTGTTGGTGTGGGGTGGTGCCAACCTGGTGCATCATGTGGCAGCCAGGGTGTACTTCGTCAAGTGAAGTAAATCTGGCCATGGTGAGGCCATCCCTGGCCTCCCGGGCAGCAATGTGGTCGGGTGCTGATGCCCTCTGTCCTGTGCAGCATCAGTTGATTGCAGAGAAGGTTGGTGTTGTTGGTACTGCTGGTGTAGGGGCTGATCGTGGTGGAATACTGAGGACCAAGGTGAGATAGTATAAAGGGCTCCCATGCTGATGGAATGGATGGCAGGTGAAGTAGAGATGACAGAAGCGATCTGTCAATGGTGAGAGAGGTAATGAGGTCAGACTGGATGGAGACTTGTGTAAAGACTTGCAGCATGGTAAATCTGTGGTGGAAATACAGTGAGGAACAGCCTGTGGCTGAGGGTAGATATCTCTGTAAGGTGGGAGCTTTTACTTTACATTTGAAGCTGTCAACTCAACAGCTGATTCAATGGCCACTGAACTCCCGCCTCAGCTTGACAGACGTGGTCCATGACCAGTGTGGACCCCATGGGCAAGCTGTCAAATGCAAAATGTAAGTTGAAAATCATTCTTAAGTGGCTCTAAACAAGCCACTAATTTCCTGAATTGGGTCCCCCGCCGCTGCGTGTCGGGCCTGCTCAGCGCTGACAGACCCGACATTGGGAAAGGCACGTGGTGGCGGGTTCACAGTGGGGTCCCGACCCGCTGTGGAAAACAAAACACTTTCCCACCCGACCAGCCACCGATCACGCCCGCTGACCCCCCGCAAAATTCTGGCCAGAGTTTCTTTATTATTCATTGGCTAGCTTAGATTTGGATATACAATGAAATATGAAAACTTTTGTTTCACAAACCCTGGTCATTGGTCATAGGAAATCATGGTTTTTAAAAGCCTGTAGAGTATAGAAAGGAAGGATGGAGGGACACAAGGACTTTCACAGTTTTGAAGTCTTAGGAAAGAATGAGGTATAAACAAAATGACGGGGTAAAAATTGGTATGTGTTGCGCGCATTTTTCGGTTGCAACGATGACAAATTTAGCAATGGGACGGCCTGCTCCTAATCTTCACGTGTGTTCGGACCACTGCTAAATTCATCGGGCCCATTTCTTTTAGGCGTCCCAGGTGGCAGCCTAAAACGGGCATTAGGCCCCTTGCATATGTTAAGGAGGGGCCTAAAGCCTGTGTAAGGAGCCCTCTGGGAACTGATGGTTTACAATGAGCAGAACAGGTGCCAGGCCTCTCCCGTTCAGGGTGAGCGTGACTCCCTCGCTGGGCACACCAGATCGCAGAGTTGTCCTTCCTAAGCCGTCTTTCCTTTGCAGGGATCGATAAGACGGACGTCCCAAACAAACTGTTCCAAATCATCCAGGATCTGGAGAGGGCTCACCGGAACTTTGAACGTTGGGAAACATCAAAGGACAGAAACTTCTCTCTGGAACTGCTCACATAACTTCATCAGAAAGAGCGAATGTGTTTGAGGTGGATATAACGAATGTTTCAATTTCAAAAACTAATTTTTATTATTAAATGCCAGTAGTAATTATATCTCCTGCATCCACATTTGACCCAGACATTCTTATCTGTTTTGAATTATGCAAAACATAGTCCTTGGCAAAAAAAAATGTAAATGTGTATTTTCTGTAATTATCTGGTTGAATTGTTTGTAAATGTATTTGCATCTCATTGCATGGTGACAGACTGACTGTTGCTAGTGCTTCCCATCTAGCTGCAGTCTACAGAGACTGGCTGCTCCTAATTCAAGCCTCTCCCAGCCTGCAGGTCATCAATGTGGGATGTTCCAGGTCCTGCAATAGGCAATAAGAGTTACAGGACCATACAGCTAACATCAAGCTGATACTAGGTGCCTCATTCTGAGGGAGAAATATAATTCCATTGAGAGGGCACAGAGTGTGATTGGCCATATCAAAGGATCCTAGACCAAACTTTACACTTGAATTTGGATATTTTTATTTATGTTTTTAAAAAAATATAGATTTTTTTTTAGGTCTTCTTGATACAACAAACCAAAGAGTAGAAAGAGGGACCTCCTGATCCCGGGACAGAGGGACCTCCTGCTCTCGGGGACAGAGGGACCTCTTGCTCTCGGGGACAGAGGGACCTCTTGCTCCCGTGGACTGAAGGACCTCCTGCCCAGGGACAGAGTAGCCTCCCACTGCCAT
Organism: Squalus acanthias; assembly: GCA_030390025.1. Taxonomy (NCBI): domain Eukaryota; kingdom Metazoa; phylum Chordata; class Chondrichthyes; order Squaliformes; family Squalidae; genus Squalus; species Squalus acanthias. The sequence goes on along the minus strand of CM059448.1, from coordinate 37,338,615 downwards.
GGATAGAGGGACCTCCTGCCCAGGGATAGAGGGACCTCCTGCCCAGGGACAGAGGGACCTCCTGCCCAGGGACAGAGGGACCTCCTGCCCAGGGACAGAGGGACCTCCTGCCCAGGGACAGAGGGACCTCCTGCCCAGGGACAGAGGGACCTCCTGCCCAGGGACAGAGGGACCTCCTGCCCAGAGACAGAGGGACCTCCTGCCCAGAGACAGAGGGACCTCCTGCCCAGAGACAGAGGGACCTCCTGCCCAGGGACAGAGGGACCTCCTGCCCAGGGACAGAGGGACCTCCTGCCCAGGGACAGAGGGACCTCCTGCCCAGGGACAGAGGGACCTCCTGCCCAGAGACAGAGGGACCTCCTGCCCAGAGACAGAGGGACCTCCTGCCCAGAGACAGAGGGACCTCCTGCCCAGAGACAGAGGGACCTCCTGCCCAGAGACAGAGGGACCTCCTGCCCAGAGACAGAGGGACCTCCTGCCCAGAGACAGAGGGACCTCCTGCCCAGGGACAGAGGGACCTCCTGCCCAGGGACAGAGGGACCTCCTGCCGAGGGACAGAGGGACCTCCTACTCTCAGGCCCCGGCAATTCTGGTCTTAATGATCCCACTAGGAGATGTGCTAAATGTGACTAGGATTTTGTTTGTTGCTTTTTTTCCCGTTTTCCCAGTTCTCTGTAAGGGATGCTCCTCATTCCCTCATTGCCTTCCTTGTAGTTTTGGAACTTGCCACAGGAGGATTCACAGGTATAAATCACCACACTGACAGAGTTCCTTATGACGGCAGCTTTGGCCATTCTCTGCTTAAACAACTGTATCCCTGACCACTGAGATGGTAAAGGCAGTGCGTAACCAGTAGGTTCAATTCCTGGTTTGCACTGTGTTAAATTAGCTCCTGTGGGGTGAAGTTAGGAGTGCTATAAGTGATCTCAGTGGCCTGGGCTAGGGAAAGGACAGGATAATTAGCTCAGGTTTCTCTCCTGATTGCGATTCAATGACCCTGTGATGGAAATTGTCCATGGACGCTGTGAGGACACATTGGGCCGGATATTCCGATCCCTACGGGTGTGTACGCGCTGTGTACCCACCTGTAGGGACATCGGAAATGCCGGTTTCAGGCATGCACAGCGCATGACAGATCGGACACCTGCCCTGGAGAAGGGCCTCTGCGGGGGGAGAGTTCCGCTTTCTGCAGAACCTCCGCCCGCAGAAAACCCTTAGAAATCTTATGCCTGGTAAAAGCAGGCGCAAAGAGTTAAAAAAAAGTAAAAAAAAATGTTTTCACTCATTTATCATTTAAAAATACTTTTAAAAAAGGTAAGTTTATTTTGAGCCCCGTAAAAAACTTTAATTATTTTTTTCAAAAAATTAAATTTTTGTTTAAAATATTTAATTTATTGTAATTTGAACTCATTTTTAAAAAGTGATGTTTTTTTTAAATTTATTTAATGTTTTACTATGTTTTTGGGGTGATCTCCATTCATATATTTGACAGGTCTATCTGTCAAGTGTATGAAGGGAGATTCCCTTCTTTGATTGGTTCCCCATGGCCCACGTGATCCCAGGGATGCTTGCGAACCGTCTGCGCCTCTGGGATACCTGGGCCTCTGCGCATTTCGAGTTTGGAGAGGCCCAGGAGCGGAAGTGTCCGGACCTCGGAAGCCCTCGGGTAAGTTCGTAGATTTTTCCAGATCGGAAGCCTCCGCACGCGGGAAGCCTCCGATCGGAGAATACGGCCAATGTGACTTGGCAGCAACGTCCTCTGGTGGAGTAGCCGAATGCCACTCACTGCTGAGGATCATGGATGGACATTGACCATTTGGGGGAAGTACCAGAGTGGGCTGAGCACCCATCGAACCAGGTTACAGCGAGGAATGGAGAAATAGAGGGCGGGGGGAGCTGATTGTCTAAGGCTATTATACCGACATTATACATAATTATGTGGATTATAATACCCCACTGTATCCTTCAGTATCCCACCATTCTCTACCCAGTTTACTCTTCAGTACTCTACAAAAACCTACAGTGCAACTTTCACTACCCATCAGTACAAACTACTGTGTATTATATTGAGATCATACAATCACCAGGTATTATATGTGAATGCATATATTATGTTGCATATTATATAGCATTCTCACAGCTGCAATATATAGTACAGAAGTTACACACTCCCTTAAAATATTATATATATATATACACATATACCATATCTCATACAATTACACATGCCATTTGTATTCATATAAAAGAGTATATTATAGTATTCTCTTAGTCCCTACAGTACCCTAGAGTAGGTACCTTAACCTACAATACCCTACCATATCCTTGAGGATCCATGACGACCTTACTGTTACCTACTGAAGCACTCTACCATGACGTTTAGTTATTTATTGCACCCTAGTTTACTGTCCAGCATCCTACAGAATGTTTCATTATCTGCCATACTCAACAATACCATCTGGTGCCCCTACAATAATCTTCAGGACCGAGCAATACTCCGCTAAAATGCACTACACTTCTGTTTTAATTTTCTACCATAGCCTTCAATATCCTGCAGTAGATTACAATACCCAACTGTGGCCTCAGGGACCCAAACCGTCCCCCAGTTTCTGATAACACACTACTCTACCCAAACATCTAGATCAGTATCATTCAATTCCTATAAAACCCTTCCAGTGCCCTACCATGCCCTTCGGGGTTGTACTGTACCCTTTGGCACCCACAGTATCTGATTATATCCTACAATACGCAGCAGTGTCGACTGTGCTTTTCAGGACCCAACACTCCCTGACCTTACCCTTCATTACCCAACACTCCCTGATCTTACCCTTCATTACCCAACACTCCCTGACCTTACCCTTCACTACCCAACAATCTCTGACCTTACCCTTCAGTACCCAACAATCTCTGACCTTACCCTTCATTACCCAACAATCTCTGACCTTACCTTTCACTACCCAACAATCTCTGACCTTACCCTTCATTACCCAACACTCCCTGACCTTACCCTTCACTACCCAACAATCTCTGACCTTACCCTTCAGTACCCAACAATCTCTGACCTTACCCTTCATTACCCAACAATCTCTGACCTTACCCTTCATTACCCAACAATCTCTGACCTTACCCTTCACTACCCAACACTCCCTGACCTTACCCTTCACTACCCAACACTCTCTGACCTTACCCTTCACTACCCAACACTCTCTGACCTTACCCTTCACTACCCAACACTCTCTGACCTTACCCTTCACTACCCAACACTCTCTGACCTTACCCTTCACTACCCAACACTCTCTGACCTTACCCTTCACTACCCAACACTCTCTGACCTTACCCTTCACTACCCAACACTCTCTGACCTTACCCTTCACTACCCAACACTCTCTGACCTTACTCTTCACTACCCAACAATCTCTGACCTTACCCTTCACTACCCAACAACCCCTGATCTTACTCTTCATTACCCAACAATCTCTGACCTTACTCTTCATTACCCAACAATCTCTGACCTTACCCTTCATTACCCAACACTCCCTGACCTTACTCTTCACTACCCAACAATCTCTGACCTTACCCTTCATTACCCAACAACCCCTGACCTTACCTTTCATTACCCAACAATCTCTGACCTTACCCTTCACTACCCAACACTCTCTGACCTTACCCTTCACTACCCAACACTCTCTGACCTTACCCTTCACTACCCAACACTCTCTGACCTTACCCTTCATTACCCAACACTCTCTGACCTTACTCTTCACTACCCAACAATCTCTGACCTTACCCTTCACTACCCAACAACCCCTGATCTTACCCTTCATTACCCAACAATCTCTGACCTTACCCTTCATTACCCAACACTCTCTGACCTTACTCTTCACTACCCAACAATCTCTGACCTTACCCTTCACTACCCAACAACCCCTGATCTTACCCTTCATTACCCAACAATCTCTGACCTTACCCTTCATTACCCAACAATCTCTGACCTTACCCTTCATTACCCAACACTCCCTGACCTTACCCTTCATTACCCAACAATCTCTGACCTTACCCTTCATTACCCAACACTCTCTGACCTTACCCTTCATTACCCAACAATCTCTGACCTTACCCTTCACTACCCAACAATCTCTGACCTTACCCTTCACTACCCAACAACCGCTGACCTTACCCTTCACTACCCAACAATCTCTGACCTTACCCTTCACTACCCAACAATCTCTGACCTTACCCTTCACTACACAACAACCCCTGACCTTACCCTTCATTACCCAACAACCCCTGACCTTACCTTTCATTACCCAACAATCTCTGACCTTACCCTTCACTACACAACAACCCCTGACCTTACCCTTCACTACCCAACAACCGCTGACCTTACCCTTCACTACCCAACAATCTCTGACCTTACCCTTCATTACCCAACAACCCCTGACCTTACCTTTCATTACCCAACAATCTCTGACCTTACCCTTCACTACCCAACACTCTCTGACCTTACCCTTCACTACCCAACACTCTCTGACCTTACTCTTCACTACCCAACAATCTCTGACCTTACCCTTCACTACCCAACAACCCCTGATCTTACCCTTCATTACCCAACAATCTCTGACCTTACCCTTCATTACCCAACAATCTCTGACCTTACCCTTCATTACCCAACACTCCCTGACCTTACCCTTCATTACCCAACAATCTCTGACCTTACCCTTCATTACCCAACACTCTCTGACCTTACCCTTCATTACCCAACAATCTCTGACCTTACCCTTCACTACCCAACAATCTCTGACCTTACCCTTCACTACCCAACAACCGCTGACCTTACCCTTCACTACCCAACAATCTCTGACCTTACCCTTCACTACCCAACAATCTCTGACCTTACCCTTCACTACACAACAACCCCTGACCTTACCCTTAATTACCCAACAACCCCTGACCTTACCCTTAATTACCCAACAACCCCATACCTTACCCTTTCGTACCCAATAATAACTGAAGATGCCTTTTGGTACCCAACAAACCTGACCATACCTTTTCAGTAGCCAACAATTTGCATAGGATAGAGACAAAAGAGAATGAATACATCTGCTGGTTGTGCATGGCCAGGGGACGCTGATATGTTATCCCAAACATTCACATTACAAAGGCTATCACTCAACGGGTAAATGTAACTGGATAACAGCAGACTGCGACATTAGTATCTGACATTACTGAATGTTCTAATGAGATGCCTAAGCAATGGGGGCATTGCTTGTGGAATTACCGTGAAACCTGTATAAACAAACACTCCAAAAAACAGACACCTGCAAATATTGAACACTTACTGAAAGACCCAAACAACTTGCATGGTAAAATATGCAAGAGGCGCTCTGAAACCACGGACACTCGCAAATTACGAACTGCGGACAGTCTTCAATGCGCCACGCCTCTTTACAACTTAAAACACGGGACACAGCCTGTTGCAAAGCTGCTTTATCTGGAACTTTCACTGGGTCGGGATCACTGGCGCTTCCCCTTGCAGCCTAGTTCCTTTCTGCCCCCAAATCCTCATGAGGCCAGTGTATGTCGGTCACCGGCTGCGGCAGCAGATTTTGTGAGAGAAACGGCTTTTGTGGAATAGGGAGCTTTTTACCCAGCATCCATAGCGGCAGAGAACCCGCTCTATCTCTGGGACTGAATACTCGCACGGTTCGATCCCGGGGATAGAGCGGTTTCTCTGCCGCTATGGATGCTGGGTAAAGAATTTGTACAATGACCATTTTGCAAATAAGAACACCTGCTAAAAGGGCAGCTGATGCCAGTCGCTAAGGTGCCCGTCATTTACAGGTTTCACTGAACAATAGGCCTGTTAGCCAATCTGGGAAATTTGCTGTATAATGCTCATCTGGGCATTTCATTTTTTGAATAAGAACTTTATACTGCCTTCTCTCCCACACACTGGGTGCAGAGTAAGTGGTCAACCTCCTTGGTCTGAGCAGCTTTGAGACTTCAACAACTTTTTTTTAAAGATTGTACATTGTTACACCCTTAGATGTCAAGATGTAGGTTACAGACCATCTTCAGAGATGCAGAAATCTCCCACATATGTTTTTGACATGGAAGTTGAGGGAGGGCTGGAACATTGAGGGAAAAAAAACATTTTTAAACGAGATGTTTTAATTCCAGGTTAGGTGGATTTGGAGTAGAATTATTCTTTGTTTCTTCTTCAGAGTTGTGCCAGGAATCTTTTTTACTTAATTTCTTTATGCCAATACTGCTAAAAGATCTTTAACTTTCTGTTCTCTTGACTGGTACTTTTATTAATCAGGTACCATATCAGCTCATTCCATGATATTGATTGACGACAATGTAATTGATATGTATGAGTCTCTGTCTGTAGACTTGCGTCTATTAAATGTAAGATAGTGTTCTAGATGCATGTAAATTTCTCTTTTATAATCTATTGAAGACAATAAAGTAATTTGTTGATTGTGTTATTGGTCTTTTTTTAATTTATGTGTGTCTGTCTATTCTGGCTTCCCACCTGGTTCTGTGTAAGTTCTTTTTTCACTCTAGAAAGAGCCATTTATTGGAAATTCAAAAATAAAGGCTGGATAACTCCAGGGACATATTTACTGTCTGGTTTTGAATGGTTTTGCCTGCTGCTCACAGTGTCTTTGTCTTCCTTCCTATGTTCTTTGCTCGGTTGGGAAGTGATGGGTGGCAGGGAAAGGAGCCACTGAGGGCTGCAGGCTGCACTTTCTGTCTCCCTTTCCATCCCTCCTCAACACTAATTCGGTCCTCCACCCCCTTACTCCCATTGTGTCCCTGACCCCTTCCCCTTCCCACTATCCCCTCTCCCACTGATACCCCTACTCACTCCTATTTTTGACTCATCATCTTCCCCTTTCAACTACCCACTCAGCCCATGTACCTTCTCCATCCCCTCTCACTGCTGTCACTCTGCTGTTACTCATGCACATTATCCAAGCTAAAGAGCCTCCTTAGTTCAATATTTGATCATCTATTCCTTTAATTATTTCGAAGACCTGTGATATGCCTCCCTTCAGTCTTCTTTACTCCAGCAAAAATAAGTTTACTCTCTTGAGACTTTCTGCATCTGACTTAGTCTCATCCTGGACACACTTTTCTGACCAAGTGAGGGAATTAAGGGAAACAGAAGTGGGGGCGGGACAGGAGGAATGAAGAGTCAAGGCGCTGTTTTCCTCATTTCCAGCGGGCGGCGCTGTACTCGGAGTATCCAGGCGGCGGCGCTGTGCTCGGAGCAGCCAGGGGCGGCGCTGTGCTCGGAGTATCCAGGGGCGGCGCTGTGCTCGGAGTATCCAGGCGGCGGCGCTGTTCCCGGAGTATCATGGGGCGGCGCTGTGCTCGGAGTATCCAGGGGCGGCGCTGTTCCCGGAGTATCATGGGGCGGCGATGTGCTCGGAGTATCCAGGCGGCGGCGCTGTTCCCGGAGTATCATGGGGCGGCGCTGTGCTCGGAGTATCCAGGGGCGGCGCTGTTCCCGGAGTATCCAGGGGTGGCGCTGTTCCCGGAGTATCATGGGGCGGCGCTGTGCTCGGAGTATCCAGGGGCGGCGCTGTTCCCGGAGTATCATGGGGCGGCGATGTGCTCGGAGTATCCAGGCGGCGGCGCTGTTCCCGGAGTATCATGGGGCGGCGCTGTGCTCGGAGTATCCAGGGGCGGCGCTGTTCCCGGAGTATCCAGGGGTGGCGCTGTACGCAGCGTATCCAGGGGTGGCGCTGTGCTCGGAGAATCCAGGGGCGACGCAGTATTCGGAGTATTATGGGGCGACGCAGTGCTCTGAGTATCCAGGGGCAGCGCAGTGCTCTGAGTATCCAGGGGGCAACGCAGTGCTCGGAGTATCCAGGCGGTGGCGCAATACTCGGAGTATCCAGGGGGCAACGCAGTGCTCGGAGTATCCAGGGGCGGCGCAGTGCTCGGAGTATCCAGGGGCGGCGCAGTGCTCGGAGTATCCAGGGGCGGCGCAGTCCTCGGAGTATCCAGGGGCGGCGCTGTGCTCGGAGTATCCAGGGGCGGCGCAGTGACCACTTTAGCTGAGGTTGCCGGGGGCCCCTCTTGCTCCTGCTGCGGTTGGCACGTCTGTTGTGAAGAGATGAACGCGCCGCCGGCCTTCGAGAGTTTCCTGCTGTTCGAGGGAGAGAAAAAGTGAGCGAGGCCCGGGGGGGAGCGGGAGGCCGGGGTGAGGTGGGGTCTGTGGTTGTCCTCGGGCTGTGCCGGGCTCCTCCTCCCGCCGCCACTTTCCGCCCCGAACTCCAGTGACGGGGGCAGCTCACTGGCGGCGGGACCCCGGGGGTTTGGCAGCGGCTCCAGGCTCCCTGACCCGGCCCGGGGGCCGGTTAAAGGTTCATGTCGCCGAGCTGGCAATGGGTAAACAAGGAGGCCCCGAGCCCCGGGCCACAGTGAGACAGCGCTCGGGGGGACGGCCGGAGGCTGCAGGCGGGAGCTCCCCGTCACTCCGGTCGGAAATTTGCCGGTTTCCCTCTCTTTTTCTTTTCTATTCTTTCACTTATTTATGTTTTCTCGAAGCTTCTGTGCTATCTGCCCCCTCCTTTCTGTATTCTTGCTGGCAGAACGCTGGGTCATTTTGTGATGGTGTGTGTGTGCAAGCTGGGAAACGTCCCTTGTCCAGATAACGGAGCTGGGAAAACAGATCTGCAATGTTCTCACTTTTTGAGGACACAGAAGTAGCAGGGGGGGCATTGAGCTTTCAGGTCGTACATGCCCAGAAATGCAATTCCGATTCCAGCCCAAGCAAGACTTTGGGAATGGAGCAGAGGGCAAGCCCAAGACACCTGAGAGAGGAGGAGAGGGCAAGTTAGGAGGTATTGGAATTGTTAAGTCACAAATGACATCCTGTGTGACTGTGACAAAGGTAAACTATCCCTCCTCGTCCTTCTCTACCTGTCCGCAGCCTTTGGCACGGTTGACTACTCCATCCTCCTCCAACACCTCTCCACCGTCGTCCAGCTTTACTCGCTTGGTTCCATTCTTATCTATCTAATCGTAGCCAGAGAATCACCTGCAATGGCTTCTCTTCCCGCTCCCACATCGTTACCTCTGGGGTCCCCCAAGGATCTATCCTTGGCCCCCTCCTATTTCTCATCTACATGTTGCCCCTTGGTGACAATATCTGAAAACATAGCGTGTCAGTTTCCACATGTATGCTGACGACACCCAGCTCTACCTCAGCACCACTTCTCTCGACCCCTCCACGGTCTCTAAATTGTCAGACTGCTTGTCCGACATCCAGTACTGGATGAACAGAAATTTCCTCCAACTAAATCTTGGGAAGACCGAAGCCATTGTCTTCAGTCCCTGCCACAAATTCCGTTCCCTAGCCACCGACTCCTCCCTCTCCCTGGCCACTGTCTGAGGCTGAACTACACTGTTCGCAACCTTGGTGTCATATTTGACCCCGAGATGAATTTCCGACCACATATCCACACCATCATTAAGACCGCCTATTTCCACCTCCGTAACATCGCCAGACTCCACCCGTGCCTCAGCTGATCTGCTGCTGAAACCCTCATCCATGCCTTTGTTACCTCTAGACTTGACTATTCCAGTGCACTCCTGTCCGGCCTCCCACGTTCTACCCTCCGTAAACTTGAGGTCATCTAAAACTCTGCTGCCCGTGTCCTAACTCGCACCAAGTTCCGTTCACCTATCACCCCTGTGGTTGCTGACCTACATTGGCTCCCAGTTAAGCAACGCCTTGATTTAAAAAATTCTCATCATTGTTTTCAAATCCCTCCATGGCCTCTCCCCCTCCCTATCTCTCAAATCTCCTCCAGCCCCACAACCCTCTGAGATATCTGCGCTCCTCTAATTCTGGCCTCTTGAGCATCTCGATTTTAATCGTTTAACTATTGGTGGCCGTGCCTTCAGCTGCCAAAGCCCTAAGCTCTGGAATTCCCTCCCTAAACACCTCCGCCTCTCTACCTCTCTTTCCACCTTTAAGACGCTCTTTAAAGCCTACCTCTTTGTCTGCTCTAACATCTCCTTATGTGGCTCGGTGTCAAATTTTGTTTGATAACCCTCCTGTGAAGCACCTTGGGATGTTTTACTATGTTAAAGGTGCTATATAAATGCAAGTTGTTTAATTTAAAACTTACATGGCTGCTCAAAGGACATTTTTGTGAAAGGGAATTTTTCAAGATAGTAAAAGGCAGTATTTGTATGTTTTTTGATTGAATAGACATGTGGCTGATGAGGTGGTTTTGTACTATCACCGTTTATCTTTCTCTTTAGGATAACAATAACAAAAGACACGAAGGTGCCAAATGCCTGCCTGTTCACCATTAACAAGGAGGACCACACTCTGGGTAACACCATCAGATCGTAAGTGTACAGCTTCAGTACTCAAGGCTGTTCCATTCTAACTAAGTTTAGTGATGGTGGGTTCCTGACGATGCGCTGGCCTTTTTCTCATCCACCCACTTCCCTAAATTCCTCCCCCCCAAGGGCAGTGACTCTTGCTCAGATATGGTTGATCTTCCTGGCTTGGTTATTGTTACACCGTGACAGGCCTTTCCATCTTCCCAGAAACCATCCGTGCCTACTTTCAGCTGCTCTTCTTGCTCAGTTATTACTGTTCACGGTGCGAACTTGTATCTTGTTGATATGGTGAAACAGCCCCCTTCAAACGTGAACAGGTAACTGTGAGGTACTGGCTGGTGATGCTGCAGCTGTGCTTGGTTGGGACATATACCATGAGATGTGGGCTCATCCTCACCTCCCACCACGCCAACCAAAAAGGGACCCCGACCTAGATAGCACACCAGCAAACCCCACTCGTCCAATTCACAGACGACCCCTGACCCACCACCTCCCCTGTCGCAGGGCTGCCTCAGTCAAGGAAAGAGCTTGATCCTGTCAACTCTGAACAAAATGTACTGAACTCTAAGACCCTCAGTGTACCATACATTGTAAGATGTAATGTGTCGTAACCCAAGAAAGCCCACAAGTCTACTGAATATTGCAAAAAAAAAAGTCTTCAGGTTCTAAAATATCTACTGTGCAGAACAAGTCTATGTGACATGGGCAGTTTATTCACTAATGTTTGCTGCTCAGTATACATGTAGTAGCTAGTGAATGTTCTAATAGTGATCACATTTAGTTGTAATCTAGACTACCAAAGCTGCATTACCTAAAGTTACTTCATGTAAGGATTTTAATGTTTTTCATACAAGGGTTATAATTTATTGTGTTAGGTAGCTATACCAGACCACTACTGAGGTTTGAAGCCTCTGACATCTCTTGACCCACATCCCTGACCAAAAATGGATAGTGACTCCTTTGCTGGACTGTATGGAGCTGCTTGCTGACTGAGCTGAAAACTGATGTCAGCTGGGTGGATCTGTGATGAGTTTGAGGAGTCATTTGTGGTGAGGACAACATGGTCACTAATATTCCTTCTGCAAGGTAACCTATACTGACCAGACGAGAGGGTGGTTTATACTGAAAGTAATTATTGCCCCTGCCCCTCTCCCTTTAACATTGAAAAATCTGCTGTTTTAGTTGTTGGTTTATATTTATTGGGCTTGCATTTTATGCATTTTTTTGCATAGAAGTATTACAGGAACTCGAGCAGTAATTATTTTAAATGAGTAGTTACACGAGCACAATTAGTACATGGAGAGAACTTTACAAACACAGGGTGGTGGAGACGACATTAACAAGGAGCGATCTCCCACTGGAATGCTCTGTAGAACACATGAAAAATATGGTACATGAGTGTATGAGATACCTATCTGTAGAGACCTTCCAGTGTCGGAGAGTGACTTATACCAGTGTGGTTTATGTAACGCACTAAAGTCATATCATTAACTTGGGCAGCAGTTTGATTCTGTAAATGAGCAGCCTGAAAAATGTACATTTCTCTCTTGCCTGTTTACAGGCCAGCAGTGCTGCACTCATGGTAAACAGAAAGTGTTGAAATTTGTAAGGGTGCAGAAAAGATTTACAAGAATGCTTCCAGGAATGAGGGACTTGTTACGTGGATAGACTAGAGAAGCTGGGGTTGTTCTCCTTAAAGCAGAGAAGGTTGGGAGATTTGATAGGTGTTTTTTTTATTCGTTCATGGGATATGGGTGTCGCTGGCAAAGCCAGCATTTATTGCCCAACCCTAGTTGCCCTTGAGAAGGTGGTGGTGAGCCACCTTCTTGAACCGCTGCAGTCCGTGTGATGAAGGTACTCCCACTGTGCTGTTAGGTAGGGAGTTCCAGGATTTTGACCCAGCGACGATGAAGGATCGGCGATATACTTCCAAGTCAGGATGGTGTGAGACTTGGAGGGGACCTTGTAGGTGTTGGTGTTCCCATGTGCCTGCTGCCCTTGTCCTTCTAGGTGGTAGAGGTCACGGGTTTGGGAGGTGTTGCTGAAGAAGCCTTGGCGAGTTGCTGCAGTGCCTCTTGTAGATGGTACACACAGCAGCCACGGTACGACGGTGGTGGAGGGAGTGAATGTTTAAGGTGGTGGCTGGGGTGCCAATCAAGCGGGCTGCTTTGTCTTGGATGGTGTCGAGCTTCTTGAGTGTTGTTTGAGCTGCACTCATCCAGGCAAGTGGAGAGTATTCCATCACACTCATGACTTCTGCCTTGTACATGGTGGAAAGGCTTTGGGAAGTCAGGAGGTGAGATATTCGCCTCAGAATACCCAACCTCTGACCTGCCCTTGTTGCCACAGTATTTATGTGGCTGGTCCAGTTAAGTTTCTGGTTAATGGTGACCCCCCCCCCAGGATATTGATGGTGGGGGATTCGGCGATGGTAATGCTGTTGAATGTCAAGGGGAGGTGGTTAGACTCTCGCTTGTTAGAGATAGTCATTGCTTGGCACTTCTGTGGCGCAAATGTTGCCTGCCACTTATCAGCCCAATCCTGAACATCGTCCAGGTCTTGTTGCATGTGGCATGGACTGCTTCATTATCTGAGGAGTTGTGAATGGCACTGAACACTGCAGTCATCAGTGAACATCCCCATTTCTGACCTTAGGTTGGAGGGAAGGTCATTGATGAAGCAGCTGAAGATGGTTGGGCCTAGGACACTGCCCAGAGGAACTCCTGTAGTGATGTCCTGGGGCTGTGATGATTGACCTCCAACCACCACAACCATCTTCCTTTGTGCTAGGTATGACTCCAGCCAGTGGCGAGCTTCCCCCTGATTCCCATTGACTTCAGTTTTACTAGGGCTCTTTGATGTCACACTCGATCAAATGCTGCCTTGATGTCAAGGGCAGTCACTCTCACCTCACCTCTGGAATTCAGCTCTTTTGTCCATGTTTGGACCAAAGCTGTAATGAGGTCTGGAGCCGAGTGGTCCTGGCAGAACCTAAACTGGGCATCAGTGAGCAGGTTATTGGTGAGTAAGTGCTGCTTGATGGCACTGTTGAAGACACCTTCTATCACTTTGCTGATGATTGAGAGTAGACTGATGGGGCGGTAATTGGCCAGATTGGATTTGTCCTGCTTTTTGTGGACAGGACATACCTGGGCAGTTTTCCACATTGTCGGATAGATGCCAGTGTTGTAGCTGTACTGGAACAGCTTGGCTAGAGGCACGGCTGGTTCTGGAGCACAAGTCTTCAGCACGATAGCCGGGATGTTGTCGGGGACCACAACCTTTGCTGTATCCAGTGCGCTGAGCCGTTTCTTGATATCACGTGGAGTGAATCGAATTGGCTGAAGACTGGCTTCTGTGGTGGTGGGGACCTCAGGAGTCGTCCGATATGGATCATCCACTCGGCACTTCTGGCTGTTCAAACTCATGAGGGGGCTCGACAGAGTAGATAGAGAGAAACTCTTCCCATTGGCGGAAGGGTCAAGAACCAGAGGAGACAGATTTAAGGTGATTGGCAGAAGAATCAAAGGCGACATGAGGAAAAACATTTTTACGCAGCGAGTGGTTAGGATCTGGAATGCACTGGCTGAAAGGGTGGTGGAAGCAGATTCAATCGTGGCTTTCAAAAGGGAATTGGATAAGTACCTGAAGGAAAAAACAGGGAAAGGACGGGGGAGTGGGACTAGCTGAAGTGCTCTTGCAAAGAGCCGGGATGGGCCGAATGGCCTCCTTCTGTGCTGTAACCATTCTATGAAAGTTACCTTTGATTACGAGACAACATGTGTCTGACATCGTGTTTTGTTTTACAGGCAGTTGCTGAAAGACCCTCAGGTGTTATTTGCAGGTTACAAGGTACCCCATCCTCTGGAACATAAAATTGTTATCCGTGTACAGACCACCCCCGACTACAGTCCGCAGGAAGCCTTTACAAACGCCATCACTGATCTGATCAGTGAGCTATCGCTGCTGGAGGAACGGTTCCGGGTAAGTTCCTGTATGGAGATTTTGAGGCACTGGTGCTGGAAAAAAAACTATTAATCTCGGTGGAAATTAAAGCAAGCTGTTTTGGATGTGTTTCAGTAAATTGAAAATCTATCATTGTGCAGCTGAGGCAATGCATTAGTTTAGAGCACTGTCCTAAGTGTCGTGTGAATGTGCTTTTTTTTTAACAAGGGCAAAAATCTATACAGATTGATAGTCAGTCTCACTTGGACACCACAGGACTGGCTGGTGTGAGAATTGAAATGTCACTCAGATGTTGTACTAGATGTGCTCTTCAAAGTTTAGAGATAATGCATATTATTGGAACAGTATAAAGGGAGTTTACTGTTTAACCAGCTCATGTACCGGGCCTGAGAGTGCCATGGCCACCAACTTGACCATGCCATCTCCTGTGGCCTCGACCTCCTGAAGAGGTTATCTCCAATCACTTACTTGTATCCCTTACCGCTCACATCCCCCTACTCCTCCTAACCTCACTTCCTTCTGCATCTGCCATGGAAATAACTCCCATCTCACTAACAACTACACTTTTAAACTCCTAACTTTAGTCTTCAATTTGTCACAATAGGAGTAGGCCATTCAGCCCCTCAAGCCTGTCTGGCATTCAGTTAGATCATGGCTGATCTGTACCTCAACTTCATTCAACCGCATTTGCTCCATATCCCTTGAGATCCTTACCTAACAAAAATCGATCTCAGTCTTAAAAGTTTCATTGACCCAGCATCCAGTCACCTTCCAGATTTCTACTACCCATTGTGTGAAACATGCTTCCCGATTTCACTCCTAAATGGCAAGCTTTAATTTTAAGGTTATACCCCCTTGTTATGAGGAAATTGTTTTTTGTATCTACCCTATCAAATCCCTTTATCATTTTACAGACCTCGATTAGATCTTCCTGTAATCTTCTAAACTTAAGCGAATACAAGCCAAGTTTATCTAACCTGCCCTCATAATTTAACCCTTTATCATTCTGGTAAATCTGTGCTGTAGCCACTCCCAGGCCAATATATCCTTCCTTGGATGCGGTGCGCAGAACTGAATGCAGCACTTGAGAGGGCCCGACCATGGCTCTATACAACATTTTTTTTATTTGTTTATGGAATGTGGGCGTCGCTGACAAGGCCAGCATTTATTGCACATCCCAAGTTGCCCTTGAGAAGGTGGTGGTGAGCCGCCGCCTTGAACCGCTGCAGTCCGTGTGGTGATGGTACGCCCACAGTGCTGTTAGGGAGGGAGTTCCAGGATTTTGACCCAGCGACGATGAAGGATCGGCGATATACTTCTAAGTCAGGATGGTGTGTGACTTGGAGGGGAACTTGGAGATGGTGGTGTTCCCATGTGCCTGCTGCCTTTGTCCTTCTAGGTGGTAGAGGTCGCGGGTTTGGGAGGTGCTGCCGTAGAAGCCTTGGCAAGTTGCTGCAGTGCATCTTGTAGATGGTACGCACTGCAGCCATGGTACGTACTGCAGCCACGGTACGCCGGTGGTGGAGGGAGTGAATGTTTAAGGTGGTGGATGGGGTGTCAATCAAGCAGGCTGCTTTGTCCTGGATGGTGTCGAGCTTCTTGAGTGTTGTTGGAGCTGCACTCATCCAGGCAAGTGGAGAGTATTCCATCACACTCCTGACTTGTGCCTTGTCGATGGTGGAAAGGCTTTGGGGAGTCAGGAGGTGAGACACTCGCCGCAGAATACCTAGCCTCTGACCTGCTCTTGTTGCCACAGTATTTATGTGAAGCGTAACTTCGTCCCCCTTGTATTCCAGCTCTCTTGACATAAAAGCCACCATTTCATTAGCCTTTTTGATTGCTTTTTGTACCTGTGCACTAGCTTTTTAGTGATTTATGTACATGGACACCCAAATCACTTTGTTCCTCCACAGTTCATAGTCTCTCACCATTTTAGAAAATATTTTGATTTGTCTTGCTCAGATCCAAAGTGGATCACCTCATATTTCCCCACATTAAACTGCATCTGCCACAGTTTTGCCCAGTCTATCTATGTCCCTTTGAAACGTCCTACTCCCATCTGCACGAAGTGTCATCTGAAAATGTGGATATACAACTCTCTACATCCAAGTATTTAATATATATGGTGAAAAGCTAAGGTTCCAGTACAGATCCTTGGGTAACACAACTTGTCACTTCCTGCCAATCAGAGTACATTCCCATTATCCCTACTCTCTGTCTCCTACCTCTCAACCAATTGCCAACCTATGTAACAAGAATACTTCTGCAGTTGTCAATTTGCTCAAGAACTTTCTCCACCTTTGATGCCCTTGTACCCAGAGAAACCTTTACTCTCCCATTCTGGTTGTTTCCCTGGTGTGGCCCCCATCTTCACACAGACTTGAGTGTGTCTGGAGCACAATTGGTTTAGCCATATGTCATCAGATCTGGCTGGACCACCTCCAGTCTTACTGGGCCTCGCTCTCCTCTGCTAAAACCGCCCCACAATTCCAAGATCATCCTGGAGAGCGTAGATAACCCCTGGTTTCTTTTCTCCACTACCAATCGTCTCTTTAAACCCCTCCCGATTCCAGCAACAAATGTGAATCTCGTGGACATTGTCACTAAGATGGAGACCTTTTGTTCAGGTGCCTTATTCTCTGCCCACCAAGCCAAACCTTCCCGCAGGCTTCCTAGCCTTAACCCTAGCCATGAACCCATGTCTCCAGTTTCTCTTCCATCTCCCCTCTCAAAGCTCACTCGTCCATGTGATGTAACTCCTACTCCCATGACCCCATTCCCATTAAACTGTTGACCACCCAAATTCTCTTCCTGGCCCCCAAGCTAACGTAAATGGTTCTGTCTCCTTTGGTTCCATCCCTCTCCATTACAAAATTGCTATTATCAACTCCTTCCTCAAATAACCCACCCTCGACCCTCTGTCCTTGCAAACTACAGCTCCATCTCCAACCTCCCTTTCCTTTCCAAAGTTCATAAATGTGTTGTCACCTCTGAAATCTATGCCCGTTTCCTGCAACTCCTGTCTTAATTTCATCAATCAGGTTTCCACCCCTACCACAGCTCTGAAATGGCCGTACAGTCACAAATGACTGTGATGGCGCATTATCTCTCCTTGTCCTCAACCTCTTTGCAGCCTTTGACAAGGTCCCACACCAATTCCTCTGCTTCGTTACCCAGTTCAGGACTGCCCTCGTTTGGTTCCGCTCTTATCTATCCAATCGTAGCCTAGAGCATTTCCAGCAATGGCTTCTCTTCCCGTTGCCTTCTCTTTCAGTACCCCACTCTGGCGAGTTCTTGAAGTAGCCATGTTGCTGAGATGTCAGGCAGAAGATATGTACCTCCCCTCGAAGGCAGAGGGTATGTCAGTCCTTGCTATCTCCTGCTGATTGACTATGAGTGGCATTGTCAGAGGGCTTGGGGCAAGTTGTGATGTTGGCTCAGAATCAATGTTCCCTGTAATTTTTTTTTGTACTGAGCGGGCCACGAACTTCTTTGAGCGCGACCTTTTCGTCCGTGAGCAAATTTTAAAAACAGCAACTACTACTATTAATTAAGAAGTAGTAGGAGTTTGCAACAAAGATAATGCAATAATCGTGGGGGTACTTTAATCTTCAGATAGACTGGACAAATCAAATTGGCAAAGGTATTCTGGAGGACGAGTTCAAGGAATGCATTCAGGGCAGTTTCCCAGAACAATATGTCATGGAACCAACCAGGGAACAGACTATTTTAGATCTTGTATTGTGTAATGAGACAGGGTTAATTAGCAGTGTCATAGTAAAGGATCCTCTGGGGCAGAGTGATCATAATATGATAGAATTTCACATTAAGTTTGAGAGTGACTTGCCTAAGTGCAAAACTAGAGTCTTAAACTTAAATAAAGCCAATTACATAGGTATGAGGGGCGAGTTGGCTAAGGTAGATTGGAAAAATAGATTAAAAGGTATGGCGGTAGATAAGCAGTGGCTAGCATTTAAAGAAATATTTCATAATTCTCAACAAAATTACATTCCATTGAGAAACAAAAACTCCACAGGAAAAGTGATCCAACCGTGGCTAACTAAAGAAGTTAAGGATAGCATTAGATTGAAAGAAGAAGCTTATAATGTTGCAAAGAATAATAGTAAGTCTGAGGATTGGGAGAGTTTCAGAAACCAGCAAAGATGACCAAAATTTGATACAAAGGGAAAAAAATAGAATGAGGGAAAACGAGCAAGAAATATAAAAGCAGATTATAAGAGCTTCTACAAGTATGTAAATAGGAAGAGAGTAGCAAAAGTAAACGTTGGTCCCTTAGAGGCTGTGACAGGAGAAATTATTATGGGGAATAAGGAATTAGCAGAAACAAACAAATATTTTGTATCTGTCTTCACAGTAGAAGACACAAAAAGCATACCAAAAATGGTGGGGAACCAAGGGTCTAATGAGGAACTTAACGTAATTAATATAAGTAGAGAAAAAGTACTAGAGAAACTAACTGGACTAAAAGCCAACAAATCCCCTGGACCTGACGGCCTACATCCTAGGGTTCTAAAAGAGGTGGCTGAAGAGATAGTGGATGCATTGGTTTTGATCTTCCAAAATTCCCTAGATTCTGGAATGGTCTCAGTGGATTGAAAGGTCCCAAATGTAACACCGCTATTCAAGAAAGGAGGGAGAGAAAAAACAGGGAACTACAGGCCCGTTAGCCTGACATCAGTCGTCGGGAAAATGCTGGAATCCATTGTTAAGGAAGTGATATCAGGGCACTTAGAAAATCATAAAACCATGTTGACTCTGCCTAATCATGTTATGAAAGGGAAATCGTGTTTGATTTATTAGAGTTTTTTGAGGGTGTAACTAGCAGGGTAGATAAAGGGGAACCAGTGGATGTAGTATATTTGGATTTCCAAAAGGCATTCGATAAGGTGCCACATAAAAGGTTATTACACAAGATTAGGGCTCATGGGGTTGGGGGTAATATAGTACCATTGATAGAGGATTGGTTAATGGACAGAAAACAGAGAGTAGTGATAAACGGATCTTTTTCAGGTTGGCAGGCTGTAACTAGTGGGGTGCCGCAAGGATCAGTGCTGGGGCCTCAGCTAGTTACAATCTATATTAATGACCTAGATGAAGGGACTGAGTGTAATGTATCCAAGTTTGCTGACGATACAAAGCTAGGTGGGACAGTAAGCTCTGAGGAGCATGCAAAGAGTCTGCAAAGGGATATAGATAGACTAAGTAAGTGGGCAGTAAGGTGGCAGATGGAGTATAATGTAGGGAAATGTGAGGTTATTATTCACTTTGGTAGGAAGAATAGAAAAACAGAATATTTTTTAAATGGTGAGAAACTTTTAAATGTTGGTGTTCAGAGAGATTTGGGTGTCCTCGTGCAAGAAACACAAAGCTAGCATGCAGGTACAGTAAGCAATAAGGAAGGCAAATGGCATGTTGGCCTTTATTGCAAGGGGTTTGGCGTATAAGAGTAATATATAAGTATATATAGTCTTGCTACAATTGTACAGGGCCTTGGTGAGACTACACCTGGAGTACCGTGCAGAGTTTTGGTCTCCTTATCTAAGGAAGGATATACTTGCCTTGGAGGTGGTGCAACAAAGGTTCACTCGTTGATTCCTGGGATGAGAGGGCTGTCCTATGATGAGAGATTGTGTAGAATGGGCCTATACTCTCTGGAGTTTAGAAGAATGAGAGGTGATCTCATTGAAACATACAAGATTCTGAAGGGGATTGACAGGGTAGATGCTGAGAGGTTGTTTCCCCTGGCTGGAGTGTCTAGAACTAGGGGGCATAGTCTCAGGATAAGGGGTCGGCCATTTAAGACCGAGATGAGGTGGAATTTCTTCACTTGGAGGGTTGTGAACCTTTGGAATTCTCTACCCCCAGAGGGCTGTGGATGCTGAGTTTTTGAGTATATTCAAGGCTGAGATAGATAGATTTTTGGACTCTAGGGGAATCAAGGGATATGGAGATCAGACGGGAAAGTGGAGTTGAGGTCGACGATCAGCCATGATCTTATTGAATGGCGGAGCAGGCTTGAGGGGCCATATGGCTTACTCTTGCTCCTATTTCTTATGTTCTTTTACAACAACAGCAGCAACCACTTAAAAGCATATATACATTAATGCCATATTACCACCCCACCGTTTCAAATCATGAGACAATCAGACAAGGTTCTATACAAGTTTACAATCTCTGCTTTTGAATTCTATTCCTCTGAGCCCCAATGCTTTATTTGCACACTTATGGCTTTTTTAACCTGTGTTGCTACTTTTAATGATTTGTGAATCTATACCCCTAGATCCCTTTGCACCTCTACCCCATTTAGAATCTTATTTTCCAAGGAGTAGGTCGTCTCCTTATTCCTCCTACCAAAATGCACCACCTCACACTTATCTATATTGAAATTCATTTGTCATTTACATGCCCATTCTGCAAGTTTGTTTATGGTAGAATTAATTAAAAGCTTTTAGTTCATCATATACAAACTCTATTTAATAAAAAATTACTTGTCAGAAATGACTGGGATATAAAAGAACTGCATAATAATGCATTAACACTTCAGAAATCTCACTGTTACATGGTTATGCATCGACAAACAATCCAAAAGCCCAAGGTGAGCTGAAAGAGGCATATCTATTCATGCAATTTGTATTAATTTTAAAGTTTTCAACATATTAGCCCATCCCTCATGTCACTGTAGCAGTGGCTGCACAAGCAGCAGGAGCAGCGGCTTTCCTATGGCGCTGACGTGCTGTACGTCCACTTAAGTGATTAGAATATTAATCACAATGCAACCAACCAACAAATATAAAGTGCTGTAGTTCTTTAGTTTGCTGTAGTTCTTTAGTTCACAGTATTAAAAATTGAACAAAAACAGGTATCTGTATTTCCAACTTCAATCACTTCCATTAATAAACGTCGTCGTCTTGAACCAGCAGCCCCCCCAACCCACCCACCCACCCAATGTAACATGTCAGAAATGTAGCACTTAATCACTAGTGCAGGAAAACACATACACAATTTGTGTTACTGAATTAAAATCAAAGAGCAGGAAAAGCTATGATTTAACAGAAATAAACATTCATCTTTCTTCCTGGACAGGAGACCCAATCAGACTAACTTGGAAATATTTACCAATATGTTGACGTAAAATGTTAATTTACGAATTTCGCTTCTAATGTTTTTCTCTCAAACATTTTCCACAATATTAATCCAAGCTCTTATCGTGAAAAGTGTTGAATTATTTTAGGTACTTCCCAATTAAATAGTGGGAAACAAACTTCATTGTACTCTCAATTTTTAATCTCCTATTTCAAACATTTATACCAAAGCAAAATTGCACATTATCAGTTTAATCGAAGTATTTTCTGTGTCTTTCTTAATAAACAAATAGTAGTTTCTTCTAAAGTGGCTTCCTGCAATTTTTATACATCATTACATAACTCATGTTTCTATGAACACTCCACTAAACGTTTAAGAGGAAATCTATATTTACATTATTCCTGGGACTTGTTAGGACTATAGAACGACAGACAAAATAAAATGGTTTGTGTTTTTCCCCTTTTTTTTGGTTCTCTTCCTAAACGTCTTAATATTTTTTTTAAGTCAATAAAAAGTCATATATAACTCCTACAAATCCTCCTCGCCCTCCCCCTCCTCAACAGCATGGTTGTATGTTTGTGTAAAGCTACTCACTTCAGTCGATCATTCAAAATCAAATATTGAGAAATTTAAATTTTAAAATGTTTTAAGCATTTCAGAACCTCTTTAAAACTGTTTGAACTTCAAGGCCTGGTTGAAATTTGTTTAGATGAGGGGAAAATTGATTTTTGTTTCTGTTTCTTCCAAAATCATATTTGAAACTTAGGGGGTTTCTTCCAAAATCATATTCAAAACTTAGCCCCCCTATCCCCAGTACCCCTCTTGCTCCACCTTGCTTTGTCCCCACTTGCTCTGCCCCCTCCGATTCCCTCTCCCCTATCGATCCTCAATCTTCCCCCCCCACCGGCCACCAACGGATCCCCTGACCTCTGCATAGAGCCGACGAAAGCGTGTCCCAACTGGCTACTGCACATGACCCCTGTATACTGCGAGCAGACACACAAGGCTGAAAGGCAAAGAATCAGAGCGCGGCGGATTCTCCCGCTGACCCGCTGAAAGGCGAGTAATCAGAGCGCGGCGGATTCTCCCGCTGACCCGCTGAAAGGCGAGTAATCAGAGCGCGGCGGATTCTCCCGCTGACCCGCTGAAAGGCGAGTAATCAGAGCGAGGGGGATTCTCCCGCTGAAAGACGAGTAATCAGAGCGCGGGGGATTCTCTCGCTGACCCACTGAAAGGCGAGTAATCAGAGTGCGGGGGATTCTCCCGCTGAAAGGCGAGTAATCAGAGCACGGGGGATTCTCTCGCTGCAAGACGAGTAATCAGAGCGAGGGGGATTCTCCCGGTGAAAGGCGAGTAATCAGAGCGAGGGGGATTCTCTCGCTGAAAGGCGAGTAATCAGAGCACGGGGGGATTCTCCCGCTGAAAGGCGAGTAATCAGAGCGCGGGGGATTCTCCTGCTGACCCACTGAAAGGCGAGTAATCAGATTGCGGGGGATTCTCCCGCTGAAAGGCGAGTAATCAGAGCGCGGGGGATTCTCTCGCTGAAAGGCGAGTAATCAGAGCGCGGGGGATTCTCCCGCTGAAAGGCGAGTAATCAGAGCGCGGGGGATTCTCTCGCTGAAAGGCGAGTAATCAG
The DNA here is from genome assembly GCA_030390025.1 of Squalus acanthias. Taxonomy (NCBI): domain Eukaryota; kingdom Metazoa; phylum Chordata; class Chondrichthyes; order Squaliformes; family Squalidae; genus Squalus; species Squalus acanthias. The sequence goes on along the minus strand of CM059448.1, from coordinate 37,315,532 downwards.
AGCGCGGGGGATTCTCCCTCTGAAAGGCGAGTAATCAGAGCGCGGGGGATTCTCCCGCTGAAAGACGAGTAATCAGAGCGCGGGGGATTCTCTCGCTGACCCACAAAGGCGAGTAATCAGAGTGCGGGGGATTCTCCCGCTGACCCGCTGAAAGGCGAGTAATCAGAGCACGGGGGATTCTCTTGCTGAAAGACGAGTAATCAGAGCGAGGGGGATTCTCTCGCTGAAAGGAGTAGTAATCAGAGCGCGGGGGATTCTCCCGCTGAAAGGCGAGTAATCAGAGCGCGGGGGATTCTCCCGCTGAAAGACGAGTAATCAGAGCGCGGGGGATTCTCTCGCTGACCCACAAAGGCGAGTAATCAGAGTGCGGGGGATTCTCCCGCTGACCCGCTGAAAGGCGAGTAATCAGAGCACGGGGGATTCTCTTGCTGAAAGACGAGTAATCAGAGCGAGGGGGATTCTCTCGCTGAAAGGAGTAGTAATCAGAGCGCGGGGGATTCTCCCGCTGAAAGGCGAGTAATCAGATTGCGGGGGATTCTCCCGCTGAAAGGGCAAAGGTCAAGGGAGAAAACCAAACTCCTCCCGGCGTAACCCAGTGACCATTGGGGGGGACACTTCAAGAGCTGCAATTGGGATCGGCTCTGAGGTTGCAAGATTCACAAACGAGTCTGTCTTGATTCCTGGGGTCATTGTGTATTGGGCCCCTCCCCCGCCCCAGCTACTGTCCAGCTCTGTGTGGCATTTAATTTGAAGTGTGTGCGGCCACGCACCTTAGAGTGCTCAGAATATAAAGGGATTCGTATCCTCACCATATCCCTCTTGTTGGTGGGATTCTATCATTTTTAGTGGCTTCAACAAAGTGAATGTGGAGTCTTTTGACAGAAATTTGACGTGACTTATACGACCGGTGACCAAACAACTGTCTTGTGACTGATCTGTTAAATCTAATCTGGACAGATTAATGTCTGGGAATAATTTGTTTGTGACTACTCATTTTTTTTTGTTCTGTCTAGACTCCATTGAACTTGAATTAAGTGTTGTGGACTGTGCCACAGAGTCTATTGAGCTGTACAGTCCTCTTTGAATTGAATGTTTTTAAAGTTTATTATTCTCACCAGTTTTGTTTCTAAAACTCATCCATTTTCCATGTACATTGGATATTTTTAGCTACACTCTCAATGGTTCAGTGGGTCATTGCACCATGTGGTGAAAATTAATTTGGTCCCAGGTTAAATCTCTGGTCTGTTGTAAGGTCGTGATCTCGTGGCAGTAGAGGGGGCTAGTTGTTCTCAGAACCTCCAAAGAAGGGAGCAAAAAAAAAATCAGCCAGTGTACCTGTGGTTGACCCTGGCTGGAAGAATGTGGGAGTGGTGTCCACATAGTCTAGGATGACTCAAGTGCTTGATGTTGCACACCACCTTCAGAGGAAACTAGAATGTTTTTGCCTTTAATCTGGTTCCATATGGACCTCTTGGTCTTGTTCAGAGAGGAGGATTATTGAAACTTTGGGAAGTGTTATTTCCCCCCTCCCCAGCCTGCTGCTGTTGCATTGAGCAAAAAACACTTGATGAACCATTATATTTAATCTTCTATTCCAGGTTGCCATTAAAGATAAACAAGAAGGAATTGAATGAGAAGTTGCCATCTCTTGAATGCCATGGTAGAAGGTTTCTAATTTATAGGTCAGGGACCTCCTGTATGTATTTGAATTATTTAAAAAAAATATAGAATCATTGTTTCACTGTCTTGCTGTATATTGATGACAAAATAAAGCTGTGTCTCAAAACTTGTTATAGTGATTTATTTGGAAGCAGTTCTCAACATGACACTGTTCTGGGGGTTTTGTGCACAGGGATATTGAAAGAAAGACTTGTATTATATAGCACCTTTCATGGCCGCAGGACATTCTAAAGTGCTTTACAACCATATTTTTGAAGTGTGATCATTGGTAATGTATGGAAATGAAACAGCCAATTTGCACACACAGCAATTAAATAAATGACCAGATACTCTGTTTTAGGGGTAAATGTTGACCAGGACACCAGTACAACTCTCTTGCTTATTTCCTGGACCACAAAGCATTATCTGGTCCTGCTCTCGTCTGCCAAAATTGCTCACCATTCCAGAATCATTCTGGAATGCTAGTGTTTTATTTGATTGGTTTCTGGCAAATTTAGGATGTGCAACAGATACATGGTAGATCACCCTTGTGAAATTCCAAGCTGCACCTTTTCCCCAAAACACCTCCCCCTAGTACTGTTTTCTAACCTTTAAACAAATTTGTATCCAGATAAATGTAGACTGTGATCAACATCTAAGTGCTTTGAATGCTATGTCATACAAACTATTCTATAACCTAAGCACTTTTTTCCCCAATCTTTGGCAGAGACATCAAACACAAAGTGAAGAACTTTTAGCCAGTGCAGAAGTACAGAATATAGACATTCTAATTTAACTTCCCAGTATGTTTGTTCCTCAGAACACAAAAGTAGGCTATGATTTGTGGAGAATCCAGAATGAGGAAGTCAAATTATTTCATCATCAGACAAGAGCATGCTCCCTCACCAAATGAAATTAAACTTTCAGTATATATAGTGTCAAAATTCCAATTCGCCTCCAATGGATGACTACAATTTCAGCTAAAACTGGCATCTGAAGTAACTCCTTTTTAAAATCTGGGCATCATTTGAATATAAATGGTGGGGTTTTGAATATATTATCAGCATTGATATAGGTCAGTAACCCTTTCTGTATTTTATCCCTTCCTTGGCAATCAGCACCAAGCCTCAAAATGTTATACCAATTCAGAATGTACTCCATTGGAATGGATAGCACAAGTGCTACATATGTGATCTACCTCATCAACTCCCTTCAAGTTACATTGAATAACCTGACTCCACTCACTTCCTCCAAATAAAAGTTGTTGCTGTGGGAATTCATATGGGTCCTAGCTATACCTGCCTTTTCATGGGATATGTAGAACATGCTTTGTTCTAGTCCTACTCTGGTCCCTTTCCACACCTTTTTTTCCCAGTACATTGATGACCGTCGGCAGTTTCCGGCTCTTGCCCCGAATTGGAAATATCAACTTAGCTTCCAATTTCTACCTCTCCCTCGCCTTCACATGGTCTATCTCCGCTTCTTCCCTTCCTCAACTTCTCTATCTCTGGGGATAGGCTGTCGACCAATATACACTATAAGCTGACCAACTCCCACAGCTACCTTGCTTCCTGTAATGACTTTATTCCATTCTCCCAGTTTTTCTGTTGCTTCAGATATGTCTTCCTTTTTCTTCAACTGATGATTCCCCTCCAGTGTGGCTGATAGTGCCCTCGAATGCATCTGTCCCATTTCCCGCACCTGCCCTCACTCCTTCCTCCCAGAACCACGATAGGGTTCCCCTTGTCCTCTCCTTCCACCTCACCAACCTTCACATTCAACGGATCATCCTCCACCATTAGCGCCGCCGCCGCCAAACACATCTTCCCCTATCTTACACTTTCAGCATTCTGAAGGGACTGTTCCCTCTGCGACACCCCCAACACCTGCTCCCCTTCCAATGGTACCTTCCCATACAAGCGCAGGAGATGCAACACCTGTCCTTACACCTCCTCCCCACTGTCCAGGCCCCCAAGCACTTCTTCCAGCGACTTACTTGTACTTTCAGTTTGGTATAATGTATTCTCTACTCACGATGCCGTCTTCTCTACAGACCAAACACAGATTGGATGATCACTTTGCTGAACACCTCCATTCAGTCTGCAAGCATAACCCTAAGCTTCCTCTCGTTTGCCATTTTAATTCTCCGTCCCACTAAACCGGTCTTTGATCTTTCAATGAAGCTCAACGGAAGCTCGAGGAACAGCATCTCATCTTTCGATTAGGCACAACCCTATAGACTCAGCACAGAATTCAACAATTTCAGATCATAATCACTGTTCCCATTTTTATCCAGATAGCAGGTGCTGGTAATGGTTCTGCTGTTGCTATCTGCAGCTCCTCTAGACCCATCTTTTGTTTCTTTACTTGTCCCATGACCACCTTCTTTAGCCTTGCACCATCATCCCTTGTGTCATTTAAAGACTCTGCCTTCCACCCTAACACAGGCCTTCCAATTTGTTCCTTCCTCCCCTCCCACCCTTTCCCGGCCTCTGTACTTGCTTAAAAACAGTTAGAAAAAAGTAATCGACCTGAAACACTAACTCGGTTTCCCTTTCCACAGATGCTGCCTGACCTGTTGAGTATTTCCAGCATTTTGTTTTTAATCCCTTCAAGTGGTGTTTGAACATTTATTTAATTGGAGTAACATAGTTTGAAGACCAAGTGACACGTGACATCATTTTGTATTATATATCTAATTTTTTTTTATGTATTTAATTTTAATGTCATCCAAACAGGAGAAAAACATTGGGATACAATCCCTTTCAGCGTTTGACACTAAATTGGGGCCACAATTAATGTGATCAATATAAAGTGCACACTCTTTCTCTGTAGGGGCAGATCCCATTTACCCAAGTCCAGAAGCTTAGATGCAAGTTGTTTAGAGCGCCCCATGTGTCTGACATACAGCTGATGTTTAACCAGCTAAGTCCAATACTTACAGCACGAAATGGCTTCCCACTCAAGACCAAGTTACATATTAGGGCATTAGCTTACAGGGTTATCTGGAGTAGGGCAAAGAATCCCAGCTCTCATTGATGCACTACCCTTCCAGATCTCATTAATGAGCCAGGCTGACTGTCTCATTAGTCAGTCCTTTATAATAAATGTCATTTATTTTGGGAGATGGAATAAACATCATTCTCACCATGGACTGGGAAACCTGTATTCAAACCCAAGCCTCATCTTCCAAATTTTCCCTGACTGAATTACTTGACTGGAGAGAGGATCATCCCTCTTCATCTACTGAGTACAACAGGACTGGTAGAGACTGTGGACATTGCTACAATTAGATTTTCTCGACTCCTTCCTCCCACCATCTCCCAAAGGATTACAGTTCACAGAACCCTGGAAATAACAAAAGGGGAGAAAATATTCAAACTGTCCATAAGTTGGGTTAAGTTCTCATTTTCATTGTTTCTAGGTTCACCATATATAGCTTTTGGGGGCAACAATTTAATATAATCAGTTACAATAATCAAATATTGCCTGTAGCATTGAAGAGTGTCCTAAGAGACAGATCATCAGTATTACTGAACCAAACATTCAACACAAATGGTGCCACCAATACAGAGTATTTTTTTTCTTCACTTTAATAAAGGTATGCTGGTTGACAAGTCAGATGTACAGAACACTCCCTCAACCAACAAAGAGACAAAATTTGGTGAATTTCACAGAAGCAATTTATCTTGTGCTGATAAAAAAAGAAAAAATTCTTTCCAATGGTACAAAAAGGTCTGGATATAAGCAAACATTTTTCCTATGTTGTACAGTTATAATACACAGCTGATGTCCAAGCTTTCTGAAGCTCACACCTCCACACTGGATGATTCTGGAGGCTGGGATTTCTCATGCAGACTGACATCACGTCCTGCAATTTTGAGAGAGAAAAAAAAATTAGTAATGCTGTACTCAAGACAGGGGTGAGGAAACTTCCACGTCGGTACAGTTCATATCAAGGCTTACATTTTAGAAATTTAAACAAAATAAAAAGGACTCCAAACCACAAAAATTGCCAAGATCAGTGAAGTAGTAATAGTAGAAGCAGAGCAAAAGGGAAGGTGAGAAGCAAGCTGAGGGGGAAATAATCACCATCTCCTACTGCCCCATCAGTCACGTGCATAATCAATATTCTCTTTTACTCAGAAATTATATCTCAGTGAAGGAAGCAAGCAAGCTTAAATTTAAATTCTCCAATTATATAATTCAAGGTAACCTGAAAGCTTTGGAACGGGTAAGTAGGTTTCCTTCTTAAATTGAATTTTGTCTCATTTAAAAAAATCAAGATGGTGATGGGGCCTTCAATTTCAAGTAGCTAATTTGGGGCCTCAAATAATTTTTTAGCCAATTCCCACCAGTAAATTCTCAGGTTTTTTTTCTCCAGGTGGCAAGTCAGTAAAAATAGATTCCTTCTCAAATTTGAGGGAAAAAATCCCCACAACATTTCCCATTTTTTTCTTACAAAAGTCATCTGTGAAGTCAGCACCATGGTGCATGCTGTCGATGGCTCTGCTGAGGTCTCTGATATGCACGCCATCTCTACATCCAATTTTTGTCAGGGAGAGAAACAAATGCTGTGTAATTTAGGGGTTTTTTTTAAATAAAGAGGGCCTGGATCATCTTTAGGTACTGTTGTGAGGACTATTCTTCATACTACAGCAAATGTCAGGCTTTCCCTTTTCATTAAGTATGGAGTAAGGACAGTAGTGCACTGACAGTTACCATACTCACATACTAACCCTTTAAGACTGAGGACATCAAAGGCTGACTCAGGTCACACATTTATTAAAAGCAAGATCACAATGTTCCCCTGTGCATAATCTCCACTTTTAATGTAAATTTTTAATATCCCTCCATCATAGTGGCAGGTAACCACAAGCAAAAGTTCTTCAATCTTACTTTTAAAACACTCTCCACAGGTGTTTGATGGTGAGCCCCATAAAAGTGATATTTGCAAACTGTGTAAATAATTGTGTGTTGTCATTTAGTTTGACTATACTTTAAGTTCATCATTTGTTTTGAGTTTTAACAATGTTCAAAATAAAGAGCGTTTTTTTTTTTTTAAACTTATTTTCTCTGAATTTACCCAGGATTTTTGGGGCCTAATTTTTCCCCGACTGATTTTTCTCCTGTTTTTCTTCCCTATCAGGAAAAATAATTGAGAAAAAACAGGATTTTAAATTTGGGGGGGGGGGGGGGGGGAGAACTGACTAATAGTCCTTAAAGATAACGAAGGGAGCAGGTTATATGAGTACTGCTATTGGACACTTTGCAATTCAAGTTTATTGAAACCTACATTATTTTTCATCTATGTGATCAGTTTTACACTTCACTGCTAAAATGTAAGCTGCAACTTTTTTTAGTTCTGCCGTACATGTTGTAATAAAAATACAGTTAATTTAGTATAATGAAAACCAGAGCATGCAGAGTTTAAGTGGAATAAATTAAGTGCACTTTAAGAAAAGAACAGGCCCATTTTACACAGAGGTGGCAGTGACAGTGATAAATATATCACACAGGATAATCCTAGCAAAGACATTGATGGCAGAGAGGAACCACTAGGTGTTTAATGAGCTGGCTGCAGAAGCCCACTGAAAGCTAAACTTACTGCACTCTTATGAGTTCCTACTACCATGTTGAGTTTGGTTCTTCTTTTATATTAGGCAGTTCTTGTGTTTGAGGTGTATCTGGTAGAACAGAAACCAAACAAATTCAATGAATCACAGTAATAAAATCAGGTTGGTTTGATCAGAAAAGATAGTGATGATGCAGGAGCTAGTGATTTCTGCCTGCATCGACTTCCTAGCGGAGACCTGGTTCTTTAATAAACACTGTAGATCAGACCTTACCCCAATCACATCAATCTCGAACACAAATGACCAACTGAGCCATTTATAAACATACATGTGTCCAAGCACATGTGCTGTGGAGAAGAAAGCAAATGGAATTTGAACTGGGCCTTTAAAAAAAATTAAGATATGATTTCACTTCGGAGCCCGTTTGAAACCAGGGCCAGGAGATAAAATGAGTCACTCCTCCGTTCACTAAATTTAGCAATTCAGTACAAGTGTAAAACGATTTTCTTGCTTTACATTCAAAACAATTTTTTTTGCTAAAATGGCAAAAAGGAAAATACAAAGTTTATATTTCACTCTGACAGCTGAGGAAGTTAATAAGCACAATTTACGCCCAGTTTTGCTTAGATTCGAAACCAGGCAACAGACAGATAATGACTACAAACAGCCAGTGGAACCATCCATTCTCTGGCTTCTTTTGGATTTAATCAGCTTCAAATCAATGTGATATAAATAGGATGTCAGGACTTCTGGTAGAGCTGTGTCACCACAGTTCATTTAAGTTATTTCCAAGCCCACAGACATTTGCAAAAAAGGACTCTGTATTACTGATTGTGAAGCAAGCCTCAAGTACTGTATTATGACACTTTCGGATACTGGTGCCCTTCACTTTATGTGTGAAGCCAAGTGGAGTGGCTCCAGAAAGTGATTTCTGATTCAAAACAATGTGCTGAACAGTATACTCACCTTGTGCTGCTGGTGCAAGTGGTATCTGTGGTGCAGCTGGTAGCACTGGTGTTGGTACCAGTGACGCAGGTGGTACCAATGGGGCAGTCGGTACCACCAATGTAGGTGTCGTTGCTGGTGCTGCAGATGGCGCTGCTGGTTCAGCCGGTGCTTCTGTTCCACTTTGTTCAGCTAGCTCTGCAAAGTTAAGGAAATGAGAATGATTCAGTTAAGCACTGGTTTTTGAGGCGCTAATGATTAAGCATAAAATCTACTTATACACATACACACATGTACTGTATTAATATACACATTGAAATCTCATTCTAGTGGTACTTTTTCACTTACGGTTATTAATCAGGAGTCCTGGAAAAGGTCTGTGGGAGGGGAAAAAAAGCAATGTAAATTTTTTAAATTATATACAAAAAAATTTTGAAATATCTCCCCATCTCATTTTAAGTTATTTTCTCCTCTAAATTGCTACCTCCAAGCTACATTCTTGGCCTGCTCCCAAATTGCTGTCAAAACTACTGAGTGTAACCTAGTTTCCTGCTGGACAAAAGCTTTGCTTCTATTCTATATTCCCCCGCAGCCCCCCACTATAAACCTGAACCAAGCTCACAAATTCATAAAGACTATAGAACAGAACTCATGTCCTACTGCTTTATGGTACAGTGCATCAGTGTACTATTGTTCAGCACCATCCAGTTCTCCCTACACTGTAGTGTTAACCATCAGTGCTGTCCGCTCTTTATAAGCTTTATACATAGCATAAGCATTTAACATTTCATAATGCTCTACCATGTCAGATTTCAGATTAGACACTCCAGTGAAAAGCCTTCGACACCTTACCTTATGACTGTAAATTTGATAAAGTTTGCAGATTCCAGGATTTTTTTCATGGCACTTATTTCAAGGTAACTGGGTGCTTTAAATGGAACTCCTGGAGGCATACCATCAACTATAACACATCCAGGGTTGGTGGTTATCTTTCTGTAAGGAACCTTCACTGGGAAATTCATTCCAATTGCTTCGCCTGCAATAAAGGTTACATTTAAACGTCTGCTTTCATCTCTTGTGTAAATAGAAGCATCTAATCCAAACTTAACAAAAACAATCACATAATACTAACTTTTAAACATTTATATCAAAACATTACCAAATTTCTTGCTGAACAGGTCATTTACTTGTTCTCTCAGTTGTCTGGCTTTTTCCACCTTGGACATTTTTTCACTTTCACCTTCTGAAAGAGAACAAACATTCTCACTCAGATATAAAGTATAAATTTTTCAAATTGCAGGGGCAGAATAACTAGTTGCCTGCCATTAGTATGAACTTCATTCTTCACCTGAAGTACAACCTTTACCTACAGCAAGATATATTGCCCATATCTATCAGGAACACATGCTTAATTCCCTCCTTTACAGTCAGGTGGCCATTTTCCCCCTTCTACATAGAATCTCGCAGTGAAATTTTCTTTTCATTCTGGTATCAGAACCAAGAACGAGATCCACTATCCCCCTCACCTGGTCGCCGCCCCAAGTGGAGAGACTATATTCTGTTGTGCGTGGAGTATTTAGCATTTCGTACAAATGGAAAGTTCTCAACATTTCAATTAAAAACAAAAAAGGGTAGAAATTCGGATTAGCAAAGTTTGCGCTTGAGTATTTAATGCGGCAGTACTGCATTCTTTGGTGTTATTTTTACACAGGCATTAACCAATTTATTTTAAACGAGTTAATGCCTGCGTAAGATTTGGACATTCAGGAACATAGTACGAATGCGTAAAATGCGTAAAACATTCATATTTAATCTTTGCTGATTGGAGGTCCTATCTTAAAACCAGGTTTTAGAATAAACAGAAATTGGGAGAAAAATCTTTAATAATGCGGCAGGTATAATGAGACAGCTCAAGCCCCACAGACTACTGCACAGATCTAATAAACATAAAATTGCACCCTACCTGGGACTGTAACTTGAATGATGTTAAGGTCTTCAACACCCGCTGCAGTGGGTAACACAGCAGCTCGATTTCCTAAACCTGCATTATGAGAAATTTGAAGAGACTGTCTCACCACCAGAGCCCCCATTTAAACAGAAAGATCAAATGAAATAGATACAAAGAAATGATATATAAAAAGAGTAATCCCCTTGTGGTTGTAGAAAGTAAAATAAATCTTGTGTGGTCTAATCATGCAGTGCACAAGCAGGAGCCAAAATGTCCATCACCATAGCACCTCATCCACGCCTAAAAGAAGTAAGCCAAAATGTAGAAGAAAACATACACTCGAGTGTGTTCCAAGAAATAACATATTCCAGGGTTCAAATGTCAATTAACTATTCAAGTTTTATTCTTGTAGTATGTCAACTCCGCAATAATAACTTGTAACACACTCTAGACTGTATTGCCCTGTATTTAATCAAGTAATGTGTTCTCTGAGAGAATTGATTATTAATAGACTAGTCATTAACCCAGGGTGGAGAAAGTCATTGCAGCCATATGTCAGTGTTATCCACCATATGCTACTGGGCTTTAACTTCTCCCAGCTCCTTCACCAGTGCCATCTACACCATTTAAATCATACTCCACCCGAAGAAAGGTAAATGTTAATGGTTGCTATTTGTGACAGTTTGACTTTTAAAAAGAGGTACTGATGGTGGTATTCTTTAAAAGGAACTGTATACATAAACTTGGCATTGCTGATGGTACATCAATAACAGAAATTCTTCCATTTCCCAATTTCTTTTTTGTTTTACAAGTTGAAGATCCGATTTCAGTGCAATAACTTAATAATCTAACTCTTGAATCCATCAATCCAGATGGCCCAGAAACAGGTAGAGTGACTAATATAAAGAACACTCATTGTTTAACTTTAGCCAAATATGCTTTTAAATCAATTCTAGCATATTGATAAGTTGTTACTCTGCTATTCCACTTATGTATCCTCACTGGGCAGATACTCCCTTTCCATGTTTGTATTTTACCTGTTGCTTTACCCTGTGAACAACAAGAATTTCACTCTATGATGCTGTATAATGAAAGTATATTTATATTTACAGGAATGGCTGTATGCTGGAAAGACCGCACGTACGCAATTTAAAAAAAAGTTTAAAAGCTCATCAAAAGGCAAACTGCATATTCAGAGGTTAGGTACTGAAATATGTGCTTTAGTTATCACTGTCAGCACATTCAATTTGACCCCCTAACCCCCAGAGAGGGAGTAAGTTAAGCAAAGATGTATTATTCAGACCTAGTCTCATAAATGCAGCAAAACATGGTAATACCATTTTGAGAGGCCAGCCCAAAATTGGTTATTGGGTGAACAACATAAAAGCATATGCAAGAATTAGCAAACCTCCAATTATTTCAGGCCACTACTTCTACATAGGATTCTTGAGCAGTAAACTTAGCTATGTGCCTTTAATAGGTGGAAATGATATACCAAAAAAATACAGCTGGAAATGTTAATGGCAAAAGGAAATGGACAGCTTCTTTCACCATTAATGTTTGGAGTACTAATGCCAACTGAAATAAACAATTAAAAACCCCAAGCATCTCAGAGACCAAACTAGTCAGCAAATTCAGAGGTTCTATACTATAAACTAATTTCCACTTGAGTAAATGTCATGTTTACTTTAAGAATTTAAGAAAAGTCAAGGGATGATTGCCTTGTTCCCCCCACCCCCCAACAACTTGTATTTATATAGCGCCTTTAATGTAGTAAAATGTCCCAAGGTGCTTACCAAGAGTATTATCACTAAATATTTTTGACACCAAGCCACAGGAGGAGACATCAGGACAGCTAACTAAAAGCTTGGTCAAAGAGGTAGGTTTTATGGAGCATCTTCAAGGAGGAAAGAGAGGTAGAGAGGCACAGAGGGGTTTAGGGAGGGAATTCCAGAGCTTAGGCAGCTGAAAGCACACCTGCCAAAGGTGTAAATTTGCCGATGACACCAAACTTGGGGGTGTGGCAAACAGTGAGGATGATTCCAATCGACTGCAGCAGGACATAGAAAGGCTAGCAGAATGGGCAGACAAGTGGCAGATGGAATTTAATAGAGAGAAGTGTGAGGTGGTGCATTTTGGCAGAAGGAACAGGGAGAGGCAATATACACTTAACGGCACAGTTTTAAAGAGTGTGCAGGGACAGAGGGACCTGGGAGTGAATGTGCATTGGTCCCTGAAGGTGGCAGGACATAGAGAGTGGTTATCTTGGGATTCATAAATAGAGGTATTGAGTACAAAAGTAGAGAAGTTATGCTGAACCTTTATAAAGCGCTGGTTAGGCCACAAATGGAGTATTGCGTCCAGTTCTGGTCACCACACTTTAGGAAGGATGTGAAGGCCCTTGAGAGGATGCAGAGGAGATTTACCAGAATGGTTCCAGGGATGGGAGAATCTTAGCTAGGGAGAACAGGTTGGAGAAGCTGGATTTGTTTTCATTAGAGCAAAGGAGGTTGAGGGGTGATTTGATAGAGGTGTACAAGATTATGACGGGTTTGGATAGGCTAGATGGGGAAAGGCTGTTCCCACTAGTTGATGGTACAAGGACTAGGGGACACAGATTTAATGTTTTGGGCAAGAGATACCGGGGGTCGTGAGGAAAAACTTTTTTTACACAGCGAGTGGTGAGGACCTGGAACTCGCTGCCGACAGAAGTGGTGGAAGCGGAGACACTCAATGTTTTAAAGGGGAGACTGGATAGGCACTTGAGGGAAATAAACTTACAGGGCTATGGGGATGGAGTGGGTGAATGGGACTGACTGGATCGCTACATAGAGAGCCGGTATGGACTCAATGGGCCAAATGGCCTCCTTCTGTGCTGTTATGACTCTATGACTATGACTCTATGACTGGTGGAGCGGTTAAAATCAGGGATGCGCAAGTCACCAGAATTGGAGGAGCGCTGATATCTCGAAGGGTCATAGGCAATGTTTCCTCTAATTTTTATTTTAGGTGTGCAGCCCCTTTGAATTTGCTGCATAGCGGTCGTGCATGTGCGGCATCTTTTCCAGCAGAACAGCTGGTGAGCAGCCTCTGCGGGACCTCCCAATTGCTGCGCGCCCGCACAGCTTAGGGGAACATTGGTCATGAGGCTAGAGGAGGTTACAGAGATAGGGAGGGGCAAGGTCAAGGATGAGAATTTTAAAATTGAGGCATTGCTTAACCGGGAGCCAATGTGGGTCAGCAGCTCAGGGTTCATGGGTGAACTGGACTTGGTGCGAGTTAGGAAACAAGTCCGGCAATGGGCGGCAGAGTTTTGGATGACCTTAAGTATATGGAGGATGGAAGATGGGAGGTCAGCCAGGAGTGTGTTGGAATAGTCAAGTCTCGAGGTAACAAAGGTATGGATGAGGGTATCAGGAGCAGATGAGCTGAGGCAGGGTGGAGACGGGCAATGTTGTGGAGGTGAAAATAGGTGGGTCTTAGTGATGATGCAGATATGTGGTCGGAAGCTCATCTCGGGGTCAAATACGACACCAAGGTTGCTAACAGTCTGGTTCAGCTTTAAACAGTTACCAGGGAGAGGAACAGAGTTTATAGCAGGGACCGAAGACAATGGCTTCGGTCTTCCCAATATTTAGTTGGAGGAAATTTCTGCTCATCCAGTACTGGATGTCGAACAAGCAGTCAGACAATTTAGAGACAGTGGAGGGGTCGAGAGTTGATGATGAGGTAGAGCTGGGTGTCGTCAGCGTACATGTGGAACCTGACACTCTGTTTTCAGATGATGTCACCAAGGGGCATGTAGATGAGAAATTGAAGGGGGCCAAGGATAGATCCTTGGAGGACACCAGAGGTAACGGTGCGGGAGCAGGAAGAGAAGCCATTGCAGGTTCTCTGGCTACGACTGGATAGATTAGAATGGAACCGGGCAAGTGCAGTCCCATCCAGCTGGACATCAGTGGAGAGGCATTGGAGGAAATGTGGTCAACCATATCAAAGGCTGCAGACAGGTCGAGTTGGACGAGGAGGGATAGTTTACCATGGTCACAGTCACATAGGATGTCATTTGTGACTTTGATAAGAGCTATTTCGGTACTGTGGCAGGGGCAGAAACCTGATTGGAGGGATTCAAACATGGAGCTCCTGGAACGATGAGCATGGATTTGGGAGGCGATAGCACATTCAAGGACTTGAGAGGAAAGAGAGGTTGGAGATGGGCGGTAGTTTGCAAGGACAGAGGGGTCGAAGGTTGGATTTTTGAGGAGAGGGGTGATGATGGCAGATTTAAAGGAGGGGAACAATACCCGAGGAGAGAGAACCATTGATATCAGCTTACATGGGGGCCAGGAAGGGAAGTTGGATGGTCAGCAATTTAGTGGGAATAGAGTCGATGGAGCAGAAGGTGGGTCTCATGGACAAGATGAGCTCGGAGAGGGCATGGGGGAGACAGGAGATAAACTAGAGAAGATGTGAGTCAAGGCTAGAGCAGGAGGGAACCTTAGAGGAAGTTTGGCCCAGTGGGCATGGGGAAGAGAGGGAAGCGGCAGAGGCAGCTGAATGGATGGTCTCAATCTTAATGACAAAGAAGTCCATGAGATCCAATTAGCACCCTAATAGCATCCAGCTGTATTTTGAATGTACCTCTACTATCTACCCCACAGTTCATTCCATCACATTAAGAAGTTGTTCCTACTACTGGTCAGTAATTTAACTGAGTATTTATATCCTCTTGTTCTACTGGTCTGTTACCTTGAGGTAATAGTGGGTTTACCATCGCTATTAATAGTTTGTTTAGGATCCTCTTAACCTCTCGAATGTAGACCTGCTCTAGCCTTCCTCGTAACTCATTTCCTTTATACTCTTTATAGTCAGGCTCTTTGCTCTTATCTGCTTGTATTTTTCTTTACATGGTGTGATGATCAGAATGGAATATGGCATCTGACCAATGCATTGCACCACCATAACCTCGACTACTCAACTATATTTTCCAGCATTCTATTTTCCCTCCTAATTGCTTCACCAAATCGTCCAGGCATCGAAAGTGCTGAAAGTAACGTCAGTTTAAGATCACTTTTTAAGTCTCTTTCGTCAGTTTAAGATCACTTTTTAAGTCTCTTTCGTCAGTTTAAGATCACTTTTTAAGTCTCTTTCTGTCAGCTCGATCCCATTTATTGTATACTTATGATACCCACATTTTTCAGCCCTATTCATCAGTGTTAGATTTAAGTTGCCTGCCAAAAACATTGCCCAACTCTGCCAAGGCCATGGTCTACCCGTTTATCCTCTCAGGGCTGTATTTTTCCAATCTTATCTGCCCTTTTCACAAACTACAACTCAATCAGAATGCTGGCCCATGTACTCACCTTGCCCATCACTCTCATCCTTGCCAAGCTCTACTGATTCCCTGTACCCAAACAAGTTGACTTGCATTTTAATGCTCACTTTCAAACCCCTCCACAGTCACACTTCATTCACCCTGCCTCATTGATCGCTATCTCTTGCTCTGTTCCCTTATTTGTAGTTGCTCTTTAGGTAATTATGTACCTATCCTCTAATTCTCTCTGCCTTGCTTTTCCCTCCCTAAACTTTCTACCACTCCCAACTTACTACCTTTCCCTCTTTACCTCCTTGTTCAGTTGCACATTTTTCCTCTTTTCTGAAGTGCTAGACATCTTTCTGTATGTGGAACATAGGAACCGGTGTAGGCCATTCAGCACCTCGAGTCTGTACCGCTATTCAATTAGACCATGGATGATCTGTATCTTTGCCAACCTTTGATCCACATCACTTGATACCCTTACCCAATAAAAATCTGTTGATCTCGGTCTTGAAAATTTCAATTGACTGAGTATAAGAAATAGGGTTAAAAATAGGAAGTTTAGGTATGATTAAAATACCATAACAGTCATCTTACAGGAAGTAAGTGTCACACTTAAGGAAATGCACACTATACATACCTTTTAATATTAATATAGATCACACTGTTTTTCTTTGTCTCTCTATAGAAATATACCGTGGAGTCCTCCTCCTACTGAGCAGTCCCAGGTTTGATCCCTGATATGTGATAGGTTAGCTGATCTCCGCTAGAGTAGCAGTGGAGGTACTACAATTGATCTCATGCAGGACCAGGGTTCTTATGCAGTGATATCTGATGGGAAAATGTGCATGCGCGCACATATGGACATCAGCTAAGAACAAGATGATGATCGGCTACGATGACCCACATAGTTGAAAAAGTGCTTCCTGATTTCACTCCTAAATGGCCGAGCTCTAATTTTAAGATTGTACCCCTTGTTCTGGATTCCCCCAGCAGCCAAAAGAGTTTATCTGTATCTACCCTATCAAATCTCTATCATTTTAAAGACCTCAATTAGATCACCCTTCAACCTTGTAAACTCAAGAGAATCCCTTTGCTCCTCCAGTTTCTAGTCTCTCGCCATTATGAAGGACACTACAGAAATATATGTTGCCATTTGTCTGCCCAATTGCACAGCAGATTTAAATCCTTCAGTAAAACTTTTGCTGTATACTTGGTCTGTACCGTCAGCAAGATTACATTACATTTTCATATCATTAGAAATATCAGGGTCCAAGCTTTGGTACTCCACTCTACACCCACCCCCACCAAAACCAAAACCTGACATTACATCATTCACAAATACTCTCCATTTCCAAATCCGGTCCCATATTCGATAATGGATTCCGATAGCTTTAAGTTTAATTGGGAAAATTAAACTGGGATTTCTAAGGTTTTCTGAAAAAGATATCCCATAGGGTGTTCTGCTATCTATTTCATCTGTAATCTCAAAAAAGTCAACCATGTTTGCCAGGCAGATATTCCCCATCTAAATTTGTACTGGGCATTTCTTATTAAATTGTTATACATGTAATCCTTGCGCCTACACCTTGGAACTGTTTCTATTATTGTATCCAATAGTGGGCCTATAGTTGCTTGGCTCAAATTTGAAACCTCCTTGAATATAAGCACTATGTTTGCATCTTACCAGCCCTGTGGAACCTCACTACTGTACAATTATTTTATGAAACTAGCCAGTGCCAATGTTCCCTTTAATTTTTGGGGGGGCTGCGCGGCCCATTCAAAATGCCACACATGCATGGTTTTTCTATTTAAAAGCCGGCAGGAACATTGGCCAGTGCTCTGCAAATTTCTTAAGTGTTCACAAACCTAGTGTTAAACTAACAAATCCCTAAAGCAGAATATGTCATCTGTTCCTGGGGATTAGTAAGTCTTAATGCTGACTTCAAAATCCTGTTATATTGGGCTTTCTACAAAAAATGATAGCTAGTTTACCACATCATCACCACAAATACTTTGGGAGACTCTTATACTCTAAGGCTGCACACTTTCTCCCAGACTTCTGCCGTACGGGCAATATACATAGTAAAATTTATAATTTCATGTTTCCCAGCAGAAACTCAGCCTAGCTAGTTACAACCAACCGGTTTCACTTACCAGACACCATCAACTACTGATTTGTATTGAAAAACCCACATACCTTAGCCTCTTGCCTATATTCAGAAGCATGTGCTAATAACAACATTCATTGTAAATTGTTTAGACAATTCTGGAAATGGTAATACAATACTATAAATGAATGTTAAGATAATAATCAATGGTGAAAATAAGTATTTAATGTAAGTGAAGAGACAATCTAACTGCATTTTAGATTCAATATACAGGATGGAGTAGGGGGGTAATTCTGTTTACCTGCAACAGCAGCAGCAGCAGTAGTAGTAGTAGTAGTAATAATAGTTGTTGTCTTTTTTACCTCTTGGGTTTTCTCTTCTGAGGACGTTTGCGACCTTGCTGTTTTAAAAAAGAAACATAACTGAAGACTTATAAACAAAATTAACTGCATTTGTACTGATTATGCCCCAGTGATCCTACACTCAACTGCAACTATTCCAGAAAATCCAATATTTGCCAATCAAAAAGCACATCAAGACCAAAAGGGAGATCAAAAATACTTTGCTTGTCATGGCAATGTTTATCAAGTGTTGTTGCTCTCTTTCCAGCAGCACTGCCAGCCATTCATAGGGGTGGTTTGAATCCTCATTCTGTCTAATGGAAAGACTGGAAATCCAGTGCTCTTCAACAAAACCCAAAACCTCAGGGTCTGGACAGAACATGATACTGCATGGTCATTTGACCCAACAGGCTATGGTATGAGCTACGTGCCCTGGAAATCGCCAGAGGAGTGTGCTGTTCAGATAGAAAAGCCTTAATGAACCAGTTTGCTAAGACAAAATAGACTCTACGCCACATTACCCCGAGTTAATGGGAGGTATTGAAGGTATTCATACCAAATTCCTGAAAGTTACTCTGGGCGAAAGAGGGAAGAATGGCAATGGTCTTGGGAGATCTGACCAAGAACCACTTTGGAGCCACCTTTGAGACTGGGGACAGAAGTTTGTTTGAGGCATGCTAACTGGGTTTGCAGCAATTGTGGTTTCTATACAAAAACAGCTACTGTAGTTAGACAAAAACTACTGAAGAACTGCACTGATATCCGTAACCATTCAGGTGATTCCAGTTTATAGCATAGTCTTTTTGAAGCCGGAAGAGTATTCGGAATACAGCAGGCTGGATTTAGCTCGTGAGGAATATGTAGGGAGGTTGTGGTTCATCAGAGTACGGATCACCATAAGACTCAGGGGAAAGCCACTTACATTGCTTTCATTGGCTTTGGCAACTCTTTAAACCTAGTGCTTCACTCAGCCCTCAAAGAAGCTGGCACCATTGGCAGTATGTGGTCGAATCACATTTTATCCCGGATGTGTACTCCAGCTCCAAGATCCATGCAATGGTAGATGGAAAACTCACAACCTCTCTATATCGAAACCAAGGATTCCCACTTTCATCCATTTTATTCAATATCTTCACCAATGGCATTATCAGAGACAGTCTCATGGAGTTTCTGTTCTGCTCAGGGCATTTCTGAAATGATTGTGGTGCTCTTTTCTATAGATAATCAGCTGTTGGTGGACTTACCTAGGGTTCTAGTGCACTCTTCTCACTATATTAAACAATGGGCTAACTAATGGAATATGGTAATAGGTATCCCCAGTTCAGTATTATAGCTTTGCACTAATGCGGACGGTACTGACTGGAAGCCAGAAGGGGCATGTGTCCCAATTGTAGCTTCAAATTGACACCTGGTGGAGGTTATCTTTAGCCAGAATACTATCCTTCGGAATTGCGGAAAAGGGGTGAAGGACTCTGGTTTTTCTCATTCTTCTTCAATGACTAACATTCCAATGCAGGCTAAACTTGTGGGATACAAGGTACGTGTCCAAATAGGTCTCACTCATGCTTCATAACTCCTAGGCATACAACGCAAGAATTTCACCAGCCCATTTGCAAGATCCAGAATCAAAATACGAGGTGGATATGTGGCAAACAGGGAAAATATTTGCAGGAAGTTTCCAGCCCACACTGACTTACTACTGAGCATCCTGGAGGTGGTAAGTCAGCCTTACAGCAGCCATGTCTCTTTGCCAAAACCCTTCACATGGACCTGGATAATGCAGTGAGTGATAAATAAATCTGCTACATGGCATTCGATTTGGACATTGGGACATTGACATCAAGGTGGCCAGTACATCACAAGCTGCCCGCTGTATCCTGTATGCCCTTCTACAATGCTGAAAACAGGTTGCTGTTGTATAGTTCTGGAGGAAACAGACATGGACTGACAGCTGCAGGAAGTTGGGTTGGAGAACACGCACTCATATCCAGGATTTGACCTACATCATTGGGTTGCAAAGCAAGCAGCTGCTGCTGAGACACCGCAGCTCCAAGTGACAGAACCATAGTTCAATAGGTAATAACATCTGTCTATCTTGTGGTCAATGGGATGGTGGTAATGCACTCACACATTTTATCAAGTTATGGTGGGGCAGGTGGGGAGGACTTAAGTCGCGATGGCTCCAAGATGGCACACTGGGTGATTGGAACCAAGATGTCTGAGCCAAGCAAATCTACAGTACGCCACGACACTATTTGCAGATATCTGAGCAAAGCAATACTACAGATTACTCTAGGGCATGGTTGACGACTGACCAGCCAGCCTGGCTTATTAATAGTAACTGGAGAATTAGATCAGTCACTGGGGCTGGGATTCTTCCCATCCAGCTCCAGATAACCCTGCAATCCAATGATTTATCAGGTAGGGTAGTACTTGGTAGACATGCAGCAAGAAGCTTTATTCCATTAAGCCGCATGGTATTAGCTGGTTAAATGCCAGCAGTACTGCCCAAAGCCTTGGCTCTTGCTGACCTGTACCTATACTCTGGAATAAAACCAGAAAATGCTGCAAATATACAGGTCAGTCAACATCTGTAAATAGAAGATAGTCTGGTGTATACCCTTGATCAGAACTGAAAATTGAAAGATAAGCTAGCGTTTTAGCAAGATTGGGGGGGGGGGGAAGCAATAGAAAAAGTGAAAATGGAGAAACCCCCTCCAATCAGAGGGAGTTAATGGACTGAATGACCTGCAAACTGCTCAATAGAAAACTGCAGGATAATAGAAAAGATCAGTGAGGCAATGAAAAGCAATTTGAAGAACAAAGGAATGTGCAAATAGTTAAAAGGGTGAAAAGACGTGGGAGATGCCGACAAAAATGAAAAAGATAAGAAAATAGGGGAAACTGGGGAAAATTTCTGAAAATGGAAAGAAACCTACAAACACAGGCCTTAAATGCTAACAAAACACATGGATTGACAAAAGAAAACAGTTCGACACCATGGACAAAGATTCTCCCCTCCACAACCAACAGTGTGTTCTGAAGTAGTGTTTACACTCGAAACAAGTAAAACCGTCTCTTCTCCCCTGGACAGACAGATCTATCCCACATTTCCTGATGTAAAAAAAATGGAGGATATAGCAAAAGTCTCTGGACTTAGATGAGTGGGGTGTGCCCCTATAGGAACAGAAATTCTACCCGCATGGATTTCTCAGTAGTTGGGTTTGGAGACTGAAGCCAGGCTTTCTGGACATTTTATGAATGCAGCTGACCAAAAAGAAAATTCCACCTGAAAGCTGCTGTACTTTCTGAAGTAGAATTGGGCTTCTGATGGGGCATCTACAGGGAACCACCTGAGCAGAGATAATTTGAGTCTAGTCTTTCCAGCTTTTTTTCTGTCTTGCAGTCCTGGTTATTACTCAGCTTCTACTCTTCTGCTTGGGCCCGAAATTCCTGAAGCCCTACTCCATCACTGGAAGTGAGGCAGGCCAGGATTTCTGCCTGCCAGTCTGTCCCAGCTCTGAGATTGGGTCATTTGCACAAAGGGGGCAGAACACACCACTTCTGGCATTCCTTAGGTGTCTGCCGTGCAAGCCACCAGAAATTTTAGAGCAGAGGAGAAAGCAGGCTGTTGTGGCCAAATATTTCCAACTTTATTCTTAAAAGAAATGATCCATTTTGGCATTTTGTCCCGCTTCCCCCAAGAGGTTATCCTTACGTGCAAATACCCCTACATCAAGCAAACTCAGGCAAAACTGGCGGGATTTCTGTTGAGTGATGACATCCCGCCAGTCACACCTCCTTTTCCTGGTGTCAGCACAGGACGGACATGCATGCACACACAAAAAGCAAGCAGCATCCGCTCCTATAACTATTGGAATTTTTGTGTCATGAAAAAAAGTGGTAGAGCCCCGGTGGAACTGGGCCGCACCCCAAATTTCAGCCCGCTGCTCATCTTACACAAAAAGCTCGCCTAGGCCCGGGAATTTTGGACCTTTTATCGTTTTTAAAATCTAAAGTAAGTGAGACCGTGGACACCGTTTTTTAATCTTTAAGAGTGCTTCACTGCAAGCTAGTTCAGCCTCCAAATAACCATAACCTTCTGCCTCCGAATCAAGGCAACTTTCTCCATAGCAAGCAATTCAGCACAGTACAGCAGAGAGCCATAAAGCAGAATGATGAGTGTGCCTTACACAGCATTTTCATTCTTTAAAAAAGGATGTCGTATTTGTGCTCAGGGTCAGCATGTCAGGTGGGCACATCTGCAGCAATCAACTCTGATTGCATCCTGTTGAAAGATGGTAAGTATTTTGTCTACTCAGGTAAGTCACCAATGAAATGAGAATTTGTGCACTTAGGTGAGCGGTGAAAATCTATGCACCTAAATAGGATGTGCTTTAATCTAGTGTCTTTAACCAGAATATTTAACATTAAGTTAATGGCAAAAGAATCATCATTCTGAATAAAAGTACGTATTTAACTAACATGCACCTAAAAGAGCTTAATTTAAGTGTAAATTGGTTAACTAAACCAGTTTGTATAGTGCAATTATTTCTTCAGATTATTTTTAACGTAATACTAGGTCATAAATTAAGCATTTAATGTCATTTCCCCCAGTTATTAATAGCAAGCATTAAATTAACCAGTGATAAATTATTAAAGAGGTCATTGATCAACAAGCATCAGTTCTGGATGCTTGTCCTGAAACTTCACAACACAGTTATTTTGAATGCCTGTTTCAACAGAGTTTGGTGAATTCCTTTGTAATTCACCATTCAAAAGAATCTGATATTCCATGGAGTGCCATCCCATTTTCTGTCACCGCCCTATAGCAGCGGTGAAGCTAGCTGAGGCTAAAAGAATTCCATTTATTAAAAACCACTGGATTAATATCAAAGGATCATAAGCAACAATGTTAGTACTCATACAGAAAACAGCAAACCCCTTGTGGCTTGGTATCATATGAACCCCTCAACTAGATTACTGTGTGGTGAGCCTCTCCCATCCACCAGTGGTACTACCCTGTATATATAATTTAACTAATATTTTAGCACTCACTCTGGGGGCGTTTTGCAGCTTCCTGTAAAGCAGTCTGAAAAACATCTGGTCTGTTGAGAAAACAAATTAAAAGTTTAACTTTTACGGTAAAATACAGTTTCAGCCAAGCATCTGTCTTAAGAATTGTCAACTGTTATGTGTTGTCAATGAGGTTGCATAATCTGGCGTGGAGACTAGAACATAAAATCTAGAGCAAGACAAGATCATATAGGCCATTAAACCTGCTCCATCCAGAGTCCATGTAATTCCATCATCCTTCCCCTCACCACCCACCAATCTTATACTCCATGGACAAGTTCCTTCTACTACCTGCCCAGAAAAAATGTCAAACAATGCTATTAATATCTCTACAATCCTCTTTTCAGATATCAACTCTCCATTTTAAAGCAGTCAAATAAACTAGTCAATTATCCCCAAATAAACTATCTTTTCTGCTCTACATGATCACAATTCTGTAAAGGTGAAAAACATTTTTATTCTAATCTCTAACTTTATAAATGTTATACTTGCGTCCTCTAGTCCCACACTCATTGGCCAAGTTAGATAGTCTGCTTACTCTTTCATTATTTTAAATACCTATGTCATATATATCCAGTCTTTTCTCCAGCAAAAATCAACTTTTCCTCATAACTTAGTCTCTTAAGACCTACAATCAGCCTGATCTCACTTCTCCGAATTCTTTCTAATACTCTATAGCCTTTTGAGATAGGCTGATCAAAATTACAAGCCATACACCGGAATTGTTTGCCTTCACCATCGAGTTGTGCAATGTAGGTATAACTTGTTCCAACTTGTAATCCTAGGCTTGCCACATAAAATTCATTTGCTATATCTCAAACCGTTACATAACTGGTTCAAATCTCTCTGAAGATAATCAATCTCCTTTCGTTTCTACCCCACATGATATCAGTAAATTTCATGTTACGACAAAAGGCATCATATGTTTCACATCATTCACAAACGGTAGAAAAGCCTTCAGCAAGAGTAAAATCTCAATATAAATCATGAAAAAAATGGGCTGATTGAATTTTTCCCAAAGGCACAACCAACAGTAGGAACTTTTGCTAATGACGAGAACCAGCAGTGAGGAAAATCACCTGACCAAAATGGCACCTGCGTGTTATCACTGAACTCTTATGGCATTCTTACTCTAACGACCAGTACAACAGAGGTGCATTACTGAACCGTATGTTAATCAGATTAAATCGTTCTTCTCTTTCCTACAAATCAAGAGTGCCTCCCCATATGTGCAGGCATACAGGTGTATCATCATACACATTCTGACACCTGTGAGCTTAAGAGAAATCCATGATGCGGAGATGCCGGTGTTGGACTGGGGTGGACAAAAATGAGAAGTCGCACAACACCAGGTTATAGTCCAACAGTTTTATTTGAAATTACGAGCTTTCGGAGCGCTGCTCCTTCGTCAGGTAACCTCCACAGCGCTCCGAAAGCTCGTAATTTCAAATAAAACTGTTGGACTATAACCTGGTGTTGTGCGACTTCTCGAGAGAAATCCAGACCACTCAAGCGGTGTCAATGTCCATCATGATACTGTATTATCACAGTGCACTGTATCTGGCACTACATTATTCCAGCTGTTAAACGAGGAGCAACAATAGTACTCTCCAACACCAAGCTATTTTGTGGCAGTGGCCCGATTAGATCATATCAGGAAATAACGCCATATCTTACTTTTTAACCCAATTATTTTGAGTTACATTGTAAAATAAAAACAGGGCTGCCATAATTATAATATTGCTCTTCTTCTAATGTAATACACCAGACTGATCCACACGTGAAAATCTACATTATGAAATACTCTTCATTTCAATTCATCTTGGATAATAGTAAAAGCACATTTACTTTTTAATTATAAATTTGATCTTGGCTTTTGCTCGGAGAATCTTTTCCAATCTAGGAATTCCAAAGGTTGATGGCCTCCTGAAAGGCACACCATCAGGCAAACCTTCAATGTAGAAATCATCCGGATGTGATTCAAACAGTGCGTAAGGTACTCTCACTGGCTCTGAAACGCCTAAAGCTTCACCTGCAACAAATGAGCAAGCTTATAAACCCTAAAATAGCAATACTGTACATGCAAGCAGAAACAAAAGGCTTAATAATTAGACCAACTATTAAGTTTTCAATAAGCACCATCAATATTAATATAGGTTGTTGTGGACCATGGTAGGGTTATCAGGAACACTGACTAAAGCTACAAAATAGCTGTTGGCCCTGCTGTGGCCTGCAGACAAGATTATTTGACTCACATTGAACATTAACGTTGGGTTTCATACCTAAAACACTAGGAGCCTTGGTAATTAAAGCCCTCCAGCAGTTCCTTGGCCAACTTGCTGAAGAGGTCCTTTCTATCAAAGGGCATCTGCAGACATGTGGCTTCGAGCTCCTGTGGGAAGCCTGACACACAGATGGCAAAATTGTATTCACTGGGTCCCAGATTATGCATCTAGGTCTAGGATATCAACTGCAGTCTGTTGTTTTAATGAAGAAATTTGAAGGAGGTCACCTATTAACAGTAGCAAAGCTCTTCAACCAAACCATGTGAGCTTATAACTACAGCAAAGAGTTGCATATGCTCACTGCCGGGTGACATCAGACAAGTGAATTTGATACTAGGTTATATAGATGAGAACACTCGTGTACAGATCTAGACAAAGATTTCAACCAATTTGATTCATGGTCTAGAGTAACGAACAAGATTCAGTTTTTGGGTGGAAGACTTGTCATATCTGGACAGCATAATACACTACTGCCAAGTGAGCAGCACAAGTGATTATAGGGTTTCAGCCAAGACATGCTCAACTCGATGCATGCAGTCTATCCTGGCTGGAATTGGGGAGATGCTGTCACTAAAGGGAGAAAGAGAACCTGCAATGGCCAAAGCTACATTCATGCGCTGGATCACCCTGGCATTGAGCATACCAAATAACATGGCAACAAAAATAATTGAAATGGGTTTCTGTAAGCTGAAATAGAAAGCAAGAGATGCTTGATCTAACCCCAAAACCTGATTGCTTTCCAGCATTTGAAAAGTGGACCAGTCAGGCTTCGCCATCATAAAGGCTGGAAGGCAGAAGGGCAGCAAGACTTGAAGCAAGCGCATAAATCAGAACACTGGGGCATCACACCCTTGGAGCAGTTAGTCTTGCCAATTAGTAAATGGGACCAAAGTAGCACCACCATCCTCCCTGCTGCTGGCTGCTCACAACACACAGCTAATTCTTCTAAATATCAGCGTGCAGCTGCAGGGGACTCCAGTATAGCTATGGAAGAAAGGAACCTTAACTAATACATAGCCAAGGATCCTCTATGCCCCTGGTCACCAGAGGTTCACTCTCAGATGCTGAGTAGTGCTTGGTAGTGTAGTATACCCTGCACAACGCAGAATGAGAATTATATTCCACTCCCAGATTTCACAAAATTACAGATTTCAGTTAACAAAAAATATTTCCAGCTGCAATAATCTGCAACTGAAATGCATCAAGTAGAAGTTGTATAATTTTCACCAAGATTAAATCATCTTGAAATATTACTGTAACATAGGGTGACTATATTTTCTAAACCAAACCCGGGGAGACACAGGATGGAAAATGTAGGTTGCACAGCACGGCATAGCGAGGCAAATTTTTTTAGCAGCCTATTATTTATTTTTATTTTTTTAAACAGTTGCATGTATACATTACAAATGCAGAACAAATGTGCATATAATTACCGCGGATGTGACGTCACACTATTGAAGCGCAGTCACCTGACGCCCCCCCCTCCAGTGACTGAGGTCACACCTGACCCCGCCTCCCACCAGTGGCCGAGGTCACACCTGACCCCGCCCCGCCCCCCCGCGACTGAGGTCACACCTGACCCTGACCTCGCCGCCCTCCCCCTCTCCTGGTGACGGTGACCGGGCCCTCCCCCGCACCCCCAGGCACTTCCAGTGCTGACAATCCAGCAGCACGAGCCCAGCCGGAAACTCAAAGAACAACCGTCACATGCGCAGAAAGACCGCCCAGTCTCGCATGCGCAGTGAGTCACTCTGGCCATTGTAAAAGTTGTTGTTTAATTTAACCTTCAAGCCACAAAGTTACAGCTCAGGGGGGTTACACTCACTGCCCAGGGGTACACTTCAGGGACAAGTTTTGTGAACCGGGGACACAGTACCTCATCCGGGGACTGTCCCTGGAAAACGGGGACATATGGTCACCCTACTGTAACACTGATAGCTATACATTCGCTTTCAAAAGTGTACAGTTTCTTTCCAGTAAAACACTTACTGCATTTTTCATTGAATAATGTCTCCACTTGCTGTTTCAGCTCAGTAATTTTGGCATTCCACTGTTCTGTGATGACAAATAACATTATGTTCTTATGTTCTTATCAAGCTCACTATACATTAGATTTTATACATACACCTCTATACAAACATATACACCAAAGATAATTGAATTTTTATAGAATTCCACTTCCACACATTAAAAAATATAATTGGAAAATATTAAGAAAGTCTGTAGGTGTAATTTTAGATCAAATAAATCCAAGACGAGGCTCTTCCCCCCCCACCTCAGAAATACTATTTGATAACCAATATGGAGACTTTTGAGGGTTGAGTGGCTCCAAACTGGCTTGACGTTGCAGCCTATGCAGTAAGCAACGGATCTATTTGGGACACATGGGGGTGGTTCCCCATAATTGTAACTCAAGGATCTCTATTTTGGCGAGAAATTTGATGTTTTTCAGAACAAAGACATACAAGCTAGAACTATATATATTTTTTTTAAACACAAGGAGTACTTTAAACATAAGGGACTCAACAACAACTTACACTTGTATAGCAATATGCTTCACAAAGGGTCTGAGAACAGGGAGCTGGAAATGGGGGGGAAAAGTTAATGGAAGTAACTGAAGGCGAACCTCCAGACTTCCCTTTCCTTTCAAGGAAGAATCCTCAGCACAGTCAACTAGAAGCAGCAGCACACGAAAAAATCTCTGAACAATGAAACTCAAATACATCAGTTGGACAGACAGCTGGCTTGGAGGGGGGTACATAACTGTTAATACATACACTAACAGCAGGTTGAAAGACACCGAGCTAGCGCTACACCTGTATCACAAAATCTGAAACATGTTGAACAGTCAACTAGAAACAAAATTACATGGAGCAAATAAGCTGTGGCACTAATATTTGTACATTTGTACAGGAGGTAGGAAAAATAAACATTGGAGCAAATTTTAGGCAAACTGGAGCTATTAATTTAAAGTTCAGACAAGATGTGGCGTAACAAGAGTGTCTCTCATTTGAATCACAAGTGGGTTGTTTTCAAGCAACTATTAACCAAGGCAACACATCATACAATTGCAACAGCGGTCCATCTCCGACTCTTCCCTTCCCTTCCTCGACTTCTCCGTCTCCATCTCTGGGGATAGGTTATTGACTAACATTCACTACAAGCCCACCGACTCCCACAGCTACCTGGACTACACTTCCTCCCACCCCGCCTCCTGTAAGGACTCTATTCCATTCTCCCAGTTTCTCCGTCTCCGCCGCATCTGCTCTGATGATGCCACCTTCCATACCAGTGCTTCCGACATGTCTTCCTTTTTCCTCAACCGAGGATTCCCCTCTACTGTGGTCGGCACGGCCCTCGACCGTGTCCGTTCTATCTCCCGCACTTCTGCCCTCACCCCTGCCCCTCCCTCCCGGAACCACGATAGAGTTCCCCTTGTCCTCACCTTTCACCCCACCAGCCTCCACATTCAACGGATCATCCTCCGCCATTTCCGCCACCTCCAACGTGATCCCACCACCAAACGCATCTTCCCCTCACCTCCCCTTTCAGCATTCCGCAGGAACCGCTCCCTCCGCGACACCTTAGTCCACTCCTCTACCACCCCCAGCACCCCTTCCCCTTCGTCCGGCACCTTCCCGTGCAAGCGCAGGAGATGCAACACATGCCCTTATACCTCCCCTCGTCCCACTGTCCAGGGCCCCAAACACCCCTTCCAGGTGAAACAGCGATTTACTTGTACTTCCTGCAATTTAGTATACTGTATTTGCTGCTCACGGTGTGGTCTCCTCTACATTGGGGAGACCAAACGCAGATTGGGTGACCGCTTTGCGGAACACCTCCGCTCAGTCCGTAAGGGGGACCCCGAGCTCCCGGTGGCCTGTCACTTTAATTCTCCGCTCCACTCCCACTCTGACCTCACCGTCCGCGGCCTATTACACTGTTCTACGGAAGCTCAGCGTAAGCTCGAGGATCAGCACCTCATCTTTCGTTTAGGCACGCTACAGCCCTCTGGACTCAACATCGAGTTCAACAATTTCAGATCATAACCTAGCACCTATCACATTTATATTTTATTTTTTCATCCACCCTTTTGTTTGCCCCCCCCCCTTTTATTTTTTCCTCCTAGAAGCTGGCAGCTGTCCTTCATTCTGCCAGTGCATTTCACACTTCTTTTAGCCTCAACCTGTCACATTAACACCTCCTCTTGCCTTGATCATCTCTTAATGTCTCTCAATGTCTCTTAATCTCTCCTTTTGTTCTTTCATCCCCTCCCCCTTTTCCCAGCTTTATCCTTGCCTTAAATCTATTTCATTTCCTGCTATTTCCAGTTCTGACGAAAGGTCTTCGACCTGAAACGTTAACTCTGTTTCTCTCTTCACGGATGCTGCCTGGACTGCTGAGTTTTTCCAGCGTTTTCTGTTGTTATTTCCACAAAAGTAAATGTCTGAGTAAATCAAATGCACTATACAGACACAGTTGGCTTGGAGTGTGTTGCATCAGAATTCTGAACTATGCATTAATGACTCGAGTTTCACTTGCAATTGGTTTCAGAATTACTCATTATTACAAACTAGTTATATGTGCAATATACTATATACACTCAGTCTCCAATCAGCTAATCTGATCAAGGCGGCGTTGCCTGCACATAACGCGAAGCAACTCCACTCACCAAAATGGAAGTTAGTATTTTGTACTCGACAAGGACACTATGCGACGGCACTTGAGCTAGGAAATGTTAACTTTGATTTTGGTACTGCTCTGTATTCTGCTAGTACTACCTTTTCTTGCCCAGGCACGTGCAGATCAGCAGTCAGGTTGGTTTAAAGGGATGCCTCCATCCCAGTGATTGGAACCCCTCCAGGATGCACCGATAGCAAGTCTTCAGAGCAGTTCCAAGAATTAGCAAACAATTGTAAAAGGCAGATATGGGAGATGTGTGCTCCTTTATAGTAAAATTCTAAGTGTTTTTGTTTTCCTTTAACAACAGAATGTTAGAACCCATTATATACAGCTTGATGATTTTAAACATATGATTTGCAAGATTTTGAGTACAATAAAAGAGAGAACAGGTGATGCTATATTTTTCATACAGACTTTCAAGGCAAATTTTGAGATGTAAAAGTTTTTAGAAGAGATCAAGATGGTTCCAGGGAGGAGGGATTACAGTTACGTGGATAGACTGGGGAAGCTGGGGTTGTTATCCTTAGAGCAGAGAAGGCCAAGAAAAGATTTGCTAGGTGTTTATTTACTCTATTTAAACCTTTCATGATTGTAAAGAGAAACTGTTTCTAATGGCTGAAGGGTCGATAACCAGAGGGCACAGGTTTAAGGTGATTGGCAAAAGAACCAGAGGCGACATGAAGAAAACCTTTTTAATGCAACGAGTGGTTAGGATTTGGAATGCACTGTAGCTTTCAAAAGGGAATTGGATAAATACTTGGAGAAAAAATTGTATGATATGGGGAATGAACGGGGGAGTGGGACTAACTGGATTGCTCTTCGAAAGAGCCGGTGCAGACTCGATGGGCCGAATGGCCTCCTTTTGTGCTGTACTATTCTATGATTCTATGAACAAGCGATATCCAGTAGGGACAGGTTTGATGCCACATTTGTCCAATGACTGGATTGATTGCATTCATGTCGGAGTAAAGTCACAAGAGTTCACAACATGGGATACAACAGGTTACAGTTGTATTTTACAGACAATATAATTTTTTTTTTAAATATAAAAAGCTGCCTCTCGGTGACATCATCCAAAAACACAATGTCAGGTTCCACATGTACACTGACGACACCCAGCTTTACCTCACCTCTCTCAACCTCCTCTACTGTCTCTGATTTGTCACACTGCTTGTCCGACATCCAGTGAGCAGCAATTCCCTCCAACTAAATATTGGGATGACTGAAGCCATTGTCTTTGGTCCCTGCCACAAACTCCGTTCCCTAGCCACTGACTCCAGCCCTCTCCCTGGCAACTGTCTGAGTTTGAATCAGGCCATTCGCAGCCTTGGTGTTGTATTTGACCCCGAGATGAGCTTCCAATCAAGTATCTGCTCCATCACCAAGACTACCTATTTCCACCTCCGTAACACTGCCCGACTCCTCCCATGCCTCAGCTCATCTGCTGCTGAAACCCTCATCCATGCATTTGTTACCTCGAGACTTGACTATTCCAACACTCTCCTAGCCAGCCTCCCATCTTCCACCCTACATAAACTTGAACTCATCAAAACTCGGATCCTAACTCACACCATATGTCCCTTTCACCCATCGTCCCTGTGCTCACTGATCTACACTGCCCCCCTGTCCAGCAACACCTCAATTTTAAAATTCTCATCCTTGTTTTCAAATCACTCCATGGCCTCGCCCCTCCCTATCTGTAACCTCCTCCAGCCCTACAAACCTCTCTACGCTCCTCCAATTCAGGCCTCTTGCACATCCCTGATTTTAACTGCTCCACCATTGGTGGCCGCACCTTCAGCTGCCTAGGTCCTAAGCTCTGGAATTCCCTCCCTATACCTCTCTGTCTCTCTTTCCTCCTTTAAGGCACTCCTTAAAACTTCTATCTTCTGTCATAATATCTCATGTGGCTAGGTGTTAAATTTTGTTTGTTCACATTCATGTGAAGTGCTTTGGGACGTTTTACTATGTTAAAGGCACTATATAAATGCAAGTTGTTGTTGAGATACGAATTAAATTAAATTAAAAATAAAGCAGACTTCCAACCAATGTTCCCTGTAAGCTTCGCAGCGCTCCAGGGTTCCCGCGCAGTCGACTTTTCAATACAAAATCCATGCATGTGCGGAATTATGAATGGCCCGCACAATGGCATAAAAGATTAGAGGGAACATTGCTTGCAACCAATTTCGGTGATGTGCCATGTAATAACATGAGCAGGGCCTGTGATTTATGGCGACTGAATAAGACAAATTCTATTATGTTGGATTCTGGGAATTCTACCCACTTACAATTAGGGCCACTGTTTATCATTATTGAATAAGTGAAATTGAGTTTTTATTACTCGGGACTTCACAATTTTGAATTGGTTTTGTGGATCAAATTCCATGATTTTATCCATTTTCCATGAAAACCACTAATCAGTGGTGTTGAGTTTGACATTCTCCATGCAGCAAAAATAAACATTAGTTGCGTTATAATTGTAATTACACAGACTTCTTCTCGCACAGGTTTTACACTAGTTTACTTATTGGTGTAGTTGTACCTTAGTGGGAGTTTGGCAAAGTCAGATATGCTGGCATACTAATGTTACATGCTTGAAGATCAGGACTGTTTGCAAGCAGGGCAGGTGGTACAGGGTACCTTGTCTGTCAGAGTTTGCACTGGGTCATGTTTTAATTAGTTAACTCTGTTCACTGGTGCATTGTGGTTGCTACAGCATCATATTTAGCACAGAACTTTCCATAGGACATAGGAGAAAAGGTGGCATCTGGTAACAGTTCAACAAGAAGCACCCGCGGTTCGGATTCAACCAAGTATATTTTGCTAACATATGGAAGATAATTCTGTGGTGGTCATAACTTATGGGTTGAAAACAAAATCCAATAAAAGACAATATCTAACTTTCACTGGGATGGCAACTAGGCTTGTAAAGTTTAATTAAAGCTCTTTAAATGGATACAGTGACAATGACTTCAAATTACAGTCTTATACCATATATTATGATACATCAAGCATAACCACAGGATGCGAGTTCCAGAATACAATATTTATACAAATATTTTCAGCACAAAGACGGTTAAGTATTTAGATATACACAACAACAAAAAAGCCCCAAAATTTCAATGCTCCCCATCATACTAGATGGGGTTTTAAATAAAAAATTATATTTTGTGAGATCTTGGTTATGTGGGGACAGAGTGGTACAGCTGACACACCTGGTTTCCCAATTTTTTTTTTTAATGCGCCCAACCAGGCAGATCACAGGATCACTTTCACGGTCAGATTGTTTTTATGTTTTGTTCCCTTCCACTACCCCAAATCCACTATTCAAAACTTTAACAAGGTTCTCAATAATCCATAACTACAACTGCTATCATATATCCACATGATTCCAAAGTACTTGAATGGCATTCCATCTGCTTAACTACTTTTCTTACCAAAAGAGAATTCCCTGCCTCTTGGTTTGAATGTAGCATTTGCGGCAACATTTGAACCATTTGCTTGTGTGTTATTTCCAACTGCCTTGACAGGTGGCGTTTCATCAGAAGCTGTCAATAAAAACATAGGATAGTTCAGTTTTGTCCGTGTAGTTGCTATGAAATGGTCATCAGCTTGCATGTTTTCTAACAACTGGTCTTCAAAAATTTGCAGAACATCAAGTCTGTCGCTTTCTTAAAGCTGAACTGTGAATTAGCAACCTGTTCATTTTTTTTTAATGCTAGATTGCCTACTGTACATTGGCCAGCCAGGTGTCTGACATATGCAGAAACTGTTCAGCAAGCTGAAGAGTTTCTAATCCTTATACAAAAGTTTCTGTGTAGGGGCACACCCCACTTGCCCAAATCCAAAGAATTTAGAGGCAGATTTGCAAGATATATCTTTTGGAAACCCCAAGTGTGCACAAATCTACTGCTAGAGCTTAACCAGCTAAAACCATGCAGCATACCAACAAAAACCACCAGTAGGATTCCAGCTGTTTGCCAGTAGGGTAATAGCTTCCAAGCTTATCAGGAACAGACTGAGAAGAATCCCACCCCAAAATAACAGGTCTACACTTCCAGGACCCACTAATAAGCCACTCAATAATCAAAACTGCCCTGGAGTACAGCAAACTTGCCTTGTCCAGGTATTGGATTACCAAGTTTGCCACGTACAGTTAACTCTGGTAGAATCTTTCATCAGCAGGTATGCCATCTTGTAGCCAACTCTGCCCCAAAGAGAACCCCCCATACTACTTCTCAGGGAGGACAGGTTAATTAATTGATCTGTGGACAACTGACAAGCATGGATTGTAGGCATCAGGATCATCTCATGAGTGGCACGGTGAGCAGAAAATCTGCAGTAAAAGGCAATCCTCCTGTCCACAGCATAGACACACATCAATATCAGATGGCTGTAGCACTAGTTGGTGGTGGAGAAATTCAAGCAGCAATTGCTTACCTTTCTGCAACCCAAAACACTGAATATACGATGTGCTCAGATCTGCCCTTCAGGTAATGCTTTCCAGAAAATATTATCCCAAGTCTCAGAGACCCTCATTAGACTAACATCCGCCTTCAGTGTGGTGGAAGGACCTATGCACAAGAGCTTGCAATGTGCCAGTCGCTTTTCTGTTCTAAACATCCAATGTCAATGCTATGCAACATGCTTACTCATCACTAACTGCTTAATCAAGGAAATGACATGCCTATCATCAGACTGACTCCCCTTCCAGGATGCCGATGCAACAAGCTGGTGTCGGGTTGGGTCCTTACTCCCTGCAACTGTAATTGACTTTCTCATCCTTTGAAAGTAATTCAACTGCCATATGCAAAGGAATGGTTTCTAAATCAACATTTTTACCTCACTTCTTTCCAGTGTCAGCCAGTGGCTCAGTTGGTAGCACGCTTGCATCTGAGTCAGAAGGTTGTGGGTTCAAGTCCCACTCCAGAGACTTGAGCACAAAAATCTAGGCTGACACTCCAGTGCAGTGCTGAGTGAGTGCTGCACTGTTGGAGGTGCCGTCTTTTGGATGAGACGTTAAACTGAGGCCTCGTCTGCTCTCTCAGGTGGATGTAAAAGATCCCATGGCACTACTTCGAAGAGCAGGGAGTTATCCTGGCCAATATTTATCCCTCAATCAACATACCAAAACAGAGTAGCCAGTTCTGACGAAGGGTCATCGACCTGAAACGTTAACTCTGTTTCTCTCTCCACAGATGCATTTTCTGTTTTTATTTCAGATTTCCAGCATCCGCAGTACTTTGCTTTTGTACCAAAACAGAGTATCTGGTCATTATCACATTGCTGTTTGTGGGAGCTTAAAGTGCGCAAATTGGCTGCCACGTTTCCTACATTACAACAGTGACGACACTTATAGCACTGTAAAGCGCTTTGGGACGTCCGGTCGTGAAAGGCGCTGAATAAATGCAAGTCTTTCTTCCTTTCATGACTGGGTGCATATTTCAGTTCTAAGCCTAAGCTCCTAGCATCTGCTATCATTTCATTAAATGTAGCAAGCATCTGTGAATGCTGGTCACATTGGCTGAATACTGAAAAATCATCTCAGTACCCAGCTTTGGAAAGGGAGCAAAGATGGTGATCCCAACTTTGGGAGGAGGGGTGAGGGGAGAAATTAGAGCAACAACCATATGAAGGCAGCATCTTTAAAACCCCTTCCAAAATATTAAAAAATTAAGATAGAGTTGTATTTTCTACCGCACTTGAAGGCCAAAGCCGGAAAATCCTTTCAATCCATAAAGCCAGAAGGAACGAACAGAAAAATACCTTCTATGGTAACTTCTATCTCTGGGCTGCTTGGAGTCGTCAATACTGGTGGAGGCTTCTCTGGTGCAGAACTGCTGGAGGAGTCTAACAAACGACAGAAACAGGCACATTAGAAAATCAATTATTATGGGAAATTAAATATTTCGGGAGCGATATTTTAACATATAAATATATTCCCCAGTATATTAGTGTTTCCTTTTAGCTCTAAATGCTATACATCTCAATTACCTCAGTATATATTTAGTGCATTACAACAGTTTGTGTGTGGTAAAGAATTAAGAGGGTGAATTAAAAAAAAACCATTAGGAATGCACCTTGAGCACAAATTACTAATGGTCTAATCCCAAAAACAAAAATTCCACATGCAACTAATTAAAGTACAGATTAGATAATGTAGTATGTTCGGAATATGATCCTTTCACCTTTGACAGTTCGGGTCAAATTCGGCTCAGCTGGACGGATTGCACGTCTCCTCCCTCTGTTGGTGGGCGGGGTTCCTAAGTGAAATGAATTTGGACAGTCTAATTCCAATTTCAAGTGAAATGAGTCCACAGCACATAAAATGCCTTTAAAATTTTAAATTAATGCAACACTTCAGAACATAAGGAAATATATTACAGTACAAAACAATTTTTTAGTTAGAGTTCTCTCTGACCGTATGACAATGCCACACCCTTCCTTGTATAATTGACTCTTTTCATTATAACATAGATTAACTCCAATTCTACTAGTTTGCTATAACAAAGGCAGAAAAAAAAACTACAGTGGCCAACAATGAATAGGATGAAAAAAAAAATCTAGTGTAGATTGCATTAACAAAAAAATCTATACCGAGCAGAGATGATTATAAAAAATAACAGAAAACGCTGGAAAAACTCAGCAGGCCAGGCAGCATCCGTGGAGAGAGAAACAGAGTTAACGTTTCGGGTCGAAGACCTTTTGTCAGAACTGGAAAAAAGCAGGAAATGAAATGGATTTAAAGCAAGTATAAAGCTGGGAAAAGGGGGAGGGGATGAAAGAACAAAGGGGAAGGTCAGTGGTGGGATAGAAAGCAGGAGAGATTAAGAGACATTAAGAGATGATCAAGGCAAGAGGAGGTGTTAATGTGACAGGTAGCCTCAACCTGTCACATTAACACCTCCTCTTGCCTTGATTATCTCTTAATGTCTCTTAATCTCTCCTGCTTTCTATCCCACCACTGACCTTCCCCTTTGTTCTTTCATCCCCTCCCCCTTTTCCCAGCTTTATACTTGCTTTAAATCCATTTCATTTCCTGCTTTTTTCCAGTTCTGACAAAAGGTCTTCGACCCAAAACATTAACTCTGTTTCTCTCTCCACGGATGCTGCCTGGCCTGCTGAGTTTTTCCAGCGTTTTCTGTTGTTATTTCGGATTTCCAGCATCCGCAGTATTTTGCTATCGTAGAGATGATTATAAATTGCTCTTAACTTCACGTTGTAAAATGGGATATAAATTCCTCACTTCTTTGTAATAAGCATTAATAAAAACTAAGTAACAACTTCCCTGTCTTGTAGCCCTGGAAGTCATTATTTGTACAAATATATCCAGATCCTTACCATCAGTGCTTTTGTCTTTTTTCAATACATCAGGGAGGTGAGGGTCCACTAGTTCTGGCCTAGTTGATAAGCATTAAAATCAGTATTACCAGTAGTTACAATAATTCCCGATTACAAAAATGACTTGCATTTACATTGTGCTTTTAAAGTAGGAAAACACCCCAAGCTGAAGGAGATATTAGGAGGGGCGAATAAAAGCTTAAAATTCAAGTCTTACTTTTTCACAATAAATTTAACTTTTGCACTCCCTCGAATGATCCTTTCCAGTCTAGGTATTCCAAACCATGTAGGGCTTCTGAAAGGAATTCCATCTGGTAACCCTTCTACATAAAGATGCTGTGGATTGGACTCAAATAATGGATATGGCACCTTCACTGGTTGCGGAAGGTTCAGAGCTTCAGCTGCAGGCAATAGTATTTTGTTAGACTTGAGTAAATTATTGCGCCAAACAAAGTGTTGCAATCTTAAT
Source organism: Squalus acanthias (assembly GCA_030390025.1). NCBI lineage: Eukaryota > Metazoa > Chordata > Chondrichthyes > Squaliformes > Squalidae > Squalus > Squalus acanthias. The sequence continues at coordinate 37,277,781 of CM059448.1, read as the reverse complement.
TTCAAAAACCAACACTACAAAAGGTGAGAAAGCAACTTACCAAATTTTGTATTAAATATCTCCTCAACCTGTTTTCTTAGTTTGGTAATTCTGACATTCCAATCTTCTTTCCCTGAAACAATTTAACATGACACATAAACTTTTTTTGCCCCCCTCTTAAATGCTTTCAGCTACCTATAAAATTATTGAAAAGGTCACTAATTTTAAAACTACAAAGACACAAGTGCATTTAATGTTAACACATATCAACCTCTACAAAGCCAAACATCTTTGGATTGGTATGCAATACAGCAAATAACTCGTAACAACAGGCATTGTTCTTTTACAGAATATACAAAAAGTGTAACAATTATAGCTGTGTTAATGCATGCAAAGGGGCCAAATAATGTTGAGCTTTATGAGTATTAGAGCACAGGGTACACTTTAGTAATCAACTGTCGCCAGAGTTAATACTACAAGACTTGGAGCTGATTAAACACACGAATATTAATTGTTAGTATTAGTAGATTAATAATTTTTTTTTTTTTTAGGAAGTGGCAAACTTCTACTTTATTAACGCAAGCCATCTTTGGCAATTTGTGGACTCTGTCCGATACTTTAAGACCATTTCTGTAAAATGCTTAACGTGACAGACATCAACAAGTAGTACAGCACCACATGCCTCATAAGTTTTACCATTCACAACAGAAAAACTCTATATCTAAACATTTTCTGTATCGAACAAAGCCTCAAAAGGCATAATTCTCATGGTAAATGCTCACTTTATGGTGCGTAATCCAAATGTTCAGTTAAAATGAGTACTATCAGTCTGTCTCAATACTTTATGAATGTTCAACACAACCCAGTGTAGTTATGCTTTATTTGTGATTGTGTGCACAAATTTCCTATAGTCGATTATATTTAGTGTATGTGTATTTGAAAGATCATGAGCTCCCCAATATTGGCAACAGCTATTCGTAGTGCCCGGCAGCTTCTTCAATGAGAAGACTGAACTTTAGATGCTGGATTAAATATTGTGGATGATAGGAACTCAATGTACTTAAACTTCTCAGTGGATACATTCACTTGGGAAATCTGACATGCGGATAACATTGGTCCCACTATATTCAAGTTGCTCTCTTCCTCCCCAAATTTTGTGGCTTTTCTCAACCAAAATAGATCAGAAATGTCCATGCATCTCATTTATTGCTTTCCAGCTCAACGTGTACTACCTGCTTCTGTTGCCATGCACCTGTCATGACAACTCTCTATCATGACCAAACTGCAAATTTAAAAAATGCCATATTCCAATTTTAGGCTGCTAACTATTATACAATGGGCCTGAATTTCCGATTGGAGGCTCCGTGCGGGCGGATGCCTCCGATCGGAAAATATCTACGAACTTACCTGCTGGCTCCATCGGCCCCGAGGCTTGCGATCCTGGGCCTCTGCTCTACGAAATGCGCAGAGGCCCAGGTATCCCAAGGGCGCATGTGGTTTGCAAGCGCCCCTGGGATCATGTGGGCCATGGGGAGCCAATCAAAGAAAGGAATCCCCCTTCACACTTTTGACAGGTCTCCTCACACAGATCTGTCAAAAGTATGAATGGGGATCACTTAAAAAACATTAAATAATTTTTAAAAAATCATTTAAAATTAATTAAAATGACATTAAATATTTTAAACAAAAATTTAATTTTTTGAAAAAAATTAAAGTTTTTTATGTGGCTAAAAATAAATTTACATTTTTTTAAAAAAAGTATTTAAAAATTATAAATAAATGAATTATTTTTTTTAAACACTTATGCTGGTAAAAGCAGGCCTTACATGCCTAAACGCGGCACTTGCGCAGCTCCTATGGGTACGTACACACCTCGTATGCACCCTTGGGGGGGGGTGTCAGAAAATCTGGCCTGATAGCTTTTTGATACACAGCAGGAGTGTCATTTTTGAGTTACAGTTATACTTTTTTCAAAAACTTAAAAACTAAGACTAGCAAAGGCTAGCTTCTTTCAAATAAGCAGCTGATGTATTTATACTTAATTTCAGAAATGAAGTGATTTTTAAAAAAATATGTAAACTTCTTTTTCTTCAGTTACTGGGGACTAGCAGTCATCACAATGTCATCTGAACCAGCTTCAAGACAATTTTCTTGAGCCAAATTGGAATCAAACTGAATCCATCGCAGTTACAAAATGGCTTGATTGAGGTTCAAGTATTTTCGAATGGTAAAGATAGACCTAACACAGTTGAGCAGGATGCACTGAAGGCAGCCTTTCAATTACTATGGTAGTGGGGGAGCGAGGGGGGGAGAAAGATAGTCAGTTTCTACTCCAATAATTTTTTAAAAATCGAGAGAAAATATATAGAACTTGCAAAAATGCAGATCACTTTGATCACTGCATAAATGTCAATAGTGAAGAGAGGTTAATCATTTTTCTGGTATAGTTGCTCATTATTTTCCCCCTTTAAATGTCACTTTAATTTTAAAAGGCATACTTCCTTTATGACGATCGGAGAATAGATCAGGTTGCTCCATGTGACCGAAATCCAAAACTGATCAGTGAATTCACAATTGACAGTGCCTATGTAACCCGCAAGTTTTCTTTCCAGCAATGATTCATTCCACCTACAGCAGAGCTATGACACAAAAACTATACAGATGAGCTGTATTGTTGTCCTTGGCTGGTACCAAACTTACTACAAGCTACTTAAAACAAAATGATCATTTTTAAAGCACATACTTTCATCTAAAATTTAAGAGTCGTGTTTGGTCACACACTTCTTTACAATTAAAAAAAAACTTAGTTCCTTCAAAGTTTTCCACTTCGGCTACTTTGGCTCAAGTATTTATATAACTTTTATTTAAAAGTTTCTTAGCTGCAGGTCCAGGGAAAGCATTGTATGAAGAACATATCCTGAGCCACTCAAGTTTGACTCCTTAAATGAAGTTGAGCAATTATGGTCTAGAGACTGAGCAAGAGAGGAAAGAAAGTGTTCGTTAACAAATGAACCAAATTGTTTTACAAATTATTAGAACATAGTGACCAGGGATAGCCTTTGCTTCTCACCAAATTTCTTGCTCCAAAGCTCAGAATAAAATATGATCTTTACTGATTGTTCATATAACTCAGTAAGAACACATGGGTTGGTTCTAACCAGGACTGTTACACTGGGTGTTCTGGTAACAAGAACAGAAGACAGATTTTACCCAGCCAGTCTACTTCAGGTACTCTTTTTCTTCACATGCGCTTGGAGCAAAGGAATTTATGAAACTTACTCATTTCAGAATAAGTTTGTGTCTCACTGGTACAACCAATACTGGTTGATTTGTGATCAGAGCTCTGGTCATCAATTGGTAATGGTCGACTCACCATGTTTTTCTCCCGTTACTGTTTTAATTTGTCTGGTCTCAAATTTACTTTAACTATGCATTTTCCATCAAGCAAGGGTAGGAAAAATGTTGTTGCCAACCCAAAAAATATTTCTGATGAAAAGCCATCGACCTGACATGTTAACTTTGTTTCTCTCTCCACAGATGCTGCCCGACCGGCTGAGTATTTTCAGTATTTTCTGTTTTTATTTCAGATTTCCAGCATCCGCAGTATTTTGCTTTTCTCCCCCCCCAACAAATATTTTGCTGATAAGGCCTGTCTGCCTAGAAAGACCTTGATAAGCAAGAGCTCATCAAGTAAGAATCCTATAAAAGGGTTTTTTTTTTTTTACATGGAGTTCTTGACTATAAGATGCTAGATTATAGCAAGTAGAAGCTCCATTACCAGTGAAACTTTAATGGGTCAGATTTCTGATGTAATATTTTTAATCTTGATGAGTGAAGACGTTCTTGCGTAGATGTTAGATTTCAGTTTTAATTCATAAGTCAGAAAAGAAGTCTGAGGAAATCCAGAAGAATCCAGTTCAGTTAAGGAAGAGATTCAATGTTTATGATAAATTGATAGTATAGCATAACATTACAAAGTTAGAAGAGGAGGACTGCTGATGAATCCAGAGGAAAGACTGGCTTGCTGAAGGCGTATCCAGAGAGCAGATTCTGTGCATTGCAGAGAATGATATAACTGTTTTTATATAACGGTTGAACTGTTACCAATTCAAAGTGGTACGCTTTATAGTTATAAAAGTAGGAACAGCATAACTGCTATCTGCTACTTCTCAATATAAACTGAAAGTTGATAACTTTGCCAAGCACATACTCATCTTCAAAGCTGTGGATATGTTATACAAGTTAAGCCCAATAAAGGCTAGTTTCTGCCAAATCAGATCATAGGATTAATTTCCGTACATAATTTTGGTACTTAAATTAAACAACAAATCCTGCACAGGAAAAAGCAGGTGTATCCATAAGAAAAAGGAAAATTCTACAAAAGTCAAACATTGAGACAACCCAGATACAAGATTTTCTCTTCTTTGGTATGATGGCCAATAGCATGGTGTCTCAAAACAAAATCATCAGTAAAAACAAAGCCATCCACTAATAGTCCCACATACTGAAAGTGCAAGGAACACAGTAAAGAGAAGTTAACCTGATGGTTACAATTTCCAAGGAAACATTAGGTTCAGGGTCCGTCAATTATGACCATATCAGATACTTTGTATTTGCGGTGAAGGTTTTAATTAGAATTCTAGTTCCAGCAAAACTGATTGATGGTCAGACTGCTGCTGATGTTTTTATTCAGAGAAGAAAGAATATTTAAGCTTGAATGTCATTTATATATTAAGTTTTGGAAAGTTGAGAGGTTTTGGAGAGTATTGTGAAGTTTCAGAAATGTTAAATTGAAGCATAGGAAATACAGCGTATATTCAAGGTGCCATCTATAAACCAAGAAATGAAAAATATGAATAAGGCTATGGACAATAACCTGCTGCAGGCATACTCCTGAGAAGGAACAAGCACTGCAGAGGTAAATAGATTTATCCGATACATTAATTAACCTGCTACTCAAGGAAAGATGTCATAATTTTGACCCTTGGATAAAAAAAAATACTGGGAGCTTACTAATGATAACTTGAACTATAGACTACAAAAGGTTTACGTGTCAAGCATCTATGTAATCTTGGCATTGAGCGTCATTCTGCTATCCTGTGTAACCCAACCGACAACTGTCACAAAACAGAAATTAAGTTTGTTATACAGGTTGAGCATCCAAAATCCGGAGTTCCGGAATCCAGAATGTTCCGGAATCCGGGACGATTGGCGGCAGGGTCGTCTGGAATCCGTAAAATGTTCCAGAATCCAGAACTCCGGATTTTCGACGCTCAACCTGTACTTCAAAAAGTCATTAACTTTTGTTGTCTTTTTTTGAAAAACCCTATGAAAAATGCGAGTGATGCAATAAAACTTTAGTGTTGTGTTTTATCCTCCTTAATCTGCACAGCTCCACTAAGTGTTTCCACCAGGCTGCGGCCACGGCACCATGCCGCCCTGGTGGCCTAGTATGGGCCATCGGATGCTCTGCAGAGCTCGCAGCGTCCCTCCCCTTTAACATAAGGGGAGGGGCGGAGAAACGCGTCAGTGCTACGCGGAGCGGCCCAGGCATTTCCGGACTCGGAACGTGTTTCTGATGTCCAAAGTCCGGAAACACCCAAGCCCAGGTTGCGATATTTCCGGACTTCGGACATCAAAAACACGTTCCGAAGTCCGGAAAAACACGAAAACCGGCTCGGCCTTGGTCCTGAGGTTGCCGGATTTTGGACGCTCAACCTGTACTTGTATTCAATTTGATTCTGCTGATCTACGCTAAATATTAGTTAGCTTTTTAGAACTATATCACTTTATTATTGATACTGAACATTACAATGGTACTAACTGTAGTGTGGTAAATGTAGTTAAATAATGTAGCTGTTAGCAACACACTTCTAGGACCTATTTAGTCTTTGATACCTCTGACAAGTTAAAAGTTCAGTAGTAATACAGCCTTCCTGGGGAGAGAATGGGAATGAAATTAAAAAATAAATAAATTAGACAATATTAAACCCTAGTTACAAACATAAGTCCCAAACAATTTTCCCATGTATATTGTTGGATGGAAGGGACATCCCCAAGGCCTTCCAGCTAACGTATGTAATATATTGGGACTGTGCCATTGAACTTCCTACAACTGTCATGCCCTAACATGAACTCAGCTGTCATATTAAATTATTCTGTAACTCCCAAGTTATTGTATTCTTGGCAGATAGTATAATAGCGTGGTTATTGTCTGTTCAGCAAACTATATTATGTTGCATCATATGCAGTAGTTTGTAACTTTGGAATGCCTGAGTTGAATGATTTCTTGTAATTGAGGCAAGTTATGTAGGACAACTGAAGAGCAAACAAGGTATCACTAAAACCTTGGACACAAACATAAATTCCTACAAGTGCATTCCACATGGAATGATAAAAACATGGTTATCCCTTACTTTGCAACAGCACTAAGTTTCCAGAGTTTCAGCTTACACGGACAGATAGAAGTCAAAATTATATGGAAATACAAAGTACAAGCTGACTATAGTGATATAATTATATCCATAATTCACTAACAAAACATAATTGTGTCTATGCTGCCCCTCCAAATTGTGCATCTGGATTTTTCACAACAGCAGCAGATGGGAGCCACTTTGAGTAAATCCATATATAATAAAACAATGTGGGAATGAGTACAAGCTGCTCATTTGAGAGGTGGAGGATATGAGAAGTTATAACACAACGAGTGAAGGAAAACAAATCAAGACTTTGAATGCTGCCTTGTGCCACTTAGAAATAGATACACTATGGCCTAGGTAATGCTGAAGCAGACCAGGATTGAATCCTGAAACTTAACTGGGGAAAAAGTTAAATATTTGGACAGATGAGTTAAGCCTTTGGCTGTCAAACCTACTGAATGTTTTAAATATAACAAATATAGAACTGTTGGGTAAAATGAAAAGGTTTTGCAAAGGCTATTATAAATTATTTAAATAAAGCCTTTAATGCAACAACTGCTCTTAAAAGATCATGTATAAAAGAACAAACATTTTCCCTTCAGCTCAAAGATACTGTAATGAGTTTTGCAAAAAGAAAACTGCTCTACAGTGGCAGATTAGTTGAACTGAACCAATGTAATTTAGTTATGCTTTAATATCAGCATAGTTAATGGGTTCCTTATTACAACTCAGTTTTGAAATGCTAACAATAATATGCTTTAACATGGCATCTTTTAGTTACTGGAATAAAAAATAAGCACCTTAGATGAGATTTACTTTAAACTAAATTCTGAAACAAACCTACTCTGCTGTACTGAAAGCCACAGCTGAGAGAATATTTTACCAGAGTCAATCGGTCACGTGAATCTGTACGAAAAGTTTACAACAAGTGATTTTAAGCTGAGAAGTTATGAAAGTATCAAGAACTAAAAGGGACAGTGAACTTGCATGTAGAGTTTAGCTTTAGTTCTGCTGGATCACTTAGTTCAGCTACATTTTATTCCAGGGCATAGGCTTACAGATTCCAGCCTATGTTAACTTTAGACATTTTTTCTTCTTCCCGAGGAGGAATGAATAATCATCATCATGGTGCGATCAAAAATTGTGTAGGTTATAAAAATATCTGCACTAAGTCCATTTCATATATGTGTTTAGTATATTAGAGACAGACTGATACCACATGCTGTTGAGTTCTTCATCTCATTATTCTAAACACTCCTTTGTGCGTGATGGTCATTAGTTGCACACAATTAAAGCATTTTTATATTGCACTGCCTTTCCAGTTGTACTAGGAAAAAAAGTACGACAAGGTTCAGGTAATTACATTTCTGTACTAAAACATGAAAGTGCCATTGATAAAAACAGTGTGTGGTACCTGAGGCATCAGCAAAAGGTGGCATCAGTCTGTCCCTAAAATGATCACTGTTATGGACTGAACCTGCAAAAATCAGAAAGTAAAATGCAGTAAGGAAAATACAAGAATAAAGTGACACACATTTAGCCTGCAAATATAAACATGAACCAGCAAGGAATATAAAGCTGATACAGACACAATAGTAGGTTTTTCTGGGCCATATCAAATGTCAACCTGAAAGATTTTTCAATTGTAAGTGCATATAATGAGTACCTGAAGCAGTTAACAGAACCATTGACCTGTTTTTCAAACTCAACTTCTGGACTCGTCAGTGTTGCTATGGTAGAGAGACATGGCACCATAATAATACATTAATAATTACCGTCCAAAAATAATTTCAAGAAAGCCTGAAATATAACAGCATTATTTTTATTACTTTTCATCAACTAGGATGAAGCAAATGATGACAATGTTGAGTGATTAAAGTTTTTAAATCATTGTAAGCACAGCTCCATTGGACTGTTGAGAAAGATATGGGCCATTAAAGTTAAGTTTCTTTTATCAACATGAAATAGAACATTTGGTAAAGAGCAAACTAGAATCAGTTTTCCATAGGAGGGAGGGTAGGGATGGGGAAGATAGTTAAATAAAGTTTCATTTCCCCTACACTACTCCAAGTATATAGTCCATCATTTCCTTAAACCTACATTTAGATGAATAAATTAGACATGTTGGGATATGTAACCTTTTGTAGTTCTAACTTACCAATATATACATCCAGTTATCCAGCATGTTCAAGATCTGAACAAGTTTTATTAAAATGCAATATGTACGTGATAATTTAAGCAATTTTTGCAGCATTGTACTTTAACAATTGTACATCGTTTTCTTATATTTGACATGCAAGAAGAATGTTTCTTTAAATTCTCAAGTTCAAAATTAAGTCTGCAATACAGAATTTCAGAATGTATAACGCAAGCAATTAAGTTAGCAAGTTTACAATAAGAGCTAGATTGAGTATCTCTGTTGAAATGGGAAGCATAGCTGGAGAAGCAAAACTGAGCTGTTATAGTGAGAGGGAATAATGGAGAAACCAGTTATATTCAGAGTTTGCCTTTATAAATTTCCAACACTCGTGCACAACAGCCAATGACTGTCAAAAATGTAAAATAATCCAAACTAAACAGCAAGAAAAGTAACTCACCATGTCCCCCCAACACACCAAAAAAAAATCTTCCATACACCTGACCTATTCAATCACAATTCCAGGTAAGGTACAAGGCCATGGCTTTCCAAAGTCTTTTATTTTTCAAGTTATTCAACTGAACGTCCCTCTGTTGACGCAGACTTTGCATAATCCAACAGCAATATAATAAAGGACGTCACCGCGGTTGTTCATTCTGTTCAACTTTCTTTCCACTGACTAACAATGGACTTTGTAGAGTAAAATGGCACGATTCACTAAAATTCTCACGCAAACAAAGTCTCTGCCCAACAAGGATGATCTTAGCCACCTCAATTTTCAAAAATATTACTAAATTACACCTTATTGATCATCCATGACCTAGTTGAGCACTGTGGAACCTCAATAATAAAACGATCAGGGGACTGCCGCATAGCTACACCTGCATCTGGATTTGCTCAACAGTCCAAGTTCAGACAGCAAACAAATGACGCATCACCCCATTTGCTGAGAAAATAATATGGATGAGGGAAAAAATATAATCAGTGCAACAACATAAATAGTTAAATCAATAGCAACAGTTACGAAAGTCAAAGGACACTGCACATGTTTCTAAGAGGGACTAAAGAAACCCACTGCTGGAAAACAATGTCAGTGTGCTTCATGTAATTAATGTAGAGAGAGATCAGGTGGACTTAGTACCAAATGGTTCACCAGTGTTATTTATACCCACGTCAGGTAATCAGGGAACTAAAGCATTGATACCTTAAGCCTCTGCTCGGATTTAGTCACAAAATAAGAACAGCTGGAAAAACAGACAGTGAAGGGACTTGCATTAATATAGTGCTTTTCACATCCTCACGATGTCCCAAAGTACTTCACAGCCATGAATTATTGTTGAACTTTAGTCACTGTTGTTATGTAGACAAACGTGGCAGCCAATTTGCATACAAGGTGTAAAACAGCAACAGGTCATTTACCACCCAATAAAATTCACGTGTCAGTATAAATACAACTATGATACAGGGATACAAAAATTATAATGAATTATAATAGTTATTTTGGTTTTACCAACCCTGCTGGCCCTACTGCTGTCTCCAGTCTGACATAAAAAACATTTTAAATTTAGCAATATGCATCGACAAACTTGTAAGAATTTGAACAAATTAAATCTTTAAGATATCTATAAGGCAATGGCAAAACCAGTGTAGAATGTGCTAAAACTTTTGATCCATAGCAGGCTACTGCTAAAGCAGATGATAGATGACAAAAAGCTGAGCATAAGCCCCAAGGAAAGATTTACAAATGATACAGAAAGGACATATGGCTGACACGGTATGTAAATACAACTGAAAAACCTTTTTTTTTCTCTGCCATTCCCCATTAGGAAAGCTGGTTTTCACCCATTTATGATGGATAACAAAATGAGGAAATGCAATTGGGGTCCACTGATTTAATAGGACCCCGATATGCATAAATTCATGGGGCTCCTGTCTGCAGGGGCTCAGTCACATAAGTGTAGTGAACAGTTAAAATGGTGGCCAGCATGATAAACAGGAAGAGGGCAAAAATGCTTAATTTTAAAGGCCTCCCTGCTGGTGGGATGGGTGTAAATATGTTCAACTCTCTGGAGTGGGACTTGAATCTGCATTTATTTAGTTTATACCAAGAGAGTATGGAGGGGGAAATGGCTCTTACCTGGTGAGTTTGATCTCTGTATACTGGATTCACTTTGCTCATTAACCAGTAGTTCTGATCTAGGAGAATAAAAATTGATTACATCAGACAGACAAAAAAAAATGAACGTTGAATCATATTTTATTGAATAAAAGGGAAATGAATTTTCCATCAGTCTTAACTAAAAGAGTAAATTTTAGGTTTAAATTTACTATCAACTGACTAAAACCTTCAATTTGCATCAACTTCAAAAGGGTTTACTTTGTTTGGCTCAATTGTGTACAGTATACAAAAAGTCAACTCCCCCAAACACGAGTTTATTGATCATCAAGACTTACTACTGCTAACATTAACAATGCAATGGAAATTCTAATCAAATAGTCAACTCGTCAGCAACAGCAAGTTGGGATGTATATCCAAGACTACTCTAACAATCTAAACATTTTCAAGACTCTCTTGAAGCATAAATCTGCTGCTTGATAGATACCATCTTTCACATTTAGTATGGAGTAGTAGGTACTCTAAAACTAACCAATTAAGAATGCCCACCCACTCTGAAGCACAAAATTTAATGGTATGCAGCTCTTGCCCAAAGCTTACCCTGATCGTTTACACCGCACTCTATTTTGATGGTACGTAGCTTAAAGTAGGTTTGATCTGAAATGCTCCATGTTTTCATCTCCCCCCACCAATTCTCAGTCAGACAGAAACTTAAAAAATGAAGTGCAACTTAAACTCGCAACTAACTCAAAGTCTGAACTTAATTGGTTGCATCTTAAAAGTGCTGCAATTAAAAATAAAAAGGAAACCAAACCAACCTTTTAATAATAAACTTAACCCGATTACTTGCTTGTAGGATCTTCTCTAGCCTAGGAATTCCATACCAAGAAGGGCTTCTGAATGGAATGTTGTCAGGTAAACCCTCCACATAGAGGTCTTTAGGGTGAGATTCAAATTTACGATAGGGCACAATCATTGCTTGTGTCTGTCCCATGGCTTCAGCTGTAAGCAACGGCAACATCAGAATTAAAATAAGTAAACAAGTTAAAAGACCTTTGTCGCAGAATGTGTTAACCCTGCACAGTAAATATTAAGGTAAATTTGCCGAAACTGCACTTCCAGTGAGGCGACTCACTCAACTGGAGCATAGAATTGGCTCTACAATGTTAAGAGACCTATCTGTGATTTATGCTCTGTTCAAGCAAGGCTCCATGCCAGGAACATGGGGTTGCTGAATTTACCCTGTTGCACTGTATGGACTCCAAAATTTCCCATCTCCAAAATGTTAATTCACCTAAACTGCAGGTGTTACATTTGTACAACTATAAACCATAATCACACTAGGTGCTGTTTTCACACTAGCACCAATTCAGACTCATTGTTATAACCTTACAGCTGACTCAAAAACATACTACTGTACCTTGCTCTGATGTTGCATACATTGACTACAGAAAGCATCAGTGACTTAAACTTTCACTCCCTCCACCACCGGTGTACCATGGCTGCAGTGTGTACCATCTACAAGATGCACTGCAGCAATTCGTCAAGGCTTCTTCGACAGCAGCTCTCAAACTTGCCACCTCAACTACCTAGAAGGACAAGGACAGCAGGCGCATGGGAACACCACCACCTCCAAGTCACTCACCATCCTGACTTGGAAATATATCGCCATTCCTTCATCGTCGCTGGGTCAAAATCCTGGAACTCCTGCCCTAACAGCACTGTGGGAGTACCTTCACCACAATGATTGCAGCGGTTCAAGGCAGCAGCTCACCACCACCTTCTCAAGGGTAATTAGAGATGGGCAATAAATGCTGGCCTTGCCAGTGACATCCACATCCCATGAACAAATAAAAAAAAGTACAGCCATGAGTCAACTGAAGAGTCTACACCTTTATAATCTTTTGTTCGGGTTATATAAATGCCATAAAATGCAAAACACCCAGGTTCTTTTTCTATTTTATACAAAATAAATAGTGTCTCTCCTGTGGCACTGCACAATAGTATCTCTCTTCCATATCTGCCATTGTGTTGCCATTTCCTTGTCTCCCTCCTGTTCTACTTCTCTTTCCTTCAGACTGGAAGGTGGTAGGTGGCATGGTGTTGCAGGCAAGGGAGCTGCCAAGGATCACAGGCCACATTTTCTTGTGGGAGGTGCAGGTAAAATGCAGCCTGCAACCCTTAGCACCTCCTTGCGTATACCCTCCCCAAACTTCCTGCTTCACCTCCCCACCCCATTGCCCTGCCTAACCGGTCTCCGTTTCCCCTACCCTTACCACCACTGCTTCATTAGTGTCTCCCCTAACCTTTTTGAAATATCTCTTATCCCCTGTATCTGCCCCTTCCCATAACCACTCTATCCACTCCCTCCTCACCACTCTATCCTCCCAAGAGTAGGTAACCAGAGCCCCGTTACCCAGCATTAAGCTGGGAAACCAGTAATTTAAAAAAAAATCCCGCTTATAACACTATAAATAGAATATAGCACTCAATATCGTACAACTTTTGACTACTATTTTCCTAGCTTGCTGCTGGGAATTCGGCAAAGCATGGCAACCAGGACAGGCCAGGCAGCAAGGCCCAAGCGCAAAGTGGCACACGAGGGAGGCGAAAGGCCCGAGCCTGGAGCCGAGCAGGTAGGCAAACAGTCAGAGGTACAGCGGGAGGCGGCTGAGGCAGTCAGAGGGAAGGCCAGCATCGGTAACAGGTAAGGAGGACAGAAAGCGATCCAAGCTGAGAGGTCACGCAACAGGCAGGTCTGGGAAAAAGAAGTAGGATGGGAAAGGAGAAGTCCTGAGGCCTTTGGAGGCAGCAGACAAGTAAATTTAAAATTACATTGAAATAAAACTTATCTAGCAACAGTGGGAAATGAATGTTAAATAAATTAAAAATAAAAAACCATTCAGAAGGAAACTAGTGTCAGAAGTTAAAGGTAAAGAAAAACACTTAGCTGCAGTGGCACCTAGAGGAATGGACCTGGGAGACGAAGCTTGGAGGAGCGGCAGCACCACCTAGCGTTGGGAGCATTGAAAGGTAAGTATACATACCTTAGAGATAAACCTTACTACCCAGGCATTGCACCCATGCATGACAGAAGCATGACACAGAAAGCAAGTCTGACAAACAGGACGTGCAGACTAGACTTTTGATATATTAGTGTACCTTCAATATTGTGCCTAAAGAACTTATGCTCAACAAATAGATTGGTTGTATCCATTGCAAGAAATTGTTGCAATCCAACCTATCAAAACTGGACAAAGATAGATTACCTACCTTGTAAAGTTATCTTCATTCTTCAAATGAAATGAATTCGCCAAATACCATAGGAGTTAAATTAGGTCATATTCGTTCTGAGGAAAACATGTGCTACGAACTCTCTCAAATATATAGCAACATCAGATGTTTTAGGTAGTGTTACATATGGCATTCTGCTCCAGAATCCTAGTCTTAGTCACGCACTAGAATGCTAGTTCAATTTGTCCTACAGCTAGTCTCTGCTAAGGATTCAAAATCCTTAAACCCAGAAATATTACCTAAAAGGTTCGAGCGAATGGTCACGAAAGAACATGGAGTGTGGAACATGCATATCAAAGAATAAAATTCATTTGACAAGGTGGATCATTCATTTTCTTCATTCTGCAAGCTCTATGACTTGGGAGATGGAGGCACTTCCATGGGCCATTAACCTCAATCACAGGACATAACTGTCAAAAGCACCATCATTGACAGTTGTCAAACGCAGACAACATAGTGGTTTCCTCCAAGTAGCAGCTTTTGAGAGTAGATCGATTGGGGTCCTATTTAGTAATTGGTCAGGAGGTAGGAGACAGAGTAGGGATAAAGGGATTGTTCTGATTGGCGGGATGTGGCAAGTGGTGTTCCCCAGGGATCTGTACGGGAGCTCCAGCTTTTTCATATATTAATGACTTGGATGAAGGAAGAGTGCAGGGGTGCCAAACTCATTTTATATATTCAAAAGCAAAATACTGCAGATGCTGGAAATCTGAAATAAAAACGGAAAATGCTGGAAATACTCAGCAGGTCAGGCAGCATCTGTGGAGAGAGAAACAGAGTTAACGTTTCAGGTCGATGACCCTTCGTCAGAACTGGAAAAAGCTGGAGACTGAACAGGTTTTTAAGCACTGTTCTTACACTGTTCCAATGAAGCTCAACGTAAGCTCGAGGAACAGCACCTCATCTTTCGATTAGGCACTTTACAGCCACATAGAGTTCAACAATTTCAGACCATAACCTCTGCCCCTATCCTTTTTTTTCCCCCATTTTTTTTTTTTCTCTCTCCCACATGGCAGCTGTCTTTCATTCTGCCAGTGCCATTTACACTTCATCTAGAGCCATCTTTTGTTTCTTAACTTGTCCCATTACCACCTCCTTTTGCCTTGCACCATCTTTTAATCTCTCTTTAATCTCTCCTGCCTTCCATCCTATCACAGACCTTCCCTTTTGTTCTTTCCTCCCCTCCCCCCTTTCCCTGCCCCTACACTTGCTTAAAAACCTGTTCCATCTCCAGCTTTTTCCAGTTCTGACGAAGGGTCATCGACCTGAAATGTTAACTCTGTTTCTCTCTCCACAGATGCTGCCTGACCTGCTGAGTATTTCCAGCATTTTCCGTTTTTATTTCATTTTATATATTAATTAGCTGTGTTTCCACCATGCATCATCGCCCTTCTGTTCTAGGACTTCTGTTCCCCATCCATTAGTTCAACCTGTTGCTGCTATTCCACATTAACTACTGCTGGCTTCTCTCCAGCAACTGCTGCTCAACTCTGACTGATGAACTCTAAATGCTCTGCTTTTTACATCCGCTAGTCTGCCCGACTGGTAAAGTTACCAATTCTTTTCTGCAATTGAGTGCACCGGCTCAAAAGTCGACCTCATCTTTCCAGGGGATTTTCCCTGGGCACATGCAACGCGAACATTCATGGGAAGTCTGCAGGCCGGATTAAATGACTTTAGGGAGAACCCAGAGCAGCACTCAGTGCCAGATCAACTAGAGTTAAATCTGACAAAGAAGCTTGTAACTTACTACCCCTGAAACTAAAGTCACATTAAAAAGGCACAATGGGAAGACATCTGAAAAGGATGAGATCAAACAGTTGCTTTAAGATTACGATCATCTGCAGCACCCTGGAAATCAGACATGAAAATGCAATCCAAGTGCATCCAGTAGGACTCATCCTAATCCTTGAGTAGAAACAATGGCGCTAGTGATTTCCCAGTGAAGGAAGTCAGTCAGTCTCTAGGTATCCTCACATCCCTAATATATCCTAGACAATCCAGGTGTGGTTCTTCAACCAGTGATGATAAACAGTCAAATGATCAAGAGCACCTGCTACCATATTGTCTACCCTGGTCAAAAATATTGAACCAAGAGCTGGTTCATGCACCAACAACCAAGCTGGACTGCTTCTTGACAGAAGGTCAGGCAATGGATCCTGCCTTGTTTATTCACACGTCAAACCACTGTCAGATCAGCTGTCCAGTCATGTATTGATTTGCCCTACACCCATTAATGGAAATGACAATTTAACCATTAAAAACTCCTGGTGGTTGATGTGCTAAAACGATTCAGTTACAGTCCAATTGCGTTGAGTCAAAATATTCTAAAGAACCATTCATTAACTAGCTAGATATGCTGCCGTTACCACTCAGCTGGAGACTAGATAGATTCTGACTGTAGGCAGACCCCTTGGTGGACAATTCCTTCCAGAGGCCAGCACTCGAGATCCAGAGCAGATTCCTACAGAGCAAATGCTAGTTTTTAAAAAAAAAAGGACTTCAAATTGTGATTTATTGTAGCAATTGCTGACACTATGTTGCTAGGTAATTGCTTTATCATCAATAGTTATGTGAAGCAAGTTGGTTTTCTTTTGAACTTCTTCAGAGCTACCACAAAGATGTTAAGGAGCATAGAATATTATCCCTGGCTGCAAGGAAAAAAAGAACTGGTATTCTAGCACGTGACCATAGGTGATACATAATGAGGGAGAGAATGCCACAAATTGCTTCTTTTCCAAACCTTTAACATCAAACGCCCAGGATCAATGCATGCATCGAATCAGTAGAAGCTGAAGATTTCAATTGTATGATGGTCAGTAAATCTAAGAAAGAGGTGAATTCAACTAGAATAAACTTGGGACGTTGTTAAGAAAAAGTACCGTATTTCTTGCTGAAAAGTTCTTCGACCATCCTCCTTAGTTTAGTAATTCTGGTATTCCACTCTTCTTTTGCTGGAAAAATAAAAATGAGAATGTTTATAAGTCTCTATAAATATCTGAACTCCTTATCTAACAAATAATTTCCAAGTTAATCACTTAAATATACACAAAATAAAAATCAATCACACAGTAACCCTTCTCTATACAGAGTTGTAGAATGTATGGAAGCTGTTTTAGTGAAACATTTAGCACATTAATCAGGAAGCTGCAAGCATAAATGAGTTTACCAATGTTTTCCAATAATTGGATACATCTGTCAGATGATAATAGGATACAAAATAATTTATTCATTACACTTCTACAAAATATTGTAAATAGGACAGCGGAGTCCAAAACTTTTCTCTGCTGGACCACTTAGCTGCATAGCAGGGCACCTGATGGCCAAATAGAACAAATCGCAACACAAAATGCCAAATTAATAGAATACTTTAGCTTTGAAGATAAATCTTCCAACTATTAGAAAAAAAATTTTTTTTTAAAAAGCTCTACATGAGCATTTTCTTTTATTCACTGTCTTTTGCCTTCTTTCATCATCTTGTTAGAAAAATGTCTCAGTAATTTATATTAACTTGTTTATTTTTGGCATTAAGGATTGCTATTTCAAAAGGTTTATATAAATTATTTCCATTATATGAAAATAGGAATTTATAATGGTTCACTAAGGAGTGTAGAAGAGCATGCCAGGCAGGAGCAGCACCATGTGTACCTAAAAATGCAGTGCCAACCTGGGGAAGCTGCAACACAGGACTACATGCATGCTAAAAAGCAGAAGCAGCATGCTATAGACAGAGCTAAGCGATCCCACAATCAACGGATCAGATCAAAGCTCTGCAGTCCTGCCACATCCAGTCGTTAATGGTGGTGGACCATTAAACAACTAACGGGAGGAGGAGGCTCCATGAATATCCCCATCCTCAATGATGGTGGAGCCCAGCACGCGAGTGCAAAAGACAAAGCTGAAGCGTTTGCAACCACCTTCAGCCAGAAGTGCCGAGTGGATGATCCATATCGACCTCCTCCTGAGGTCCCCACCATCACAGAAGCCAGTCTTCAGCCAATTCAATTCACGCCACATGATATCAAGAAACGGCTGAGCGCACTGGATACAGCAAAGGCTATGGGCTCCGACAACAGCATGGCTGTCGTGCTGAAGACTTGTGCTCCAGAACGAGCCGCGCCTCTAGCCAAGCTGTTCCAGTACAGCTATAACACTGGCATCTATCCAACAATGTGGAAAACTGCCCAGGTATGGCTCACCACCACCTTCTCAAGGGCAACTAAGGATGGGCAATAAAAGCCGGCCTTGCCAGCGACATCCACATCTCATGAACGAATTTAAAAAAGGCTAATGGAAACATCACTGTAGACAAGACAGGATTGGCAGTTAAATATTGCAGGCTATAATGTATTTAGAAATGACAAGGTGATCTGTCATAAGACATACGAACATAAGAATAAGGAGGCTGGTGGTGTGGAAGCTAAGAATGGGGGATCCTGTCACAGTTCTGAGCAAGGAAAGAAAAGGAGCGAGAGTATAAGCAAGGGAAATGGGATGAACCCAGGCAAAGGTCCAGTCAATCACTGTGGAAGGGAATCCATCACCAAGGAAAAATGAGGACATTTTGGAAGCTCTGGTATGGAAGGTGGAATCAGAGCAGATAGGTGGAGACAGAGAAATTGAATGGGGAATGCAGTCTTTACAGCAACTGGGGTCAGTGGGTTTGTAATTGATGTCAGTGGATAGCTTATCCCCAGGAACGAAGGGAAAAGTCAGAAATGGACCACGCAAAAGGTAAGGGAGGTGTGAAAATTTGATATAAAGTTAATAAAATTATCTAGAGCGAGAGCAGAAAACAGCACAGAATCCTCTACATAATGGAAAGAGAGATCAGGGAGGGGACCTAAGTGGGACTGTAACAAAGTGTTCAACAGATCCTACAGAGAGAGACATACAACAGATGACACAAAACTTGGAAACATTGCACACAGTGAGGAGAATAGTAACAGTTTTCAGGAGGACATAGACAGACTGGTGAAATGGGCAAACACATGGCAATTTAATGCATAGAAGTATAAAGTCCTGTATTTTGGTAGGAAGAAAGTGGAAAGGCAATATAAACTAAATGGTACAATTTTAAATGGGGTGCAGGAAGAGAGATACCTGGGGGTGTACATACACAAATCTTAAAAGATGGCAGGACAAGTTGAGATGGCTGTTAAAAAAAACATACAGGATCCTTGGCTTTATAAACAGAGGCATAGAGTGCAAAAGCAGGGAAGTTATCCTAAACCTTTATAAAACACTGGTTAGGCCCCAGTTGAGCTCCACACTTTAGGAAGGATGTCAAAGCCTTAGAGAGGGGGCAGAGAAGATTACTAGAATGGTGCCAGAGATGCAAGACTTCAGTTACATGGAGAGACTAGAGAAGCTGGGGTTGTTCTCCTTAGAGCACAGAAGGTTAAAGGCTTTTGATAGAGTAAATAAGGAGAAACTGATTCCAGTGGCAGAAGGGTTGTTAACCAGAGGACACAGATGTAAGGCAATTAACAATAGAACCAGATGCGGGATGAGGAGATTTTTTTTTTTTTTATAAACACAGCGAATGCACCGAAAGAATGGTGGAGCAGATTCAAAATTAACTTTCAAAACTAAATTGGATAAATACTTGAAGGGTTCAAATTTGCAGGGCTATGGGAATAATTAGTTAGCTCTTTCTGTGCTGCATTATTCTATAGGTCGTACCTTTTATCTGGAGGAAATCAGTGGAGTTGAAGGAAAACTTCTTAATTGTGAGAACAAGTTCAACGAGGCAGAAGAGGCTAGATGGGACTGATTGGAATGCTGTTTCAAGGAAGCATCAGAGGCCCCACATGCCATCATGGTAAGGGATGAAGGTGCATAGGGACTGTACGTCCATAGTGAAAAGGAGCTGGCTAGGAACAGAAAACTGCAATTTGTTCAAGTGAGACGGCATCAAAAGAGTCGCAGATATAAGTGGGTAGGTAATGGACAAGGGGGATAGAAGTCAAGTTAAGATGAAATACATTTGGTGGGACAGGAGCAGGCTAAAAAGGTAAATCTATCTGGATAATCCCATTTGTTGATTTTGGGAGGAGGTAGAAGCAGAGTGTGCAGGGAAGGAGAATTATGAGTTTGGGAGGAGGGAGTTGGGGTGGAGGAAATTCTCCAGAGGTGACGCGGTAATGGTCTGAGAAATCATGGCTTGCTGTTCAGTAGTGGGGTCGTGGTTCAGGTGGAGGTAGGAGGAGTTGGCATTCAGCCTCAACACTGTGAACAGAAGTCCTACCGTCATTCAACTGCAGTGCCTTTGTTGGCTTTGTACTAGATGAAGTACATAAAAACAGTTTGAATTCATACCTCCTGGCACAGTTTTGTCTGGAGTTGTTTCTTCACGTTCAATAGATAACAGTTCTGGTCTGGTACAAGAACAAAAACATTAACAATTATTTCCAATACACCTGTAAAAGGATCAATTGTTAATTGCACCATTACCTGCAGCAACTGGTCATGAAATAACTGAGGACTTTGCAAGTATTTAGTTTTACAGCAAAAAAGTTCAGTCTGGTGATTATCAGCAAGTACCAAACTAAATAAATTGTTATAAAAAAACACCATTACAATTTCTTCGATTCAAATCAGAATTTCTGAAAACAGTTTCATTAGGTTAGAATATTTGTTAGCTTAATTATATTTTGCATGCATATGTTTGTTTCTAAACAAATCATTTAGTTTAACAGGTCACTGTAAAGGGACAACAAACTGAACTGGAGCAGTAACGTGAGAGGGAAGACAAAGGTCAAGACTACAATTTCCCACATGTGCAGTTTCCAATCCCAATTAGACTACTGTCGAGGAAGAAAGAAATGGGGCACCAAAACATTTGATCATTTATTGCCTCTTCCCACACAAAAGCTGTTTTTCTCCAGCTTACAGTACTAATTCTTGAACATAGAAGGCAAAAGGGTACATGCATAGTGATAGATCGTGTTCTCTGCAGCCAAGAACGAGAATCCCGAAGGGTGTGTTGCCTACCCGGTGCCAGGGTAAGGGATATCGCGAGGCAGCTGGAGAGGAACTTGGAAGGGGAGGGGGTAAATCCAGTTGTTGTGGACATGTCAGAACAAACGACATAGGTAGGAACAGGGAGGAGGTCCTGCTGAAGGAGTATCAGGAGTTAGAAGCTAAATTAAAAAGCAGGACCTCGAGTGTAATAATCTCCGGACTATTGCCTGAGCAACATGCAAATTGGTATAGAAGCAGTCAGATCAGGAGAATTAACACATGGCTAAAGGGCTGGTGTGGGAAAAACGGGTTTCTTTTTCATGGGACACTGGCACCAGTACTGGGACAGGAAGGAGCTGTACCGATGGGATGGGCTCCACCTGAACCGGGATGGGACCCGTGTCCTAGCGGAAAGGATAAAAAGGAAGGTGGCAAAGGCTTTAAACTAGTAAGATGGGGGGAGGGATTTACAAGAAATGAAACTAGCATAAAGATAATCAAAACAGGAAAGGAGAGCATAAGAAAGAGTAAAGTAAGGGAGGACATTGATGGCCAGGGAATAAGTAGAGTAACAGAACAGGAGAGTAAAAAGATGGTTAAAAATAAATTGAAAGGAACTGCTATTAAAAATGAGTTAAACTGTCTGTACAGCAATGCACACAGTGTCCATAATAAAACAGGAGAGCTGGAGGAAATCACGCGTTGCGAGGAACCAGACATAGTAGGGATTTCTGAGACATGGCTACAGAAAACTCAGGACTGGGAATTAAACATTGCAGGGTATAACATATTTAGAAAGGATAGAGGGGGGAAAAGGGGAGGGGGAGTAGCCGTACTTATTAGTGATAACAAAATGGCAGTAGAAAAAAGTGACGCAGCTATCAGCAAGACAGAAATAGAATCCATGTGGATAGAGATAAAAGATAATAAAGGATCAATCACACTAATAGGGGTAGTCTACAGACCACCTAATAGTGGAAGGGAGGTGGAGGAAGAAATATGCAAACAAATTAGAGAAATGAGTAAAAAACAGAATAATCATCATGGGGGGATTTCAACTAGAGTTATAGGGCTGGATTTTGATACTGGGGCGGGTTGGGATCGTGTTATCCACCCGCCTGCAATTGGATGTGGGAGATTGATGCAATTTTCACTTAATTGGGCAATTGAGTTCCAGCATGTGGGAACCCATGAACCAATTAGTGGTTTCAGTCTGAAAGTCGCCTCTGATGATGTCATCATTGCAGGTGAGAGACTGCCTGGTCTCAGAGATTGCCTGGCCTTTGCTGTGAGAGGACCTGGATGCAAAATGAGCAGCATCTCAGAGAGAGAATTTTTTTTGCAACCAAGTCCTCCCAGGCAGTCTCTGAAGACATTCAATGCAGCAGCATCAGAGGCGACTTTCAGACCTAATACTACTACTACCTTCATCACAATATTACTACTACCTTCATCACATCTCCGTTGTAATAGTAGACCTGCAGCTGATAGTCAGCTATCCACTTGTGCTCTCGCCAGGTTTCACTGGTGTGTTTCACATCAGGCGTACTTCACGTCAGAAAAGGGTTAAACTAGCTAAAATGTTTCAAAATGGCATTACAGAGCCAATTTAGGGCTTGTTAAGGGCTTTAATGGCCTCTCCCGCCTATGGAGGCGGGAACTCCGCGACCGATTTTGTCAAAATTGCGTGGAGGCGGAATGGAGTCGGGACCCCCGAATCTGCAACTTTAACCCCCCACACGCCTCCAAACCCGACTCCACGGGTCATTGAAAATCCAGCCCATAGAGTCATAACGGCACAGGAGGCCGCCATTCGGCCCATCGAGTCCGTGCCAGCTCTCTGTGGAGCGATCCAGTCAGTCCCATTCCACCGCTCTATCCCCGTAGCCCTGCAAGTTTATTTCCCTCAAGTGCCTATCCAGTCTCCCCTTTAAAACATTGAGGGGGAGAAATTCGGTATCGCCCCGTTTGAGGCGCAATTATCGGCCGGGCGCAAAGATTAGCACCTGGCGCTAATTATCGCCTCCGACTGCAAACTTTGCTTCTATCGCCCCTAGAGGTGATTGGAGCGCTAAATCAAGCGCTACACACCTCTCTTAAGGCGCTAACGCCGAGGAGCGAGGCGCTACCTCAGAGCGCTGGCGAAGCTCATGTGATGTCAGTCAGCAATGGAACACAGACACACTGGCGCCGGCCACTTCTTAAAGGGGAGGGTCGATCTTGCTCTCCATCCACACCCTGCTCATTGCAGCCTTGAATCTCGGCTTGGAGAGACCTGTACATCAAATCTGCTGGAAAGAACAATGGAGAGGCCCAGGGAAGGAGCTCAGAGTGCAGCCCCCATTGTCTCTTCTAAATCGATGCAAGGAAGGTCAAATCAAAATGAACCTGCAAAGTGCTGCTCACTACCCAAAACTCCTTCACACAGCGTTGAATCTCTCCAGAAGTCTCTCTCTCTCTCTCTCTCTCAATGCGTGGTGCAAAAATGTCGCCGACAAAAAAAAGGCAGGAAGCGGTTCCCTTTAAATAGCGCTCCCCCAGTCCCTTCCCGACTGCAAAACATTCCCCTCAACCCGTCGTTGCTAGCAGCAGGCGGAAAGGCAGGGGGCACCACTCAATATCCGGTCCGGGGCGCTACCGGGCGTCGCACACTCAACTGACGTCACGATCTGCTGGCGCAGGAAATCGTGGCACTAGTGTTTAGCGCTACCGCAAAATGTCTGGTCAATTTCGTGAGCGGCGCAAACATCGCCGCACCCGGGCGCGAGTTGCTTTGCACCCCATTAGCACCCTGTTAGGGCGCTAACGGGAGGCGCAAAGCAACCAAATCTTCCCCCCCCCCCCCGCCCCCCGAGTGTCGCAGCTTCCACCACTTCCGTCGGCAGCGAGTTCCGGGTCCTCACCACTCGCTGCATAAAAAAGTTTTTCCTCACATCCCCCTGTATCTCTTGCCCAAAGCCTTAAATCTGTGTCCCCACGTCCTTGTACCATCATCTTTGTCAATTTTTCTTTAAGAATACCTGGACATGTAATATTCTTGTCATATACTGATCCCATTTGGATACAATCATAATATACCACAGCCTATTAGCTGCTCTTTAGCTGTCATAGAGTCAGTTATAGAGACATAACAGCACAGAAGGAAGCCATTCGGCCCATCAAGTCCACGCCAGCTCTCTGTGGAGCGATCCAGTCAGTCCCATTCCCCCACTCTATCCCCATAGCCCTGCAAGTTTATTTCCCTAAAGTGCCTATCCAATCTCCCCTTGAAAACATTGAGTGTCTCCGCTTCCACCACTTCCGTCGGCAGCGAGTTCCAGGTCCTCGCCACTTGCTGCGTAAAATCGTTTTTCCTCACTTCCCCCCTGTATCTCTTGCCCAAAACCTTAAATCTGTGTCCCCTACTCCTTGTACCATCAACTAGTGGGAACAGCCTTTCCCTGTCTAAATCTTGTACACCTCTATCAAATCACCCCTCAACCTCCTTTGCTCTAATGAAAACAAATCCAGCTGCTCCAACCTGTCCTTGTAGCTAAGATCCCCCATCCCCGGAACCATTCTGGTAAATCTCCTCCGCACCCTCTCAAGGGCCTTCATATCCTTCCTAAAGTGTGGTGACCAGAACTGGACGCAATACTCCAGTTGTGGCCTAACTAGCGCTTTATAAAGGTTCAGCATAACTTCTCTACTTTTGTACTCAATACCTCTATTTATGAAGCCCAAGATCCCATATGCTTTGCTAACCACTCTCTCAATATGTCCTGCCACCTTCAGGGACCTACGCACATTAATTCCCAGGTCCCTCTATCCCTGCACACTCTTTAAAACTGAGCCGTTAAGTGTATATTGTCTCTCCCTGTTCCTTCTGCCAAAATGCATCACCTCACACTTCTTGGAATTCCATCTGCCACTTGTCTGCCCATTCTGCTAGCCTTTCTATGTCCTGCTGCAGTCGATTGGTATCATCCTCACTGTTTGCCACACTCCAAAGTTTGGTGTCATCGGCAAATTTAGAAATTCTACTCTGTATTCCAATATCCAGGTCATTTATATATATCACAAAAAGCAATGGCCCCAGCACTGACCCTTGGGGAACACCACTGTCTACCATCCTCCAGTCTGAAAAACTGCCATTTACCACACCTCGCTGTTTTCTATCCTTAAGCCAATTCCTTATCGAAGCTGCCACTGACCCACCTATTCCATGAGCCTCAATTTTGTTAACCAGCCTTTTATGTGGTACTTTGTCAAACGCCTTCCTAAAATCCATGGAGACAACATCCATTGCATTCCCCCGTTACTTCGTCAAATAATTCAATTAGATTAGTCAAACACGATCTGCCTTTTACAAATCCGTGTTGGCTCTCCTTAATTAGCTTAAACCTCTCCAAGTGCCCGTTAATTTTTTCCTTGATTATTGTTGCTAAAACTTTACCCACCACTGATGTTAAATTGACCGGCCTGTAGTTACTAGGATTGTCCTTACACCCTTTCTTGAACAATGGTCACATTTGCCACTTTCCAATCCACAGGCACCTCCCCCTCATCTAGGGAAGATTGGAAAATTATGGCAAGCCCTTCCGCTATCTCCTCTCTTAGCAACCTAGGATGCAAGCCATCTGGACCAGGCAACTTATCCACTCTAAGTATACCCAGCCTTTCTAGTACACCCTGTCTATCAATTTTCACCCCTTCCATTGCTTCTACCTTTTCCAGTTCTACCGATATTTTGTCAGCATCCACTATCCCGATATTAATTGGGCAGAAGAGGTAGGTAAAGGGGATAAGGGAATGCAGTTCCTACAATATGTACAGGACTCCTTTCTAACCTAATATGTAAAAAGCCCAACAAGGGAGGATTTGCTATTGGATCTAGTGATGGGGCATGAACCGGAGCAGATAAGAGAGGTAAAAGTAGGAGAACATCTAGGCAATAGTGACCATAATATAATACGCTTTAAGATAATAATTGAGAAGGACATTAAGTATGACGAAGACCAGGGTAATAGATTGGAGAAAAGTTGATTTTGTGTGGCTGAGAATAGAACTTGGGAAAATAATATTGGCAAACAACGACATGGAACAGCAATGGGAAACATTTAAAATAGTGTTCAACAGAGTGCAGGAAAAATATATTCTGCTAAAAAAAAAACTAAACACTAATGGGACACCATGGATGAATAAAGCCATAAGGGAAAAATTGAGGATAATGAAAGAGGCATACATTAAGTACATGGACAGCAAGGGAGAGCATGATAAGGGAGAATACAAAGAGATTAGGAGAGAAGTCAAAAAAAACAATTAGGAAGGCAAAGAGGAACTATTAAATTAAATTATCAAAGAACATAAAACAAAATAGTAAAACATTTTGCAGACACAAATAAAAAAGTCGGGATGGGAATAGGGCCACTAAGGGATGGATAGGATAATACCACAGGCAGCGATAGAGAGATGGCAGAAATATTAAATAATTACTTTGCTTCAGTATTTAACAGGGAGATAGAACAGGTGGACGTGACACTGGAAGGTTAGATTAGAAATGAAATAAATGCATTTAAAATAAAAAGGGGAGAAATATTAAATAAACGAATAAAATTCAGAGTAAAAAAAACCCTGGTCCGGATGGATTGCATCCACGCATTTAAAAGAATCTAGGGAAGAGATAGAGGCATTACTACACATAATTAATAATTTGTTAAGAAAAAGGTGTAGTGCTAGAGAACTGGCTTATAGCTAACATAATACCTATATTTAAGAAGGGAGATGGAACATGTCCAGGGAACTATAGACCAGTCAGCTTAACATCGGTGGTAGGAAAAATAATGGAATCCTTACTAAAGGAGAAAATAGAACATCTAGAAGCCAAAAATATAATAATGAATAGTCAACATGGATTTCAAAAGGGAAAATCTTGCTTGACCAACCTCATTGAATTTTTAGAAGAGGTAACAGAGAGAGTAGACAAGGGTAATGCAGTAGATGTAATTTATCTAGATTTTCAAAAGGCCTTCAATAAGGTACCACATAATAGACTAATGAATAAGGTCAGAGAATGCGGAGTCAGGGGACAAATAGCAGAAATGGATAGCTAGCTGGCTTCAAGACAGAAAGCAGAGAGCAGGGGTAAAGGGTAGCTATTCAGAGTGGCAGAATGTGGGAAGTGGTGTTCCACAAGGATCAGTGCTGGGACCACTGCTGTTCACAATTTATATTAACGATTTAGACTTTGGAATCAAAATCACAATTTCTAAATTTGCGGATGACACCACATTTTGGGGTGGGGGAGAACAGTCAATACTGAGGAGGACTGCAACAAATTACAGGAGGACATTAATAATGGGCATATAATTGGCAAATGAATTTCAACACAGATAAATGTGAGGTATTACATTTTGGTAGGAAGAACAGGGAGGTCACTTATTACTTGGAGGGTGCGAGTCTGGGTAGGGTAGAGGAGCAAAGGGACCTCGGAGTACAAATAGACAAATCGCTACAAGTAGCAACACAGGTTAACAAGGCCATAAAAAAAAGCAAACCAATCACTAGAGGATAGAATTAAAAGTTATGCTAAACTTGTATCGAACCTTGGTTAGACCACACTTGGGGCGAGTACTGCATACAATTCTGGTCATATTATAAAAAGGATATAGAGGCACTGGAGAGGGTGCAGAGAAGATTTACAAGGATACCAGAAATGCGAGGGTATACCTATCAGGAAAGGATGAACAGGCTGGGTCTCTTTTCGCTTGAAAAAAGGCTGATGGGTGACCTAATAAAAGGTCTTTAAAATTATGAAAGGTTTTGATAGAGTAGATACAGAGACAGTGTTTCCAGTTGTGGGGAAGAGCATAACTAGAGGTCATCAATATAAGATAGTCACCAAGAAATCAAATAAGGAATTCAGAAGGAACTTCTTTACCCAGAGGGTGGTAAGAATGTGGAACTCGCTACCACAGGGAGTAGTTGAGGCAAATAGTATGGGGAGGCTAGATAAGCATATGAGGGAGAAAGAAATAGGTTATGCTGATAAGAGTTAGATAAGGGGAGGAGGCTCGAGTGGAGCATAAACACGGACATGGACTAGTTGGGCCAAATGGCCTGTTTCTGTGCCGTATATCCTACGTAATCCTACTCGTGCAGTACCTATATTCTTAAAATGGCCTGAATTCAATGTCGTTACAGGCCACTACTTGGACTCCAGCAACACACTCCTGGTGTAGAATTCTATCCACCAACGATGGACCAGTGCATTCGGCCCACTAATTTCAAACAGACAAACCTAGCAGCAAAGCAATGGCACTCATCGACTCTTGGTGCACAAAACAGAGAGGAAAGCAGCAGACCGCAAAATGACTTGGAGTAAGAGAGCAGCGAGCATGAAACTGTGCACTGGTCAGGAGTCAGAAAAGGTAGAGAAGACAACAAGCAGTCGGAGTGCCAATAGGGAGTTAAAGGTGAAAGCAGGAGATTATTACAACACAGAAGCTAAACTAGGTTTAAGAATGCAGGTCTTGCAGTGTACCTGCAGTAAATGCAGATAGCCTGAGAGAATAGAAAACTGGCACAGGAAAATCCAGGATAATGAAACCAGGTCAAAATTACATTGATTTTCTATACTGATGTACAATGTAATGCAACTGAACTTTAGGAACCATGATCTTGCCAATATTTCAACATTATCAGATCTTCAATAGATCAAAATTCAAGATACAAAGATGCTACTGCATGAAAATCATTTTTACATAAAAAAAACCCCAAAGATGGACGAAAGATAGAAGGATGTGATTTTTGATACATGATAGAAAGAGAAAAAAAGGCAAGGACATGCATTTATATCGTATCGTTTACAATCTCATGTTGTCCCAAAGCACTTCACAGCCAACGAAGTAGTTTTGAAGT
This sequence comes from Squalus acanthias, assembly GCA_030390025.1. Taxonomy (NCBI): domain Eukaryota; kingdom Metazoa; phylum Chordata; class Chondrichthyes; order Squaliformes; family Squalidae; genus Squalus; species Squalus acanthias. Next base: position 37,248,971 of record CM059448.1, on the reverse strand, counting down.
GTAGTCACTGCTGTAATGTAGGTAAATGCGGCAGCTTATTTGCGCAAAGCAAGGCTCCACAAACGGCAATGAGATACATGACCACATCATCTGTTTTAGTGGTTGAGGGATAAATACTGGCTAGGACACAGGGAGAACTCACATGCTCACCTTCAAATAGTCCCATAGGATCTTTTAATTCCACCCAGAGGGCAGTCGGGGCCTCAGTTTAACTTCTCATCTGAAAGATGCACCTCAGATAGTGCAGCACTCTCTCAGTACGGCACTGGGGTGTCAGCCTAGATTATGCACTCAAGTCTCTGGAGTGGGACTTGAACCCACAACCTTCTAACTCAGAAGCAAGAGCATCAGAACTGAGCCAAATGACACCCCATGAATGCTTTCCTTGAAAGAAAGAATATGACCGTACACATTAGATGTTATTTCGCCTGCATTTCACATACTGGAGAGCAATCAAAGAGTGGTAAGGAGGAGAAATCACTTTTGGTCAAGATAACCTTGTATCCAGCACAGACACATAGGGCTGTATTTTCATTGACCCGTGGAGGCGGGTTTGAAGGCGTGTGGGGGGTTAAAATTGCAAAAACTGGCGGGCGGGCACAAGTCCGCCTTCACGCAATTTTCATTAAATCGTGTCTGCTGGTCCCGACTCCGTCCTGCCTTTAAGAGGCGGGATAGGCTGTTAAGGCCCTTAAGAAGCACTAAATTGGCTCTATAATGCCATTTTGAAAGGCCTTTGTGATTTTAACCCTTGTTCTACGTCTCTCTCTCTCTCTCGTGCAAAAATATCTGGGAGCAGACTTAGAGCTGCTGCTCATTTTGCATCCAGCTCCTCTCACAGCAAAGGCCAGGCAGTCTCTGAAGACCTTCAATGCAGCAGCAATGATGACATCATCAGAGGCTACTTTCAGACTGAAAACACTAATTGGTTCATGGGTTCCCACATGCTGGAACTCAATTGCCCAATTAGGTGAAAATTGCATCAATCTCCCACATCCAATTGCAGTCGGGTGGATAACACGAAAAGCGGATGACACGACCCCAACCCGCCCAGTATCAAAATCCAGCTCACAGTTGAGTATCAAAATATTCTCAGTTGACCAGAGAACTGTCTTATTTCAAATCACAAAAGACTTTAATAAATGTTGTTATGGGGATTTTATAGCTTGGCATCATTGAAAGTGTTTCTTTCATCATCTACATACCTAAAGTAAAGTTACCAAAATTTTGAAAGTTACAAGCTAAGTACCAAGATTAATCTCTCTACATAGGTTAAAAATTTTACTGCTTTTCATTTGTAGATTTGGAGTTCAGTATACTGTAGATAAATGTCACATGACAGATGTATGACTGTAAAACAAAATGGAGCTAGATCCAACAAACCACACTTTGTTTGTGACCTGATTTAACTATCCAAAATTCCTGTACTAAAAGGACAAGGCCATCTAAATGGATGATAAATTCTCAATAAATCCATACCTTTTTATAACAAATTTTATCCTGTCTTTTGCTAGTAGGATCCTCTCCAATCTTGGAATGCCATAGGTAGATGGCCGCCTGAATGGAATGCCTTCAGGTAAACCATCAACACAAAGATCTTCAGAGTTGGACTGGAAGAGTGGATATGGGATCACAACTGGTCCGGCAGCATGAGTGGCTTGAGCTAAAGGTTTACACGATAATGTTAAACTTCTTGTGATACTTGCAATGACTTACAACAGCTTCACACAATACTCAGTCTTCTAATTCCTTAGACTCCACTTTGCAATATGCATGTTTAAATAAAGAACATACTGGTTTTGAATGCTGAACAGAAAGATTACCTAAATTATAGATTCTTAATTCTCTGTATGCTACTGGTGCGATGCCACTCTAGAGAACGCTCTGTTGGAGAGACCTCCTTTGATATATGTTTGTGACATCATGAGGCAACCTCACAGAACCCTCCCAATTATCAAGCTGTAGAGAAGAGCCTACTTTGTCCTGGAGTACCTAATACACCGCGTACAGATTTAATTAAGCAAATGCACTCCCAGCAAGTTCGAAGATGATGCTGGGTAGAAACAGTGTATGGAAGATGCTCTTTAGAATAACAAAGAAAATGTACAATGTAGCACTCTTTCTTCCACAGTTTGCAATCCCACACATGCTGTAGACTGATTAAATAGTATTAGAATAAGGGGGGGGGGGGGGGGGAAGAGAGAAAGAGGTTCTTAACGGGGCAGCCTACGCACTCACCATCTCCTTGGGGCAAGGAGGGAAAGATGATGTCTTGGAGACCTAGACATCCTCAGCAGTTAGAATCATAGAATCTTACAGTACAGAAGGAGACCATTCGGCCCATAGTGCCTGTGCCAGCTCTTTTAAAGAGCTATCTATTAGTCCCATTCTCCTTGCAAATATTTCCTTTAAGTATATAGCCAATTTCCTTTTGAAAGTTACTACTGAATCTGCTTCCAGCATCCTTTAAAAAAAATTCTCATCTCCCCCTTTGTTCTTTTGCCAATTATCTTAAATCTGTGTCCTCCGGTTATCGATCCTCCTGCCAGTGGAAACAGTTTCTCCCTATCTACTCTATCAAAACCTTTCATAATTTTGAACACCTCTATTAAATCTTCCCATAAGCTTTCTCTGTGCTAAAGCAAGCAGTGCACCCCTGGCACATTGGTCAGGTTGAGTGCAACTGCCAGGCAATGTTCCCTTTAAGCTGCGCAGAACTCTGGAGGTCAAGCACAGCCGGTTCACTGGCTTTTAAATGGAAAAACGCGCATGTGGAGAATTTTGAATGGGCCACGCAGCCCATTAAAGGGACCGCGCGGCCAAACAAAATTAGAGGAAACATTGCTGCCAGATCCTGTTCGACCTTGAGCTGAGCTTCAATCTCCATATCCATCATCAAGACTGCTTACTTCTACCTTTGCAGTATTGCCCACCTCACGTCACCTCCAGATTTAATTTTTCAACTCCCTCCTAGTCGACCTGAATCCTCCATTAGCTTTGTACCTCTCGTCCTCTTCCACATGCGCCCACCCACCCACATCCCAATCTCACTTGCTGGTCATCCCCATCCTCGTGCATACACTGGTTCCATGCTGCCTCATTCTCTTCTACAAATCTATGGCCTCACCCCAACTTACCTTGATAATCTCCTCAAATTTTTAGGGCATGGCCTATATCTGGGACTTTTCTAATCCACAAGATCTCTTGTTTATGGGGAGATGAAGCAGCTGATTTATGACATCCATATAGACAATAGCTTAGGTGCTCTCAGATTATCAGAGCAAACAGTAACTTTGAAAAGAACAGCTAATTCAATGAGAAATGAAGCTAAGCACTGCTGATCGTTTCCGCGACCAAAGCATCTGATATGGAGTCCCTGCTCCCCGTCCTACTTGTGCACAACGCACCCCCACCCCCCCGTCACACACCAGTGTAAAAGATGCCGAGAATAAAGAATATCCATTTAATTTGTATCCTACAAAAATTGGCCAATTCAGTAAGATGCAGAATTTTAAAAAAATTTTAAATTCATATGAACAGCAAGGGGCTTTCTAAAGGACATATTTGACAAAGATTTAAGTGAATAAGTACATGATGTAAGCAGACACACAATATATGCAGTTACTGACCATCTCTTTGGTATTATACACCAAGCACTAGAGAGAGAGTAAGTGAACAATTTTTAGATAACTGAAACTTGTTAAGGTAGCTTCATTAACAGTACACAGTCTGCTTAGCACTTTACAATAGATTTAAATAAAACAGTTACCATATTTCCTGTCAAAAAGTTCTTCCACTTGTTTTCTCAACTCAGTAATTCTGGCATTCCATTGCTCTGCGTTTAAAATAAAATTCACATTTATGGAAAAATTCAACAAAATGAAGTAGTACCGACTGCAAACAGTGTTCAGCAACAGCAGTAATGATCATATGTGTTGGCAAATCTATGTAGTACAATGGTCACTACGAAAGGTAATGAATATATATATATATATATATATATATATATATATATATATATATATATATATAAAATATATATATTTTGAAATCCTTAATCCTGAGTTTGCCAAGTGTTGTCCATTATGAGCAACAGCTGTACTGAAGTAGGGTTAGAATACATCTACAATGAACTATAGTAGACAAAAAGCACATTGTTCAAAAGTCTGATTCTAACATGAATGCATATGATGGTAAAAACTAACTAATTACACAATGCAAAACAGCAGATCGTTGTAAAATCTAAAATTATACTGTGCAGCATATTGTTGAAGCCTTAAGGTCCAAATGCAATCTTTGCATGATTACTTCTTTCCTCATACTGGCACCATTGAATGTTCTGAGCAGAAGTTGTTTATAAACCATCCCACGCAACACAAAATAAATTTTCCTTGGCAAGTTACTACCAACTACTGGAAAACCCAAATTGCCAAGACAGTGAAAAAATGCAAATAATGCACAACCTATATGGACTTTTTCGTCAGTAGACATTGCACACTCAGTCTTCAAAAATCCACCCATCTTTTTTAAATTTCTGAAATTAAATATTTTTTAGTGTACACTGCATCTATTTATTTTTTTTAAGAGGGGGTGGGGAAAACCAAATCCACTGGATATTTATTTACAGGTAAACCTACTAAAATGTACAACTTAACTCTGCATTATTTAATGAGGTACGACCATGGGATAAATAGGGTCTAGCAGGTCTCTGGTGACGAGTCTCCTGTTTCTCTTGCAACTGAAACCAACTTTTTCAGATGTAGATGAACTATTAACTCACCAAAATTGAACTCACCAAAACTGAACTCACCAAAATTGAACTCCCTACTTTTCCGTTTCACCATGGCCCCAGCATCTGTTGACACTACAGTATTCTTTGGTCGCTTATTTGGTGGGAAATATTCATCATCTGTAAACAGAAAATGTAGTTTTATGAATTTTGCTTTCTAAATCTATCCATGGAATTCATTAAAAAAGAGATCAGCAACTGCCCCTCATACATATTCCAATAGGCCAATTTCATATAGAGCATCCTTTAGTTACTTGAAGGCATAATAATACTGCAATGTTGCGGATACATCCATGACAAATGATTCAGTGCTGGAATCCTATTGGTACTTATCCAAATAAAGTCATGATACTGCATCGGCACTTAAAAACCATAATCAAAACTTAAATGACAGTCTATATAAATATTTCACTTTATGCAAATATACATGTGTGGTGTAGCAGCTGTTGTATTATACTTTAAGGGGAGAAGAGAAAAAGGCCAGAAAGACAACAAGAGAGAGCGAGAAAAAGACAGAGAAAGAGAGCAATAGAGAGAGAGAGAGAGAGACAGAAAGAAAATGGACAATGGGGAAGAGAAACAAAATTATATTATATCTGCTTTGGTTCTAGACATTGCACAAATTTCTTATTTTCTATATTTGAACCAGCTTGAAGCAGGGATTTTTTTCAAAGCAGTGTAGCTAAACATTTGGGAATAAAATTGTAAGAAATTGTACACTGGGATCTGTATTATCCAAGTAAGTTTGGATTAACTGATCTCATTACTGAATGAAAACTACTAGATCAGATACTGATTTGAGAACCACATAACGGAACAGAAACTAGATTCAAAAAGCAGTGTATTGAAAGCAAACTTCTGTATCAACAAAACCAACAAGCCATTTGGTGCCTGTCACGGTTGGGGATTCTTCAACCATTTTTCCATGGAAATAACTGGACATGAGCTATGTTCATTTTGTTTTTCAGCAAAGGCTTGCCTAAAAACGAACATTCTAAGACATGCTAAGTTTTGGATTGCTTGGCAGATAAATGGTAATTACAATCTGGATGGCAAGTCCTCTCAGAGTCGCAAACAATGGACAATTCATTAGCAAAATACTGCGGATGCTGGAAAATTGAAACAACAGAAAACGCTGGAAAAAACTCAGCAGGCCAGGCAACATCCGTGGAGAGAGAAACAGAGTTAACGTTTCAGGTCGAAACCCTTCGTCAGAACTGAGAAAAAAAGCAGGAAATGAAACAGATAAAAAAGCAAGGGGGAGGCTGGGGGGAGGAATAAAAGAACAAAAGGGGTGGTCTATGGTAAGTAGAGACATTAAGAGATGCTCAAGGCAAGACGAGATGGTAATAGGACAGGTTAAGAAACAAAAGGTGGCTCAGAAGTGTGAAATGCTGGCAGAATGAGAGACAGCTGCCGTGGGGGGAGAGAGAGAGAAAAAAAAGGGAAAAGGCACACACACATATTATATATATATATGTGGTAGGGGCCGAGGTTATGATCTGAAATTGTTGAACTCGATATTGAGTCCGGAAGGCTGTAAAGTGCGTAATCTGAAGATGAGGTGCTGTTCCTCGAGCTTACGCTGAGCTTCCGTGGAACAATGAACGAGGCCGAAGACGGTGAGGTCTGAGTGGGCGTGGAGAGGTGAATTAAAATGACAAGCGACCGGAAGCTTGGGGTCACCCTTACGGACTGAACGGAGGTGTTCCGCAAAGCGGTCACCCAATCTGCGTTTGATCTCCCCAATGTAGAGGAGACCACATCATGAGCAGCGAATACAGTATACTAGATTGCAAGAAGTACAAGTAAATCGCTGTTTCACCTGGAAGGGGTGTTTGGGGCCCTGGAGAGTGGGAAGGGGGGGATGTATAAGGGCAGGTGTTGCATCTCCTGCGCTTGCACGGGAAGGTGCCGGGCGAGGGGGGAAGGGGTGCTGGGGGTGATAGAGGAGTGGACTAGGGTGTCTCGGAGGGAGCGATCCCTACGGAATGCTGAAAGGGGAGGTGAGGGGAAGATACGTTTGGTGGTGGGATCACGTTGGAGGTGGTGGAAATGGCGGAGGATGATCCGTTGAATGTGGAGGCTGGTGGGGTGAAAGGTGAGGACAAGGGGAACTCTATCGTGGTTCCGGGAGGGAGGGGCCGGGGTGAGGGTAGAAGTACGGGAGATAGAACAGACACGGTCGAGGGCCATGTCGACCACGGTAGAGGGGAATCCTCGGTTGAGGAAAAAGGAAGACATGTCGGAAGCACTGGTATGGAAGGTGGCATCGTCGGAGCAGATGCGACGGAGACGGAGAAACTGGGAGAAGGGAATAGAGTCCTTACAGGAGACGGGGTGGAGGAAGTGTAGTCTAGGTAGCTGTGGGAGTCAGTGGGCTTGTAGTGAATGTTGGTCAATAACCTATCCCCAGAGATGGAGACGGAGAAGTCGAGGAAGGGAAGGGAAGAGTCGGAGATGGACCATGTGAAGGTGAGGGAAGGGTGGAAATTGGAGGCAAAGTGAATGAAATTGTCTAGTTCAGGGCGAGAGCAGGAAACGGCACCGATACAGTCGTCAATGTACCGGAAAAAAAGGTGAGGGAGGGGACCCGAGTAGGACTGGACAATTCATTCTAGTTATTCAGAGACACTTCGCATCTTCGTGCTAGAAATCTTCTTTGATCTCTGTAGGGGCTGTAAGAGTCTTTTAACACAAAACACCGTGTGGGGCAAGCAGCAGAAGGCTCCAAAAGGGAGCAAACCACAGTTTAGGAGTTTGGGCTTTTAAGTAGCTAGGCAACCCATTAGAGTGAGCTAAAGCTCGCCTATTCTCTAGTTTTGTAAGAGTACATAAACAGAAGATGCAATGACTGTACCAAGTAACTTTCATCATACTCGGGAGTTCTGTATGTTTTGCCTATTGTAAAATAAAGCATCTTACGAACTGAACCAAAAAAATCATCTCACTTAGTGTAACTCAATAAGCCTTTGGAGAAACTGAAGGAGTAGACGTGTGCAAGAATTGGAAATCCAGCCCAGATCCCAAGGGAGATTCATTGTTATACTTCTGGGTTCCACTATCACATTTGTAGATATTAGGCAGTCAACTTCTGTAAAAAGCAGGTAATCCAACAGCTTAAGGGAACAACTGACACCACAGAACCCAGGTAGATGGCTGCAGCAGAACTGAATTCATAAGTGTGGAACACAGCAGTTTGTGGATATTCCACAACACATAGCCAACATTAAACTATTACTGCAGAACTGGACGCAAATGTATTATTATAGCACCAAATCGCCCCCATAGTATGCAATTCCTTTTGGTCATACTTAATGCCAGTGTTGTCTTTTATCACACCTGGGTGTAATGCATGGCAATATAAATATATTTATTTATTTACACACACTTACCATTATTCTTCCCTGTCAGTCCCCCAGATACTAGGTGGTGTTGCTGCTCGGGATCCCAACCATCCCAGAATGACTGCGTGTCTCGGAACTGGGGCAGCCCAAGAGATGAGATATATATTTAAATTTCCCACCCCAATGCACCCACACCCGCCCCCGCCACATCACCGGCTGCTGCTGTTCAAGCCTCAAGCTCGATGAAGTCACCCGACTACCACCAAGAAGAGCCGCGACCACGTGGAGCGCAATAGGCAGGGGGAAGGGATTAAGGGGAGACTGGGGAATGGGGATGAGGGGGAAACAGATGGAGAATCGGGATCTGGGGGAGAAAAGATGGAGCCTTGGGAATGGGGGCTCAGGGTGAGAGATGGGGAATTAGGGGATGGGAGGTCATGGGAGAAAGGGACTAGTGGTCAGGGGATTGGGGGAGGGGGGGGGTGGAAATGGGGAGGGGTATGAGAACCAGCATTTCTCACAGAACCAGGAGCAGCAGCAGCAAGGTGGTAAGTGGGAGCGGCACAGAGAGGAGAAGCCAGTAAAGGGGTGAGTGAAATCCAGAGATCCTACTGTGGGTAAATGGTGAAAGATTATTTCCACTGGTGGGCGAATGGGGAACGGAAAACAAGATTTCTCACTGGAACAAACAAGAGGGAAGGGAGGAGGAAAGTTCTTGGACTGAAGGCCATTAGATCGTGGGATACTTCACCACATGTGGCTATTGAGGTAGAGACCAAAACCTCATTTCAAAAGGGACTGGGATAAATATCTGAAACGGAAAACTATAAAAAGATTTTGGGGGGGGGGGGAGGGGGGGGGCCAGGGGAAATGTGGTTACAAGAGAGAGTAACTGGGGGCCAAATGGCCTCCTCCTGTTCTGTAATTTCTATAATTCTATGAAAATTCTCCTTTATTGAGTGATTTAGAAATGTTGCTACTGAGCTGTAATTAGGGCAATGTGCCTTGTGAAAAATGCCCCAAACACTGAACCCACTGCCCTCTGTGCGATCTCTCTGTTTGGTTCAGGTTGGTCTATGCCGCCCGGTTTTGATGTGTGAAGTCCAAGTACAGATCGGTTCTGACTGAGGCTCCCAGTTCAGAGTTGTCATTTTCAAACAGAACCGGAGTCCAACAAAATGGGGAGGGGGAATCAGGCTCGTTAAAAGTGGCATCGACTGTGGAGCCTGACCACACATTGTACAGTGCAGGGGATTATGGCTACGGTTTGAGGGTGAATATCACGAGGTTATAGGATTAGTACTGGTTACAGGTATGATATCTGAGCATTACACCTATTACTACCAGGTACATGTAGACTATTAGTGAGTTATTGTATTACTGTTGGTTATGATGGGAATCTGAGTTTTACAAGTATTACTATGTATCAGTGCAATTTCAGTGAGTTACCATTAGTTACTGGTGGAATTAGTTCCTCCCACCTCTGGTTTCCCCACTGCGAACTGCTGCCCTGCCCTCGGCTCCCTCTCTGACCCACCCCTCTGACTGCTCACAGGTGGCCTCCTGGTTCATGGAACTTGTCGCACAACAGCGGCTGGCGCAAAACCACAGGCAAAAATACTCAACTGCAGTGGACCCAACCTTTATAAAAGTAAATGTAGTAACATTTGTAGAAGTCATGTGATCAGGCATCATGTGGTCAGATGTCACATGATCAAACCTCCAGGAATGCCTCCATTCAGAGGCAGCAACCCTAATTGCTACACCTCTAAACCATGTCTCACAGGCCCATTCCTCCCAACCAGATGACAAACCTACGCTACTAGCATCTTACTTATTTACAACCCATTTTTTAACTAAAGTTCTAACTCTTTCTTCAGGCAGCTTTTATTTAATTACTGGGAAAAGCCACCCACTCCAGACGCTATTTTACGTTTCTTTAGCTTAAAACGGCTTTTATATTAAAAGTTAGCTGCCATGAAACCAGTTTTATTTAATGAATTGCCAACCTTATCCCAAATTGCATTTAATAGTTTATTTTTTAAAGCTCCACTCTGTTCTATTCTGCTACCAGTTTTGTTTCAGTAGCCCCAGTTCCCTTTCCCCCTTTCAAGGCAGTGTGAGTGGCTCCAGTTGCAATACCCTTTTTTTAATGAAATCAGCTGAGCAGTTTTAAGGATTTAGAGCTAAATTTCTGCAGTAAAATGTGAAAACTAATCATTTTTTGTAATGCTCCTCCTATACTACAAGGCCAAGAGTGGACAATCTTCCAAAACTCCTAAGCTCTGGAAAGAGAAACTGTATAGCAACCAAAAACCACAAGACTTAAACATAGTGCGTCAATATGCTCAAAGAACAAGAGGAGGCTATTCAGCCTATCAAGCCTGTTCTGCCATTCTCTTTGATCATGGCTGATCTGTATCTCAACTCCATTTACCCATCTTTGCTCCATATCCCTTGACACCCTTATCTACCAAAAATCTATCGATTTTAGTATTTGATTCAGCCTCCACAGCTCAGTTATAGGCTCACTAAGAACAAGTACTTGCTATTTTAAAACCTAGTTTATTGAGAGTTTAATATGCTTTGTTAACTATTTTTGAAATCTGAATTAAACTTTGCCTCTCTCCTATATTCTGCCCTCCTTTCACTTTCCCATATTCTTCTCTTCCCCCTTATTCTTCTCCTTGTTTGTCTGTCCTCTCCCTCTCATATTCTCATTCTCTCTACAATTATTCCCATTATACATTTTTCTGTTGTTCCTCCATATTCTGCTGTATGTTCTCTCTCCACCATATTAATCTCTACCTATCTACCTCTCCATGTGTCATATCAGTACTCGCTCCATTAGATACAATTGAAACACGAGGAATAGCACATACCACAATTTTTAGTTTTGATGAACTGAGAAAGTTTCTATTATGACAGCTCGTTATTAATCCTCCTTCTCGCTCATGGCTTTTTGCGTCATTTGTCATGAGAATGCAGAGAGATTGGAAAATCCCAATTTTTCAAAGAACCACTATCAATGCCCCACAAGACAGACCCCAATAGTTTTAGTTACCAGTTCCTCCCACCTCTGGTTTCCCCACTGCGAAATTGTTTTAGTTAAAGTTATAGTTTCAAAATTTCGACCAGCAAGTGTTTCTCTTCTCCTCCCAAAAATACCACTTTCCAATCAAGCGCTGCTCTTCAGACACCTAAAGAAATCATGAAGCTCGTCAATCAGAAGACTAAATAAGTTTTTTTTTAAATCGCAAGAGCTTCTTGGTTTATATCATTTTCTAAAGCCGTTCTCAACCAATTTAAAATTTTGGGTTATGACATACACAAAATTATACCGTCAACACATTTTTATAAATATGAGAGAGAGAAAAAGGCCAGGTCAGAAATGCTGGAAGAAAAACACATCCAGCTGCATCTATAGCTACATAAATGCAAGTTCTTTCTTTTTTTGCAGATTGCTGTGTTTTAGATTAAAACAGAAACTAGCACTGAATGCCAAACTCATTAGTAAACAACTACAATGGATATAGCGTTATCTATGTACATTTCCAAATATGTTAAACATTCAAAAACTCAATGCTTACCTTCAATAGTAACTTCTACTTCTGGGTCTTCACTAGTTTCAGAAAGCTCCTGCTGAGTCGAATCTAAGAAACACAAATACAGAATATTTACTATTTAAGATGTATAAATTAAACTTACGATGGAAAGCTAGCTTTTATTCATAAAACATTTTCCTACAAGTAACTGTCACAATTAATACATTAAGAAAGCAAGGGAAGGGAGAAAGCAAGAACTTGCATTTATATTGCACTTTTCGTGACCTCAGGATGTCCCAAAGCATTTCACAGCCAAATGAAATGAATTTTTTTTTGTATAAAAAGTGTAGTCATAATTGTAAAGTAGGGAAAACAGCAGCCAATTTTCACACAGCTAGGTGCCAAAAGCATCAGAGATAAATGACTGAATAATCTGTTTTAGCAATATTGGTTGAAGAATAAATGTCGAGTCAGGACACCAGGAACACTCCCCTGCTCTGTTTCGAATAGTGCCATGGGATCTTTTACGTTCACCTGAGGGGGCAGACGGGGCCCCGGTTTAACATTTTATCTGAAAGACGGCACCTCCGAGAGTGCAGCACTCCCTCAGTACTGTACTGAAGTGTCAGCCTAGATTATGTGTTCAAGGCAAGGAGTGGGGATTGAATCCACAACCTTCTGGCTCAGAAGTGAGACCGCTACCACTAAGCCAGGGCTGACCCACATGGGAAGGGATGTTCCAGTAAATTATTTTGAAGTACAGTCATGTGGACAAATCAGCTGCCAATTTGGCCACAGTAGGGTCCCACGAACAGACACTGAACGAATGACCACCTATTCATTTTAGTAGTGTTGGTTGAGGGAAGAATGTTGTCCAGGACACCAGGAGAACTCCTTCTTCAGATATTATGACCCAATTTTGGAACTAACTAAATTATTTCCCTACTGGCTTAAAGCAGCATTCTACAAGCTGAATTTGGCACCAACTTTTCTTGGTTACCACCAAAAGCAACTAATTATAGGCCTATTGATGCAATAATCGTAACCATTAAACTAAATTTTAAAAGTTGTCCCTCTATGCATGGCTAGGAATCAGGCCACAATATTGTCCCTGAACAGACATATCCACAGATGCAGAAGAGGAGCCACCTTCCCACTAGCATCATCACTACCAGCATCCCTGGAAAAAACCCAGAGATGGGGCACGAGTAGTCATGATGATACATTATTTCTTAAATTCCAGTAGCAGATCCTGGTCACCGGAAGTGGGAGAATTTTTGCTTTTAAAATTGGAACATTACATTGAAGGATTTATTGTTCCTATAAAAATCTATCCCTATGTCTTGAATTCAAAATACAAATGAGTTTAGCAGTCTATAAATAATGATTTTGTTATAAAACATGAACGTGCTGTGAAGCCTTGAAGTAATTCACTTGTTCGCCAGAACAGTTCTTGCTCACTTAGCCATGTTCTCCTGCTTCTATGCCCCAGCGTCTCATTCTCTGTAACCACAATCACCTTCACGAGTTATAATCTCTCATCCATGCCATAACTTTAATGTGGTTTGGACTCCGGGCACACATCCTCTTGCCTTAAATAAATCAAGTGCCCAAAACTACACCCTAATGAACCTCAGTGTTGTGGATATACTCTCACATTTTGAAAAAGTTTCAACCCCCAAATACAATTTGGTCCCGAGGGGTGGGAGTGGCAAGTGAGTCACATTACTGGGGACACTATCCCTTTAAGATACTTGTGCTCTTATTGTGCTATTGTTGTATAGGAGGACTCATTCTGAACTATCATTTTTTGACTAGAAGAGGCAGCAGAGACCAAGATAACACGCAAGTAATGCAACACAAAAATTTGGTTGCTTCAAGCAGCATTAGAACAGAGACAGAAAACTGTAGTGCAAGTTGTATATGAAGGTTGAATTTAATTCCAAAACATGAAGAAAACCATACCTACACAATATTCACCCTTATTCGTTCAACCTCCACATACAGAATTTAGCAAAGTAGTATCAGTAGCAGGGAGTCTGAAGCCCTAAAATATTCAGTAATATTTGGAGCACTCTATTGCCAAAGTGATATGATTATTATGAGAACTAAATTCTACTAAACAACAATATTTTACAGTGTAGAGAAAATAGAAAAGAGCTTTTAAGACTGTTAATGGAGAAAACGTAGGATGCGATTCAAAACAAATGGAATGGGGAGAAACCAAAATGCAAAGTCAAGGATACAATAGTTTCCCTATATGATTTCACTGTGGATGATAGCTATTCCTAATTACACAGGGAACTTAAGCAACTAAAATAAAATGCTGTAACTGGGATTAGAACTATTGTCATTAGAATGCCAATATGCTGCAATTCATTGGGGCCTCAAAGCACAGTGCCACAGAATGGTAAGATACTGGGTCATATCTACAGTTCCCACATGGAAAGTTCCCAATCATGAGTCAGGCACCAAGGGGAGGGAACGAGCAGAATGAGAGAGAAAAACTGGTAAGTGCTACTGTTCTTGTGCTGCTCTCACACACATACTTGCAATTGGTTATTAGGCAATAAGAGCAGAGACCTAAGAATGGGTTTCCTGCCTGTCCTATCAGCTAGGGATGATGTTTAGCACAGACTACAAAAAAAGAAAAATTAATTAGCAAAAAACAGAAAATAAAACCATCTAATAAAATGTTGCAGCAAACCTTCAAGTTTACCAGTGTTTATGCTTTATAAACCACATCTAAATCAGCATAATTCATTAACACATTTTCTATCTTTCCAAAAAAATATACATTTGAGTTTAACAAAGATAGGAGTCATAGGCCCCGATCATGACGGGGCGGGTTGTGTGAGCCGGGGTCTGGTCTTTCTCTGCACGCTGTGCTCCCCATCAAGTGGGGAATGCTTCAGAGGAGGCCGCAGGCCAGAAGCAGGTAGGGAGCCTGCAGCTGGTTTAGTGGTAGCCTGGGTGGGGGGGGGTCGCCGCCAATCCCGAGAGTCGGTCCGATGGCAAGTGGGGAAGCAGGTAAGCTCGGTGGGCTGGGATGAAGCACTCCTGCTCCGCCTGGCCCACAAGCAGTGCTGTAAAGGCACTTAGCTCTTCCACAAAGCAGTCCTTGCCTCTCTTTAGCTGCCGGGTTAAACCTGGAAGATAGGTTAATTCTGAGACATGCATCCTCATTATAATACTTAATGACCAACCTGCCTCCTGAGAGCGGGTTGGTTTCCCACCCCCCGCTCCACCCGATTAAAACTGGAAGTGGGCGGGTTGGGTCAGGTTTTAATTTCCACATCTCACCCGACCCAAACCCACCTGTTTTTTGGGGTTAAAATTCCCCCAAAAGTTTCAATTAAAATGTAGAACTTTACATTGCTAATGCCATTTTGCTCTCGTTTTCCTGGACAATACCGCTGCTCTATTATACTGTCAACGTGAAAATAAAAATTAATAACTGACATTAAGGCAAAAGTGATGCACCTATTCCACTTACAATTTTTACAAATTCATTTTACAGTTTAAGATTCAGTGAAACAATAAATCTTCGCTTGAATTTTACAATTTTTATCTCTTGCATTTTTAATAAAAACAGCAAGATTAACTCAATGTTTCATAGTTTTATGATAATAATTAGCTCCACCATGTGATGTGCTTTATTGACAGTTCCTAGCCTCTATGAACTTTATGTACTTCAAGGCAACTTTGTAAATTAATTAGTGTAGCCAATACTTGTGAATATACAGTTCTTTGACCGTAATAATCATAAAAACATGGAATAAAATAACTAAGTATTTGTCTTAGTCAACTGTGAATAACTGTCAAAACAAAACAACTTTACGTAAAACAAACCACTTCGAACAGACTGGTTTATGCATGGATAGTTTATCAGTCGTTTGATTTATCCTGCAAAAGTGATAGTCACTGAACCAGTAGCATGCAAGACTTACAAAGCCACAATTATGATGACGACAAACTTGAGTTTATCGTAATCTGCTGGTGGAATCAATATTGAAAGATCTGTTAAGATCAACTCAAATTATCAGTTGATCCCTGGCATCAAGTTTAAAGTTTGTACTGCTAAAAAAAACAATTGGAGTAATTGTAGAGCCGGCCTCTTGCATGCCTGATACAGGCTGTTTAAAACATCCTTCTATTCCACCGAGTGGAGCACGTGCTGAATACATCGACTCGTTGCTGTATCAGTACAGGAGCATGTATCAGCTGCTTCAGGAGTGGTTGAAGCAGGCTCTGCAACCATTTTAAATTTGCAGAGGACTCTGAACAATGAGGTGGGAATGAAAATTTCTGTCCATTTAAAGCAATTCCAACACATTCCTTAAACCTTTTAAACACGATAGGGTAAAGCAGTCTAGTGATTATAGTACTGGACTAGCAACCCAGAGATAGGAGTTCTAATTCCACCATGGCAACTTCAATGTCAGCACAAAAGCTTCTGGATTGTTGTAAAAGCCTAATGCCCTGCCACCCCTACCCAGTCTGGCCTACACTATGTGATTGACTCTTAATGCCACTTTGAAGTGATCTAGCAAGC
The DNA here is from genome assembly GCA_030390025.1 of Squalus acanthias. NCBI lineage: Eukaryota > Metazoa > Chordata > Chondrichthyes > Squaliformes > Squalidae > Squalus > Squalus acanthias. The sequence goes on along the minus strand of CM059448.1, from coordinate 37,232,735 downwards.
CACCAAATTGTAAGTAATCAGTATGAAGTTCAGTAGTAATAAATTTCTTCTGACTCACAGGCTAGCTGTACTCATACAACTTGCATTTATATAGCACCTTTAACGTAGTAAAATGTCCCAAGGCGCTTCACAGGAGTAAGATTTTTTTTAAATAATAGATTCGGAGTCCTGCATCACCATCCCTGGGTACCATTACACAGTCCAAAGAGAGTGGCCCCTGAGAGTCCTCAACATGGACTCTGGCCACCTTGTCAAGCAAAGCTCCTGCTAATCACCATCTACAACCCCCTCTGACAAATTCATATCCCTCTATGTTGAACATCACAAGGGCACAGAATGTATGCCAGGTGGGGAACTTGTCCACCACCACGAGTGGCTCGGTAGTACAACCATTGACCAAACTGGCCAAGTCACGGCAGCAGCTATCTGCCAGTTCCGCGCAGCTATCTGCCAGTCCCGCGCAGCCCGGGACCGGCTTTTCCAATGTAAACTTTTGCGCATGCGCGAAACGTTGAATGGGCCGCACAGCCCGTTAAAGGGACCGGACACCCAAGTTTAAAATTAGGGGGTACATTGCTTCACGGGCTTTTTTCAAAGTCAGAGGGCGGGGCCAATTCATTGGTACCCGTATATAGGTGGAGCTGTTGCTAAGCCCGAGACACTACACTAGTAGTGTCTCCCACCCTCCCACCTCCTCTAACCTTTAGGGGTAGAGGGAATTTAAAAGGTAGGTTCGATTTATATTTTGTTTTCAGGGACTTAACTTAATAAAGTAATATAAGGGTTAAGTCATGGCAGGAAATCTCGGAGCCGTGTCGTGCTCCTCCTGTGCTATGTGGGAAATCAGGGACACTTCCAGTGTCCCTGACAACTATGTGTGCAGGAAGTGCGTCCAGCTGCAGCTCCTGACGGACCGCATGGCGGCACTGGAGCTGCGGATGGACTCACTCTGGAGCATCCACGATGCCGAGAACTTTGTGGATTACTCATTTAGTGAGTTGAACACACCGCGGGTAAAGGCTAGGTCAGACAGTAAATGGGTGACCAAGAGGCAGGGCAATATCAGGAAGGTAGTGCAGGAGTCCCCTGCGGTCGTCTCCCTCCAAAACAGATATACCGTTTTGGATACTGTTGGGGGAAATGACCTACCAGGGGAAGGCACCAGCAGCCAGGTTCATGGCACCATGGCTGGCTCTGCTGCACAGCAGGGCGGGAAAAAGAGTGGTAGAGCTATAGTGATAGGGGACTCAATTGTAAGGGGAATAGACAGGAGTTTCTGTGGCCGCAACCGAGATTCCAGGATGGTATGTTGCCTCCCTGGTGCAAGGGTCAAGGATGTCTCGGAGCGGCTGCAGAACATTCTGGAAAGGGAGGGTGAAGAGCCAGCTGTCGTGGTGCATGTAGGTACCAACGATATAGGTAAAAAGCGGGAAGAGGTCCTGCAAGCAGAATTTAGGGAGCTAGGAGCTAAATTGAAAAGTAGGACCTCAAAGGTAGTAATCTCTGGGTTGCTACCAGTGCCACGTGCTAATCAGAGTAGCATGAACAGGATAGCGAGATTAAATACGTGGCTTGAGCAGTGGTGCAGGAGGGAGGGATTCAAATACCTGAGGCATTGGAACCAGTTCTGGGGGAAGTGGGACCTGTACAAAAGGGACGGTCTGCACTTGGGCAGGACTGGAACCGATGTCCTCGGGGTAATATTTGCTAAGGCAGTTCGGGAGGATTTAAACTAATATGGCAGGGGAATGGGAACCTATGTAGCGAAACAGGGGGAAGTAATATGCAGTCAGAAACAAATGTTAGAAGGGTGAGAAACAATAAGGGTAATCAGAGTAAACAAAGGCAAGAAACACAAAGGGCCATACTAAATCATAAGTCTAAAAGGACAAAGGGTGTTAATAAAACAAGCCTAAAGGCTCTGTGTCTTAATGCAAGGAGTATCCGTAATAAGGTGGATGAATTGACTGTGCAAATTGATGTTAACGGATATGATGTGATTGGGATTACAGAGACGTGGCTCCAGAACAATCAAGGCTGGGAACTGAATATCCAGGGGTATTCAACATTCAGGAAGGATAGAATAAAAGGAAAAGGGGGTGGGGTAGCATTGCTGGTTAAAAAGGAGATTAATGCAATAGCTAGGAAGGACATTAGCTTGGAGGATGTGGAATCAATATGGGTTGAGCTGCAGAACACCAAAGGGCAGAAAACATTAGTGGGGGTTGTGTACAGACCTCCAAACAGTAGTAGTGAGGTGGGGGAGGGTATGAAACAGGAAATCAGAGGTGCATGCAAAAAAGGCGCAGCAGTTATCATGGGTGACTTTAATATGCATATAGATTGGGCTACTCAAACTGGAAGCAATACGGTGGAGGAGGATTTCCTGGAGTGTTTAAGGGATGGTTTCCTAAACCAGTATGTTGAGGAACCAACTAGAGGGGAGGCCATCCTGGACTGGGTGTTGTGTAATGAGGAAGGACTAATCAGCAATCTTGTGGTACGAGGCCCCTTGGGGAAGAGTGACCATAGTATGGTGGAGTTCTACATTAGGATGGAGAAGGAAACAGTTAATTCAGAGACCATGGTCCAGAACTTAAATAAGGGCAACTTTGAGGGTATGAGGCGTGAATTGGCGAGGTTAGATTGGCAAGCGATATTTAAGGGGTTATCAGTGGAAGGGCAATGGCAGACATTTAGAGATCGCATGGATGAACTACAGCAATTGTACATCCCTGTCTGGCGTAAAAATAAAAAAGGGAAGGTGGCTCAACCATGGCTAACAAGGGAAATCAGGGATAGTATTAAAAGCAAGGAAGTGGCATACAAATTGGCCAGAAGTAGCAGCAAACCCGGGGACTGGGAGAACTTTAAAACTCAGCAGAGGAGGACGAAGGGTTTGATTAGGGCAGGGAAAATAAAATATGAAAGGAAGCTTGCGGAGAACATTAAAACGGACTGCAAAAGCTTCTATAAATATGTAAAAAGAAAGAGGTTAGTAAAAACAAACGTAGGTCCCCTGCAGTCAGAAACAGGGGAAGTCATAATGGGGAACAAAGAAATGGCAGATCAATTGAACAAGTACTTTGGTTCGGTGTTTACTGTGGAGGACACAAACAACCTTCCGGAAATAAAAGAGATCAAAGGATCTGGTAAGAGGGAGGAGCTGAGGGAAATCCTTATCAGTCGGGAAAAGGTGTTGGGGAAATTGATGGGACTGAAGGCTGATAAATCCCCAGGGCCTGATGGTCTGCATCCCAGAGTACTTAAGGAGGTGGCCTTGGAAATAGTGGATGCATTGACGATCATTTTCCAACATTCCTTAGACTCTGGATCAGTTCCGAAGGAGTGGAGGGTGGCTAATGTAACCCCTCTTTTTAAAAAAGGAGGGAGGGAGAAAGCAGGGAATTATAGACCGGTCAGCCTGACATCGGTGGTGGGTAAAATGATGGAATCAATTATTAAAGATGTCATAACAGACCATTTGGAAAGTGGCGACATGATAGGTCCAAGTCAGCATGGATTTGTGAAAGGGAAATCATGCTGGACAAATCTTCTGGAATTTTTTGAAGATGTTTCCAATAGGGTGGACGGGGGGGAACCAGTAGATGTGGTGTATTTGGACTTTCAGAAGGCCTTCGACAAGGTCCCACACAAGAGATTGGTGTGCAAAGTTAAAGCACATGGGATTGGGGGTAATGTGTTGACGTGGATTGAGAACTGGTTGGCACACAGGAAACAAAGAGTAGGAGTAAATGGGTACTTTTCAGAATGGCAGGCAGTGACCAGCGGGGTACCGCAGGGTTCGGTGCTGGGGCCCCAGCTGTTTACATTATATATTAATGATTTGGACGAAGGGATTAATTGTAATATCTCCAAATTTGCGGATGACACTAAATTGGGAGGCAGTGTGAACAATGAGGAGGATGCTAGGAGGCTACAGAGTGACTTGGACAGGTTGGGTGAATGGGCAAATGTATGGCAGATGAAGTACAATGTGGATAAATGTGAGGTTATCCACTTTGGTGGTAAAAATAGGGAGGCAGACTATTACCTGAATGGTGGCAGATTAGGGAAAGGGGAGGTGCAACGAGACCTGGGCGTCATGGTACATCAGTCACTGAAGGTGGGAAGGCAAGTGCAGCAGGCAGTCAAGAAAGCAAATGGCATGATGGCCTTCATAGCAAGGGGATTTGAGTACAGGAGTAGGGAGGTGATGCTACAGTTGTGCAGGGCCTTGGTGAGGCCACACCTGGAGTATTGTGTGCAGTTTTGGTCTCCTAACTTGAGGAAGGACATTCTTGCTATTGAGGGAGTGCAACGAAGGTTCACTAGATTGATTCCTGGGATGGCCAGACTGACATATCAAGAAAGACTGGATCAACTGAACTTGTATCCTCTGGAGTTCAGAAGAATGAGGGGGGGATCTTATAGAGACGTTTAAAATCCTGACTGGTTTAGACAAATTAGATGCGGGCAGAATGTTTCCAATGTTAGGGAAAACTAAAACCAGGGGTCACAGTCTAAGGATAAAGGGGAAGCCATTTAAGACTGAGATGAGGAGGAACTTCTTCACCCAGAGAGTGGTGAATCTGTGGAATTCTCTACCACAGAAGGTTGTTGAGGCCAGTTCGCTAAATATATTCAAAAGGGAGTTAGATATAATACTCACAACTAGGGGGATCAAGGGGTATGGCGAGAAAGCAGGAATGGGGTACTGAGGTAGCATGTTCAGCCATGAACGCATTAAATGGCGGTGCAGGCTCGAAGGACAGAATGGTCTACTCCTGCACCTATTTTCTATGTCTATGTTTTCTATGCTAGGCAGGCATCAAGTGTTGAGGGATCCAGAATAAGGAAATAACCTACTCCTCACCAACCTACCCGTCGCAGACACATCTGCCCATGGCAATATTGGTAAAAGTGACAGCCTCACAGTCCTCAAAGATAGTGTCACATCTTCATCTTCCATTATGCCAAGTGGGACAAATCAAGGACAGATCGATCACCCTACAACTGGTAATCAGTGAGGTGCTGTGGGTCATCAGCGGTAAATTGTATACCACCACATGTTGAAACTTAATAACTCATTCCTTGATTAGCATCAAGCTTGGAGACCAAACTAGTTCTACAGGCAGTGTAGCTGGCTTTAGAATGAGTTACGAACCAGTGAAACCACTACACCTGGTGACCTGCATGCTAAACACCAAAAGTAAGCTACAGCCAAAAGTAGTCCCATAATCAATAGATCAGAACAAAGCTCAGAAACCCTACCCCAGTCAAGAATGGTCATGGATAACAGTAGGTTGCTTGGGGGAGAGAGGGCGGGGCGGGGGGGGGGGGGGGGAAGAAAGAGTATGGCTCCATGAACACTTGCATCCTCAACCGTGGTGGAGTACAACATATGACTGCAAGAGACCAGGTGTTTGCAAGCGCCTTCAGCCATAAATGCAGAATGGATGATTCTACTCATTACCATCAGCGCCATTAGCCATTAGCCATTACCATCAGCGCCAATGTACAGATAATTTGGTTCACTATGTAACATTAAGAAACGGCTGAGTACACAAAGGCCATGACAACATTTCAGCTGCAATACAGTGTACCACAGCTTAGGTGTTGCATGGTATAAGACATTGCCATTATAACAAAGTCGAAGTGGAGCTGACTAACTTCTTGAACATGAATACAATTTGAAGTACTTGCAGCAGCACATATTACTAAATTCAGTTAAATGTAAAAGAAATACTAACATTTCTTTACCATTATAACAGCTGAACTCATCAAAACCAATCATAGCAGTTATTTGCTTTGAAAGGCTCAAAGTACTTGGTAACTGATCAAGTTGCAGCTTGTGAAATGATTTTGCATTATCACTACCTTGCTAGCAGGAATGCTCAGATTCAGTGAAGGGTCATTCCACACATTCAGGGTTGCCGCATGGCCATTCTTGAAGATCCATACAGATTATCCATAAGGCACCCAACGAGGAATAACCCAGATACTTTAACCATACGTTATTGTTTAGATACATTTGGCAAATTTGCCCTGATGGCTGGAGTCTCGTCTCCCACAAATGCCTTCCCGCTTCTTGTCCTTGTTACTACTTGTTCAGTCACAACGGTGCATCAAGAATGTGATCTTCAGAAGATAATCTATTTGATAGGGCCTTCACATCCAAACTGAATTTGGGTAAAAGCAAACCGACATTGCAAGGCAAGGACAACACGGTGGCATAGTGGTTAGCACTGGTGCCTCACAGCGCCAGGGACCCGGGTTCGAATCTGACCTTGGGTGACTGTCTGTGTGGAGTTTGCACATTCTCCCCGTGTCTGCGTGGGTTTCCTCCGGGTGCTCCGGTTTCCTCCCACAGTCCAAAAATGTGCGGGTTAGGTTGATTTGGCTATGATAAATTGACCCTTAGTGTTAGGGGGGGATTAAATATGTGGGGTTACGGGGATAGGATGGGATATGTTAGGGGGAATTAAAATTCGTGGGGTTACGGGGATAGGGTGGGATATGTGTCAGTGCAGGCTCGATGGGACGAAATGGCCTCTATCTGTACTGTGGGGAATCTGTGTGAGAAAGCAGGGACAGGGTACTGGATTTGGATGATCAGCCATGATCGTATTGAATGGTGGAGCAGGCTCGACGGGCCGAATGGCCTACTCCTGCTCCTATCTTCTATGTTTCTATGTTTCTATGTCAGTCTTTATATGATGTATATGTTGTGATGTCATGACCTCAACCTCTCAAATTGTCTTAATGCCAGCCCACTCTAGCTGAATGTGGAAGATGTTTCTTAAATGAAAGAGTATACTATAGACATTTTTTGTTTCTATTGAAAAAGACAGAGAAAATTACCTCCAAGGCTTACCTGAAAATTCAAAGGGGGAGAAATTCGGTTAGCGCCTCCCGTTAGCACCTGGGGAGGCACTAACGGGTTAGGGACCGGCCACGACTAATGCAGAGACGCCTGCGAACTTTAGTGCCGGTTGCCGGTGCTAATTCTTACCGCCTGGGCCTCTAGCGCCTTGCAAATCGTGACGTCAAAGTGCACAGCGCCCCGTTATCGCCCCGGATGTGAAATTGCCTCCCGGCCCCTGCTGTATCGCCGGGCGTGAACAACAGCAGGAAGATGCGGCGTTGTCAACTCAGCTGGCCGCTTGGGGAGCGCTAATTAAAGGGAATGGTTTTCAGGTAGGCCAACCTTTATTACTTGCACCAGTCTGGTGCCTGCTCAAAGTTTTTGATGTTTCATTGCTGCAAGATGTCCAAGCCCTCCACTTTGTGTGTGTTTGGAGCTGTAATGGCAGTCGAGCAGGTCGCCTTGCATCACAGAATTGCCGACAAGTAGGTTGTGCACCATTATTGGCCCTTCCCTTTAAGCAAGGGAAGCAGCCTCTGATGCCGTTAGCAACACACTCCAAATCGTTCAGCGCTCTGCCGCTACCGCCCCGCTCTCTGACTTTAGCGCCCCAAGAGAAGTGGTTAGCGCTTGATTTAGCGCTCCACTTCCCTTTTGGAGCGCTAAAGCGGAATTTCCCGGCAGGAGAGAATTAGCACCTGGCGCTACTTTTTAAAAGTTAGCGCCCCAAATGGGGCTATACCGAATTTCTAGCCCAATGAATCGGACCAAGCAGCACAGGAAACTAGTTTTCTATTCTTTCATTTATCTAATTACAATCACCAATTAGTAATGTTCTATACTTTATTTTCAATGCAAGTTTACCAACTCTTTACAACTACTTAGTCTTGCAGTTGGCAGGTATAATTATTTCTAAAAACTGTGATTTATTCAGAATAATTTTTAAATCAACAGAGTTTCAACAACTACTGCATTAATGTTTCGCTATTGCTCGGACAGCAGTACACAGTTAATATTTTAAGGGGGCTTATCAGAACAGAAAAACACAAGTAAAATGACTCCACTTCTTACCATCTGGTGTAAATTCGTCATCAGTCTCATCGCTTGATACATTGGCTTCATCCTGAGGCCCACTTCCTGTTGGCAGATGAAACTTTGAATTACTTTAGAATATTGTTTTGCATGCCGTAATACAGGACACATTTGAAATGGATGAGTGTAGCTCGGCTGTAAATTATTGTTCATTATGCCCCAACAGAACAGAAATATATCTTCTATTTCCTCTCAGACATCCTTTAAATTGGTGTAGCGCTATTTAAAGTACTACTACGAAGATCACTTTTCTCCTACCCATTTGCATGATGTGGTTTCAAGCAAATGGAACTTTGAGAGGAGCAGGAAGGAGAGAAACAGAAAGGAAAGGAGGGAAATGTTTTATGTAGCACTACTTATTGCAACTAAAGAGCTCTGCAGATTGGAGTAGTCAGAGCACACCAACAATTACCAATGGCACAAAAAAGAACTGCATAAAGCCACAGCTTCATATACAGCTGCTCGTGTCCTAACTCGCACCAAGTCCCGTTCGCCCATCACCCCTGTACTCGCTGACCTACATTGGCTCCCGGTTAAGCTCACAACCCCCCCCCCCCCCCGAGATATCTGCACTGCTCTAATTCCGCCCTCTTGAGCACCCCTGATTATAATCGCTCAACCTTTGATGGCCGTGCCTTCTGTTGCCTAGGCCCCCAAGCTCTGGAATTCCCTGCCTAAATCTGTCCGCCTCGCTACCTCTCTTTCCTCCTTTAAGATGCTCCTTAAAACCTACCTCTTTGACCAAGCTTTTGGTCACCTGCCCTAATTTATCCTTATGTGGATCGGTGTCAAATTTTTTGTCTTAAAATACTCCTGTGCAGCGCCTTGGGACGTTTTACTACGTTAAAGGTGCTATATAAATACAAGTTGTTGTTGTAATCCCTATATGTTTCAACACAAAATGTCCAATGCCAGTCTTTCACCTGCAACAGGTTCAGTAGTGAAATGCTAAAAACATACCAAAAGTACACTATTGTTTACGTATATAATTAACTGACATTTCTTGTTTGATTAGACATGTAAAAATTATTGACAATACATGGCATGCTAAAGTGCTGCATCCTTATGCGGATAAAAATCACATTTCAGCCTACAACCATTCTTATTCATTTGTTTTTGCTGTGAGCTCCACTTGATCATCATCTTGCCTTTTAAAACATAGCAACATTCTTCCAAACTGATCTGCAAGATAGGTAGCGACTATTTCCACTGCTGCTGGTTCATCTTCCCTTTATTCTCCTACATTTCTCGTGTCCACCCAGCCATAGCAGAACATGTCCAGGTTAGTCATCACTTCATGCTAAGCAAAAATAATCCCAGTAATACCAAGCATTGGTCTTCCTCTGGAGTCTTTCGTCTGATGTTTTCAACTTGGTAATTTTTTTTAAACCACAGCCAAATCCACAAATAAAAAAAATCAGTTTGATTTTAGCATATAGCACATTGCTTTTTGCAAGTCAAATCTACCTGTTTATACTGAGGTTGTGCAAAAGTCAGACTGAGGTTACTTAAAAGCCTTGTGTATGGATACAAAATTAGCTAAGGGACAGAAAGTAGCGACTAGTGGTGAACAGTCTTCAGACTGTCCAGGGATCGGTATTAGGACCACTGCTCTTTTTGATATATATTAATAACCTGGACTTGGGCATACAGGCCATAATTTTAAAGATGACACAAAACTAAAGAATGTAGTAAACAGTGAAGAGGATAGTAACAGACTGCAGGAGGACAGACAGACCGATGAAATGGGCTGACACATGGCAGATGCAATTTAACAGAAAAGTGTGAAGTGATGCCTTCTGGTAGGAAGAATATAAACTAAATGGTATAATTTTAAGGGGGTGTAGGAAGAGAGAGACCTGGGAGTGTACATACATAAATCTTTGAAGGTGGCAGGACAAGTTGAGAAGGCAGTTAAAAAAAAAACAGGATCATTTGCTTTATAAACAGAGCAATGAGTACAAAAGCAAGGAAGTTATGCTAAACCTTTAGGCCCCAGCTAGAGTACTGTGTCCAATTCTGGGCACCACACCTTAGGAAGGGTATCATGGCCTTAGAAAGGGTGCAGAGGAGGTTTAGTAGAATGGTACCAGGGATGCGGGACTTCCTTGCTTTTGTACTCTATGCCTCTTTTTATAAAGCCAATGATCCTGTGCTTTTTTAACAGCCTTCTCAACTTGTCCTGCCACCTTCAAAGATTTATGTGGAGAAACTAGAAAAGCTTGGGTTGTTCTCCTTAGAGCAGAGAAGGTTATGGGGAGATTTAAAAGATCATGAAGAGTCTTGATAGAGTAAATGAGGAGAAACAGTTTCCAGTGGCAGAAGGGTCAGTAACCAGAGGACACACATTTAAGGTAATTGGCAAAAGAACCAGAGGCGAGATGAGAAGAAACCTCTTTGCATAGGATTACAGTGGATATACAGCACAGAAACAGGCCATTCGGCCCAACCAGTCCATGCCGGCATTTATGCTCCACTCGAGCCTCCTCCCTTCTTTCCTCATCTAACTATCAGCATAACCCTCTATTCCCTTCTCCCTCATATGCTTATCTAGCCTCCCCTTAAATGCATCTATACTATTCGCTTCAACCAGTTATCCCCAGTGGCCTGGCCAATATTTATCCCTCAATTTACATAATTGAAACAGATTATCTGGTCATATCACTTTACTGTGAGCAAATTGGCTGCCGCGTTTCCTACATTACAACAGTGACTACACCTCAAAAGTACTTAATTGGCTGTAAAGCGCTTTGGGATGTCTGTTGGGTCATGAAAGGCACTATATAAGTGCAAGTCTTTCTTTATGAAAAGTACCTTACATTACAGATTTCTATAAATAAACAAAATTAATCTTATATAGTTTGAAGTATGTTCTGTCGTGCTCAAAGGAACAAAAAGTGACTGATATAATCTGCCTCATCTCTAAACAGAAAATAGATTACTTTGAACAATTGCTTTTGAACATAATACTTATGTTTTACTGAAGGAAGCAGAAATACCTAATGTGTAAGGATCATGATTACTAAACAGACTTTACAATTCAAAATACCAGCAATGCCTGTTATGTAGGGAAAATACCAATGTTATTGCTATATGTTGTACCCTGCCACCTATGGACTATTACAGGGAGCTAGAGTTTTGTTGGGCAGTAGTTTCACAACGGTGCCGCTTCATCAATGTTGTGTAGCTGCTCTTGCGTATACCCACCTTCTTCTACAATTTTTTTCAGCTCCACAGGAAATTCTATGGCAGCAGCAGCATGGTCTGTAGAGCAATCGGTGGAGCACTATTCTCCATGAATGGCTAGTTGGTTCACTTCATGCCTTTTTCAATTTCTCTAAAGCCATCATCACTTGCCTTTAAAATACTAGCACTGCCAATCTCTCTGGAAAGTTTGTTTGATTCATTTATCCACCCACGTAATGTTCCCCCGGAACATCCAAATCAAGGGATACTTCCTTCTACTTGGCTGTACCCTTCAGTCTTTCCACAGCTTCCAACTTGTCAACCACAGAATAGGTTTTATGTTTTTTCTATGCAGGCATTATTGAAACAAAGCAAGCTTTAGTGAACAGCACAAGAATTCTACTACAGGAAAAACAGCACCATCTGATGTGAATAAGCAGTAGATACAGGGAAGCACAGCTGCATTAAAAAAATCAGGACCAGAGCAACATCTAGTGAGATCAAGCAGGAAATACAAGACACCACAATACTGGTAAAGGAAGTGGAGGAGAATGAAGGCGATTGTACAAACTATCAAATCCTATTTTTAATTCACAAAGCATGGTCAGCCACTTGAAAGATGTTCAGTTGTAACGAAGTGTGCTACTTGTGAACATTAATCACAAGGACAAACAAAAGCGATGGTGAGAGTTGCAAAGAGCGAGCTTGAAGCAGTCACATGCAGGTCTCCATATAATCAAAGTTGATGGGGCTAAGCAAAATATCCAGTTGAGTGGAGCAGCACAAGTGGGGCCCGCAGGAATGCTGCCGACTGGGGATCATGACATGGAGAACCTCTGAAGATAAATGGTTAACCAAGGGAAATTGGTCCTCCTATTAAAAAAAGGGGATCAATTTCAAATTTCACTGATGTTTTAATCCCGTTTTGTCAAGATGGCAAGCACTGCACTTTGTTTCTTCTGCTAGTAGGCATGCACCTACTTCATGCAAATGATTTGATGCCAGAAACTCTTGTAGTCGGGCTTCTCTTTCACCAGCATGATTCGATTCCCACTCTGCCAGTTATCGCGACAAAGCGGGATTGTGGATATTCAATCCAAAGTTACTGCTTTAAACAGTACACAACAGATTAAACAGTTCTACACATTTACAAAATATTTATAGTAAGGCAAAGGTCTTTCTTTCTTGGAGTAGGTCATACTTTGTTTGCAGCAGTCTGCAATATACGGAGGCATTTTTGTACACGGGCAGTGTCATTTAATGTTGCAACAAATCTGGATGAGTGAATGATCAGCTAGTCCATAATGGTCATTATTGTCCTCTTCTGCCACTTTCAACTATTTCTACATTCCCAGCAGATATCATTTCTGCATCTGTTAGGCGGGCACATCATCCATGTTTATATACACGCCAAAGTTAGTGTCTGTTACAATTCAGGTTCTTCAATAGATGCTTCAATGGAGAAACTGCAGTGACAGTTAACAATTTGATGCACTGCTCAGTCAACCCATTCCATAAACTGATCAATCTCCATGGCCTGTAAGAATTGGCCATTACTGTTGCCCCCTTCATTCCATGCATGTGATCACTTTGCTCAGCGGGGACATCAGCAAAAGTCCTTGAACTTTCTGTATCACATCTTAATCCGTAGGCTGAATGTGGCCCGTCATACTTGGGGCCAGGTAGACTTTCTGTTGTTCTAAGATCGAATATCTTCCAAGTGAACAGGGTAATGATGCACAATTAGGATAATTTTTTGGTTCTATCTTGCAATGTTCCATGCAAATTTATGACCCATCCTGTAGAAAAATTATGTCTCTCAAGCCTTTTTGTTTTTGCGTCACTGGTAGAATGCATATGTCCCATAGAAACATAGAAGATAGGAGCAGGAGTAGGCCATTCGGCCCCTCGAGCCTGCTCCGCCATTTAATGAGATCATGGCTGATCATCCAAATTCAGTACCCTGTCCCTGCTTTCTCCCCATATCCCTTGATCCCTTTATCCTTAAGAAATATATCTAACTCCTTCTTGAATATATTTAATGAATTGGCCTCAACTGCCTTTTGTGGTAGAGAATTCCACAGGTTCACCACTCTCTGGGTGAAGAAATTACTCCTCATCTCTGTCCTAAATGGCTTACCCCTTATCTTTAGACTGTGAAGCCTGGTTCTGGACTCCCCCGCCATCAGGAACATCCTTCCTGCATCTAGTCTGTCTAGTCCTGTTAGAATTTTATAAGTTTCAATGAGATCCCCTCTCATTCTTCTAAACTCCAGCGAACATAAGCCCAATCGACCCAATCTCTCCTCATACGTCATTCCTGCCATCCCAGGTATCAGTCTGGTGAACCTTTGCTGCACTCCCTCCATGGCAAGAACATCCTTCCTCAGATAAGGCGACCAAAACTGCACACAATACTCAAGGTGTGGTCTCACCAAGGCCCTGTACAACTGCAGCAAGACATCCTTGCTCCTGTACTCGAATCCTCTCGCTATGAAGGCCAACATACCATTTGCCTTCTTAACCGCCTGCTGCACCTGCATGCTTACCTTCAGCGACTGGTGCACAAGGACACCCAGGTCTCGCTGCGCTTCCCCTTCTCCCAATCTACTGCCGTTCAGATAATAATCTGCCTTCCTGTTTTTGCCACCAAAGTGGATAACCTCGCATTTATCCACATTATACTGCATCTGCCATGCATCTGCCCAATCACCCAACCTGTCCAAATCATACTGGAGTTTCTCTGCATCCTCCTCACAGCACACACGCCCACCCAGCTTTGCGTCGTCTACAAACTTGGAGATATTACATCTAGTTCCCTCGTCTAGATCATTAATATATATATTGTGAATAGCTGGTGTCCTAGCACTGATCCCTGCTGTACCCCACTAGTCACTGCCTGCCACTCGGAAAAAGACCCATTTATTCCAACTCTTTGCTTCCTGTCTGCCAATCAGTTCTCTATCCAAGTCAGTACCTTACCCCCAATCCCATGTGCTTTAACTTTACACGCTAATCTCTTATGCGGGACCTTATCGAAAGCCTTCTGAAAGTCCAAATACACCACATCCACTGGTTCTCCCTTATCGATTCTACCAGTTACATCCTCAAAAAATTCCGGTAGATTAGTCAAGCACGATTTTACCTTTTGTAAATCCATGTTGACTTTGTCCGATCCTGTCACTGTTTTCCAAGTGCTCTGCTATTACATCTTTTATAATGGACTCTAGCATTTTCCCCACTACCGATGTCAGGCTTACCGGTCTATAATTCCCCGTTTTCTCTCTACCACCTTTTTTAAATAGTGGGGTTACATTAGCTACCCTCCAATCCATGGGAACTGTGCCAGAGTCTATAGAATTTTGGAAGATGACCAGCAATGCATCTACTATTTCTAGGGCCACTTCCTTAAGTATCCTAGGATGTAGATTATCAGGCCCTAGGGATTTATCGGCCTTCAATCCCATCAATTTCCCTAACACCATTTCCCTACAAATACTGATTTCATTCAGTTCCTCCCTCTCATTAGACCCCATGTTCCCCGACATCTCTGGGAGGTTATTTGTGTCCTCCTTTGTGAAGACAGAACCAAAGTATGTATTTAATTGGTCTGCCATTTCTTTGTTCCCCATTATAAATTCCCCTGATTCTGACTGCAAGGGACCTACGCTTGACTTCACCAATCTGTTTCTCTTCACATATCTATAGAAGCTTTTACAGTCAGTTTTTATGTTCCCTGCAAGCTTACTCTCATACTCTATTTTCCCCCTCTTAATTAATCACTTTGTCCTCCTTTGCTGAATCCTAAACTGCTCCCAATCCTCAGGTTTGCTGCTTTCTCTGGCCAATTTATATGTCCTCTCCTTGGATCTTATGCTATCCCTAATTTCCCTTGTTAGCCACGGTTGCGCCACCTTTTTTGTTTTATTTTTATGCCAGACAGGGATGAACAAATTCTGTAGTTCATCCATGCGATCTTTAAGTGTTTGCTATTGCCTATCCACCGTCAACCCTTTAAGTAACGTTTCCCAATCCATCCTAGCCAACTCGCACCTCATACCATCGTAGTTTCCTTTATTTAAATTCAGGACCCTAGTCTCTGAGTCAACTACTTCACTCTCCATCTTAATGAAGAATTCTATCATATTATAATCGCTCCTCCCCAAGGGGCCTCGCACAACAAGATTGCTAATCAATCCTTTCTAATAATACCCAGTCTAAAATGGCCTGATCTCTAGTTGGTTCCTCGACATATTGGTCCAGGAAACCATCCCGTATACACTCTAGGGATTCCGCCTCCACAGTATTGTTACTAATTTGGTTAGCCCAATCTATATGTAGATTGAAGTCACCCATGATAACTGCTGTGTCCTTATTGCACGCGTCTCTAATTTCCTGTTTAATGCCATCCCCAACCTCAGCATTACTGTTTGGGGGTCTGTATCGAACTCCCACTAACGTTTTCTGCTCCTTGGTATTTCTCAGCTCTACCCATACAGATTCCACATCATCAGAGCGAATATCCTTCCTTACTATTGTGTTAATCTCCTCTTTAACCAGCAATGCTACCCCACCTCTTTTTCCTTTTTGCCTGTCCTTCCTGAATATTGAATACCCCTGGATGTTGAATTCCCAGCCTTGGTCACCCTGGAGCCATGTCTCCGTAATCCCAATTATATCATATCCGTTTACATCTATTTGCGCAGCTAATTCATCCACCTTATTACGAATGCTCCTCGCATTAAGACACAAAGCCTTCAGGCTTGTTTTTTTAACACTCTTAGTCCTTTTAGAATTATTTACTGTGGCCCTGTTTGATTTACACACTTGATTTCTCTGCCTTCCACTTTTACTTTTCTCCTTCCTGTCTTTTGCTTCTATCCTTGCTTCCCTTTCCTCTGTCTCCCTGCACAATTTCCCAACCCCCTGCCATTTTAATTTAAACCCTCCCCAACAGCACTAGCAAACACTCCCCCTAGGACATCGGTCCCAGTCCTGCCCAGGTGCAAACCGTCCAGTTTGTACTGGTCCCACCTCCCCCAGAACTAGTTCCAATGTCCCAGGAATTTGAATCCCTCCCCCTTGCACCATTCCTCTAGCCACGTATTCATCTGAAATATCCTTCTATTTCTACTCTGACTAGCACGTGGCACTGGTAGCAATCCTGAGATTACTACCTTTGAGGTCCTATTTTTTTAATTTACCTCCTAACTCCTATATTCAGCTTTTAGGACCTCATCCCGTTTTTTACCTATATCGTTGATACCGACCTATATGCACCACGACAGCTGGCTGTTCACCCTCCTCCTCCAGAATGCCCTACAGCCGCTTGACCCTTGCACTCCCTGAACAATAGCAATTCCGTAGAATAATCAACACACATTGGAGGTATTTTCTTGACACCCATGGACAAACAGCAGCGAGGTGAAGTGCTGTTAGCCGTTTTTTCCCATCTGAGCATCTCTCCCCTTTGAAGCTAAATGTTTTGTTTGGCGAGAGGTAGTCAGAAAGACCAAATGCATATCAATTTCAACCTCTAGAGCCCAGTGTTGCACTCATCTTCAGTAATGTCCCAACTGACAGAATTAAACTCCCCCGCCCAATCATTCCAAGCAGCATGTTAAAATTGTGAAGCCAGCCTGTTCTGCTTCTAAAGTCACGGTCACCAATTCAAGCTGTTGGATGATCTTTTTTGACCCGTGAGAAAAACACTTCAGTTCTTTGCACGGTATGATTGATCATCATCAATGGCAGCTAACTTTGCTAAATGCCCACATTTTTTGTTGTCCCACTACATGACCGTCTAAGAGGCTTACAGTGATGATGAAGTAAGCCATAATCTGATGGAGTAGAACAAACTATATATACACTATAGCTCAGTTGGAATGGGCATAAACTGACTTTAGCTCATAATTGGATTGGATATGACCAGTCACAAGCCTTCTACGTTCAGTTAGTTGCTCTTATTTGTCTTGCAGACATATCCAAAAACAATTAATGTGGTTCATAGTACAATTCACTACAAATATGCCATCAACCCTTGGTTTGGCTTTGTAGTGACAAGTGAGGTGCAACAACAAAATACAATTATCGAGGTTTTACACAGAATCAAAGAAATTAAAGCGGAGACATCCACTTAGCCTACTGCAACTGCACCAGGTGGCTCTTCAACTAGAGCCATCAATATATAAATTGATGTCCAGAGCCCAAGACAGTAACAACTTGCATTTATATAGTGCTTTTAACATCTTAAATATAGAAAAAAAAATCCACGGTACTTTGCAGAGCTGTAAGGAAAAAATGATTGCCAAACCAAAGGAGGAGATATTACAAGGGGTGACCAAAAGTTTGGTTGAAGAGGTGGGTTTTAAGGAGGGTCATGAGGAAGGAGTTGGAGAGGCAGAGGGGTTTAGGGATGGAATTTCAGAGCATGGGTCTAGGTAGCAGAAGACACAACAGCCTATGGTGGGCAATGGAGCAAAGGGACAGGGGATGTATAAAAGGCCAGAGTCAGTGGAATGGAGGGTTTTTAACTCAAGGATTAAAACAAGGCTGAGAATTTTAAATCCAAGGCTTTGGGGACAGGTTGGAATACTCAATTAAATGCCATCTGTCAGAACAAAAAATTCTGTTGACAAAAAAAGGAAAGGTGATGAAAGCTCATCCCGTATCATGCCAGAGGACAGAGCTCACTACAGCAAACTCTACTTAAAGCAGAATAAATAAAACAATGCAGTAATACTAATTTAATCACCCCCCACCCAACATCTTAACAGATAGAAAGTAATAGTACAAGATATTTAATTGGGAAGAAATACATTGCAACAATTTTGTTCTAGAACACAAAGATTCAATGTACATCAAATCAGCCCTTACTGGTGGGTTTTGTATTTTTTGATTTAAAATCACCGAGAAACTACCTTAGGAGGTTACATATTAATATAATGCTCTGAAAAAATAAATTACCTTGGTAAGACTTTGATTGGGAGGCTCCCTCAGTATCACTGGCTTCTGAAGTAGTTACACTAGGGCCTGTCATAAAAGGCATAATTTTTTTTTTTAAACTTCGATTACTAATCTTTATAGCATGTACTGGTTAAGTAATTTTTAAAAACATATATAACCATATCATATAAACATATGAAAAAGACCAGTTAGTCCATTAAGCCTGTCCCATACAGTTATGATGGAATGGAGTATCATGAATCCATCGCCCTCAACCCATGCAATCTCCTGGAAGAGGCAGAAACAGCTCGGCCAATTCAGGGGGGAAAACTATGGGAAATTAATCCCCGACACCCGAAGGCCATCAAAACAAGTTCCAGGAGACCACAGTGACCATGTGACACACTGCCCAATATCCCACCTACTTTTTGTTTCCTGCGATATCAGCTACATCCAGGTCCCTTTTGAAAGCTTGCAGTGAATTCATACTCAGTCCATGAGCTGGCAACTTATTCCAAAGGTCGATGACTCTTGAAAAGAAAATTTTCCCCAACATCTAACCTATTTCTGAGCTAGCGTAACTTAAACGCATGCTGCTGGTTCTCCCTAACCTATCTTAAGTTAAATAGACTTTCCACATGGATACAGTCTAGTTCCTTCATTATTTCACTCAATCAAATCTCCCCAAGTTCTCTGCTTTTCCAGAGTAAAAGACTCAGTTTTCTAAGCCTATAATGGTAACTAAGCGCTTTGAAGCGAGGTAACAATCTGGTGACCCTCCATCACTATCACTTTTCTATTCGGTTCATTTGGAATCCCATGTCAGAAACGATTTTCTAACCATGAGACAGGCAGGTTTCAACTTGCAAATCCATTAACAAACTTCGGCCAATGCAAGCTGCTAATTATTCTTTCCTTATGGGGAAAAGCCTCGAAAGCTCAACTGAAATTAGAACTCCCTAGGAGAATTTCTGAGAATACTAGCAACATTCCCCTCAGTGATGCAACAACTAATGCATCAGTGTAGGTCAACCATGCAACGCTCTAAAACTGGCACTATAATGTAAACTTTTTTTTTAAACTACTCGAGTAATAATAGGTTACGTGAAGTTCCTTCATGGACAAAAAAAACCCATGACATCCATTGTAACTATTTCTCCCACTTCCTCATTCTTACCATCTTCCTCTGTCTATCTTCCACTCTCATTCTGTGTGCTCTCTCAGGCACTAACTCTTGTCACCTGTATTTATTCTAATCTTTCCAAACCCCGTTCAGTCGCAGTCCATTTCTCTCCTTCCCCATCCTCTTCCTCTCCTGCAATTACGCCATTATATTGCACTCACTTAAGACAGTGTCAGAATCTGCCTTTCTTTCAACTTTTGCTACCTATGCTCCTTCTCTGTACACTTGCCCCCTCTCTGCCCATAACCCCTCTCTTTGCCTTTGTGAGATAAGTTGATGTTACAGATTTGGAATATGCTCAATTGATGGAATCGGTCACAGACAAATCAGACTGATGGATTGAAACACTGCTCTATCACATGGTGTGCATACAGCAATCAGTAGAAACGATAAAAATTCAATGATTTTAACAACAGATAGAGACAGAGATAAATATACCAATTTTTATCTCATTAAACCATGCTGAGCATATGTTTATCACATGTGCCAAAAGCCAGGAATAACAAACATTTTACTAAGTAAGATTTCCACAATACCTTGAACACTGTATCGATAATAATCTGGATCTTCTGGCTCGGCTTTAATTGCAACTGGTTCAACAGATGTGCCTGAAACAGTTACAAAAATGAAAATTCTATACAGCACTAATCCAATTTTCAGAACAATGAAAGCAGAAGCTGCAGAAGAAAAGGGAGTTTATTTCTATCTAGTTTTCTCCTTTTCTGAGGGACTGACTCTCTATTAGGATACTGTTCCAGACACTAGGGATTCTCAACTCCCTTGCCCAAGTGTCCATTATTCACATGCAGTTCTTAACAATGAGTGCCAGTAGGCTATTTAACCACAGCTAAGCCCAATGCTCCTCTCACCAACAGTCATATAGCAACACTGACAATCGTAGTCAGAGAACTGCGAACAAAAGTAGCAACACTGGGACCACTTATAGCAGCCCGACTAGCTATTTTGCATCTGCTGATCTTATAAAAATGTCTATCGTCGGGCCTTTCTTTTTTTATATAAAGTTGATCTTGATAACCGGCACACAACCCTTTATCTTGATAAAAAAGTACAATGGAGCACTTCTTCAACATGTGGCACTTTTTTCTCTACACATTAGAAGTGGAACTTGCATTAAATGTACAGCAATCAGCCAGTGTTACATTCAACAACACACTCTGTTCACAGCACTTTAATCATTTAGAAGTCAATTTCAAGAGTTCAAAGTGTGCTGAGTTAAGAATAAGGTTGAATGATTTCAATGGCAGATAATTAAACGTACAAACCGGTTTAGTGCATATTTTAAACATACCTCACTGCCCTTGCAACCTGATGTACATGGTTATAGACTCAGAGAAGAAAGCCATTTAGCCCATCACACCGCACTGGTTCTCTGAAAGAGCTAGCCACATATTCTCTTGCCCTTTCCCTATCCCTATATTCTTCTCCACTTCCCTTTTAAAAGCTATTATGGAATCTGCTTTAACCACGGTTTCTGGCAGGACAGTTCATGTCCTAACAACAGTATTTGTAAAAGAAAAATCTGATATACTCTCCCTTCATTTTATTGGTGATGATCTTTAGTTTATACCCTCTAATTACAAACTCACTTAATGCCCAATAACATTACCATAAATCCCTCATAACATTCAACACCTCTATCGGTTCTCCTCTTAATCTTCGCTGTGCCAATGAAAAAAATTTATCTACACTCCCCTCATAATTGAACCCTCTCTGGTATAATCTCATGGATTTGAAAAAGGCAAGTCACATCTGACATTTTAACAAGATTCTTTGAGGAAATAATGGAGCGTATTAATAAAGGAAATACAATGATGTTATACATATGTTGATTTTTTAAAAGAGGTTTGATAAGATACCACACAGAAAGATTATTGATAATATTAAGAAATATGGTATTAAAGGCAACATGGCAGCAAGATTACAAAGCTGGTTAAAGGACAGAAAATACAGTAGTGGTTAAAAGGATGTTTTTGGACTGGGGAGGGATGTAATTGACTAAGAAACAGCAAGGGGCAGAATACATTGGTGGGAGTTGTTTATAGGCCCCCAAACAGTAGTTGTAATGTAGGGCAGAGTATAAATCTGGAAATTAGAGGCGCATGTAACAAGGGTAATACATTAATCATGAGGGACTTTAATCTACATATAGACTGGGCAAACCAAATTTGCAGTAATAGTGTGGAGGACAAATTCATGCAATGTATGCAAGATAGTTTTCTAGATCAGTATGTTGAGGAACCAACTAGGGAACAGGCTATTTTAGATCTAGTAATGTGCAAGGAGAAAGGGTTAATTAATAACCTTGTAGTAAAGGGGCCTTTAGGGAAGAATGACCATAATATGATAGAATTTTATATTGAGTTTGAAAGTGATTTAGTTAAATCCGAAACTAGGGTCTTAAATCTAAACAAAGCAAACTACGTAGGTATGACGGGCGAGTTGGCTATGGTAGATTGGGATACTACATTAAAAGGTAAGACGGTAGAAAAGCAATGGCTAGCATTCAAAGAACGAATACATAATTTACAACAAATATACATTCCTTTAAGGCACAAAAGCCCCACAGGAAAAGTGGTCCAACGTGGCTAAGAAGAGAAGTTAAAGATAGTATTAGATTAGGAAGAGGCTTATAATGTTGCCAAAAAGATTAGTAAGCCTGAGGACTGGGAGGATTTTAGAATTCAGCAAAGGAGGACCAAGAAATTGATAAAGGGAAAATAGAATGAGAGTAAACTAGCGAGACACATAAAAACAGACTGTAAAAGCTTCTATAGGTATGTAAGAAGGAAAAGATTAGCGAAAGTAAATGTGGGTCCCTTACAGGCTGAGACAGGAGAAATTATAATGGGGAATAAGGAAATGGCAGAGAAATTTAACAAATACTTTGTGTATGTGTCTTCACAGAAGAAGGTGCAAAAAACTTCCCGGAAATAGTGGAGAACCAAGGGTCTAGCGAGAATGAGGAACTGAAAGAAATTAGTGTTAGTAAAAAAAAAATAGTACTGGAGAAATCCCCATGACCTGATGGCCTGCATCCTAGGGTTTTGAAAGAGGTGGCTATAGAGATAGTGTATGCATTGGTTGTCATTTTCCAAAATTCCATAGATTCTAGAACGGTTCCCGCAGATTGGAAGGTAGCAAATGTAACCCCACTATTTAAGAAAGGAGGGAAGAGAGAAAACGGGGAACTACAGCTCAGTTAGCCCGACAACAGTAGTGGGGAAAATGCTCAAATCTATTACTAAGGACGTGGTAACAGGGCACTTCGAAAATAATAATAGGATTGGGCAGAGTCAACATGGATTTATGAAAGGGAAATCGTGTTTAACGAATCTGTTAGAGCTTTTTGAGGTTGTAACTAGCAGAATAGTTAAGGGGGAACCAGTGGATGTGGTGTATTTGGATTTTCAGAAGGCATTCGATAAGGTGCCACAAGAGGTTATTAAACAAAATTAGGACTCATGGGATTGGGGGTAATATACTATATACATGGATTAAGGATTGGTTAACGGACAGAAAACAGAGTAGGAATAAACGGGTCATTTTCGGGTTGACAGGCTGTAACTAGTGGGGTACCGCAAGGATCAGTGCTTGGGCCTCAGCTATTCACAATCTACATCAATGATTTGGATGAGGGAACCAAATGTAATATATCCAAGTTTGCTGATGATACAAAGCTGGGTGGGAATGTAAGTTGTGAGGAGGATGCAAGGAGGCTTCATGGGGATATGGGCAGGCTAAGTGAGTGGGAAAGAACATGGCAAATGGAATATAATGTGGAAAATGTGAAGTTATCCACTTTGGTAGGAAAAATAGAAAAGCAGACAATTTTTTTTAAATGGTGAAAGATTGGGAAATGTTGGTGTTCAGAGGGACTTGGGTGCCCTTGTACACGAATCACAGAAAGTTAACATGCAGGTACAGCAAGCAATTAGGAAAGCAAATGGTATGTTGGCCTTTATTACAAGAGGATTTGAATATGAGTAATGACGTCTTACTGCAATTATATAGGGCCCTGGTGAGACCACACCTGGAGTATTGTGTACAGTTTTGGTCTCCTTACCTAAGGAAGGATATACTTGCCATAAAGGGAGTGCAACAAAGGTTCACCAGACTGATTCCTGGGATGGGGGAATTGTCCTATGAGGAGAGATTGAGTAGACTAGGCCTATATTATTCTCTAGAGTTTAGAAGAATGAGAGGTGCTCATTGAAACATACAAAATTCTTAGAGCTTGAAAGGGTAGATGCAGGGAGGATGTTTCCCCTGGCTGGGGAGTCTAGAACCAGGGGTCAGAGTCTCAGAATAAGGGGCCGGCCATTTAGGACAGAGCAGGAGAAATTTCTTCAGAGGGTGGTGAATCTACCCCAGAGGGCTGTGGAGGCTCAGTCGTTGAGTATATTCATGACAGAGAGCGATAGATTTTTGAATATTAAGGAAATCAAGGGATAGTGCAGGAAAGTGGAGATGAGGTAGAAGATCAGCCATGATCTTATTCAATGGTGGAGCAGGCTCGAAGGGTCAAATGGCCTACTCCTGCTCCTATTTCTTATGTTCTTATGTAAACAGTGGTGTTCCCCATGGGTAATGGTTAAGGCTATTGCTTAATGTATATATTTAGTATATAAAATTTATGGATGACACAAAAAGGGAGCATATTTAAGTGTGAAGATGACTATCTGATTGCATGAAGACGTTTGTAGATTGTCAAAACAAAGGTTACTTTATAATCTGGGACAATTAAACAGCAAAGTTCTGCTGGGGAAAATATTCACTTAACAGTTGCAAATAATGGTTGCAGATAGAAAATACAGGGCTTCAATTTCAAGTCATAAGTATTCAATCAAGTGGAGTAAACTTTATTTTATATGAATTATATTTCAAAGCAGAAATAAAACAAAATAGTTTTCTGCAGCATATTTAAGTTCAAGTTCATGTTTTTGTAGAATGCTGCCAATGTAATTTAACAAAAAAAAAGCCCCAACTACCTACCTAAAGTCCTGTTTAAACATTAAATTGTTACAATAGTGTTTTCCCAAAAGTATTTCTCTCTTGTTGGGTACAATCCTTCAGTTTCTGATTCTCTTTCCTACCAGCCCCGCCCCACCACCACCCAGTGAAATTTAACTCTGGAAAAGTTTACTGCAACCCAAGTTATTAAAATGTAAATAATGTTGGATAAGAAATCTCTCAATACGTAATTCATAATTGATATGAAACAACTTCAGTTATAGATTTACACACAAGGAAAAACAGTCTACTTTGGAGTCAATTCACACTGCTATAGTCATGACTTTGGTTTATATAACAACCTTGTGTCTGATTTGTCCCATGTCAGGGACATTCAAGGTGTCTCAAGAGAAACATGTACCCTGGCCAAACCTCAGCAGAATTAATGCCACAACAGGGATTGTTTGAATGCATCTTATTTTTCTACCATAAGTGATCAATTATTTGAGGAAAGACTTGAGCAACTTGGGGTTTTCAGCTTCAAAAGATGATCTCGGAGATGATACAAGTACAAAAGAACAAAAATTGTACATCTGGAATGTTACCTGAAAATAAATTGTGAAATTAGGAGAAGGGGACAACTTCAAACTATTAAAAGGTAAATTCAAGACTGAAGTCAGAAAAATCTTCAGAGTGTTCAACATATGGAGTAAACAGCCAGGAAGAGTGGTGATGGCAAACATCCTGGAATTGGAGGACTTTAGGATCTTTCTGAATGGATCAATTAAAATGGGATTATGGTCTTCCTCATCTGAAACTATCTTGTGATCTTATAGAATCATAGAAGTTTACGGCACAGAAGGAGGCCGCTCGGCCCGTCGTCTCTGCGTCAGCTGAAAGAGTCATTCAGCCTAATCCCACTTTCCAGCTCTTGGTCCATAGCCTTGTAGGTTACGGCACTTCAAGTGCATCTCCAGCTACTTTCTAAATGCGATGAGGGTTTCTGCCTCTACCACCCTTTCCGGCACCACCATCCTCTGGGTGAAAGAATTTCTCCTCAACTCCCCTCTAATCCGTCTACCAATTACTTTAAAATCTATGCCCCCCTGGTTATTGACCTCTCTGCTAAGGTCCTTCCTATCCACTCTAGGCCCCTCAATTTTATACACCTCAATCAAGTCTCCTTTCAGCCTCCTCTGTTCAAAGAAATCAACCCCAGCCTATTCAATCTTGCCTCATAGCTAAAATTCTCCAGTACTGGCAACATCCTCGGAAATCTCCTCTGTACCCTCTCGAGTGCAATCGCATCTTTCCTGTAATGTGGTGACCAGAACTGTACGCAGTACTCTAGCTATGGCCTAACTAGTCTTTTATATAGTTCTGGAATAACCTCACTCTTCTTATATTCTATGTCTCGGCTAATAACGGGAAAGTATCCTGTATGCCTTCTTAACCACTTTATCTACCCGTCCTACTACCTTTAGGGATCTGTGGACATGCACTCCAAAGTCCCTCTGTTCCTCTACACATCTCTGTATCCTACCATTTATTGTGTATTCCCTTGCCTTGTTAGCCCTCCCCAAATGCATTACCTCACACTTCTCCGGATTGAATTCCATTTGCCACTTTTCTGCCCACCTGACCAGTCCAGTGATATCTTCCTGAAGCCTACAGTTTTCATCCTCACTATCAACCACGGCCATTTTTTGTATCATCTGCATACTTCTTAATCATGCTCCCTACATTGAAGTCTAAATCATTGATGTATACAACAAAAAGCAAGGGACCTAGTACTGAGCCCTGGGAACCCCACTGGAAACAGCCTTCTAGTCACAAGAACATCTGTCAACCATTACCCTTTGCTTCCTGCTACTGTTCCAATTTTGGATCCAACTTGCCACTTTCCTTTGGATTCCATAGGCTTTTACTTTTCTGACAAGTCTGCCATGTGGGACCTTGTCAAAAGCCTTGCTAAAATCCATGTAGACTACATCAAATGCATTACCCTCATCGAGCCTCCATGTTACCACCTCAAAAAATTCTATCAGACATGACCTTCCCTTAACAAATCCATGCCGACTGTCCTCGATTAATCCGTGCCTTTCTAAATGATGATTTATGCTGTCCCTCAGAACTTTTTCCAATAATTCGCCCACCACCGAGTTTAGGCTGACTGGCCTGTAATTGCTTAGTCTATCAGTTTCTCCCTTTTCAAACAAATGTACAACGTTAGCAGTCCTTCAGCACCACGCCTGTAGCCAGAGAGGATTGGAAAATGATGGGCAGAGCCTCCACTATTTCCTCCCTTGCTTCTCTTAACAGCCTGGGATATATTTCAACCGGGCCTGGCGATTTATCTACTTTCAAAGATGCTAAACCCCTTAAAATTTCCTCTCTCACTATGTTCATCTCATCTAAAATTTCACACTCCTCCTCCTGAACTACAAGGTCTGCATTGTCCCTCTCTTTTGTGAAGACAGACGCAAAGTATTCATTAACAACTGTACCCATGTCTTCCACCTTCACACACAGCCTACCTTATTGGTCTCTAATAGGCCCTACTCTTTCTTTAGTTATCCTCTTGTTCTTTGTGTATTTATAAAACATCTTTGGGTTTTCCTTGATTTTATTTGCCAGTATTTCACCCTTGCACTTTCTATATTCCTCTAGGCTTTAAGCAGTATTGAGCCCTCGGTGTCTGACAGAAGCTTCCCTTCCCCCCCCAACCCACCCCACCCCACCCCCCTTATCTTACCCTGTATGCTCAACACCCAGGCTCTAGATTTGGGAATCCCACCCTTTTTCTTTGTGGGAACCAATTTGCTCTGAACCCTAACTATCTCTTCCCTGAATGCCTCCCACTGCTCTGATACCGATTTACCTTCAAGTAGCTGTTTCCAGTCCACCTTTGCTAAATCACATCTCAACGCGTGCAATTGAGTCCAATTTCAAAAGCTTGCTCAATATTCTATCTTTTACTTTGCTAGGAGTAATCACTGCACTATTTCATAAAATTCCAGTAAAATCTGATGCAAGTAAAAGACACAAGTTACTGTTAAAAATACAATTTTAAGTGGCTACTGATATCACATCAACATTCTCCAGCTTTTTCTTGAACAAAAGCATACAGCACTGATAGAGTTTGAGAAAGTGGCACTTACTAGGTTGGCTGTCATCACATGGCTCTGTTTTCACCTGAACTGGAACAAAGCTAAAAAATAAACAGTATTATTCAAATATATTCACTGTTGTTAAGGCTCGTTAGGTACATTTTTTTAATTGGTAGGTGGAAGCACAAAATAGCTAAGTTACTTTCCTGCTCCTCCCCAATCTGCCCCATCATGCGCTGTGCTATCCCCACCTGGTATTGTTCAGTCGGCCCACAGGTGCCTACCACTCATTAAAAGTCTCGCTGCTCCACATCATCTAAAAATAATAGTACTGCTAGTCAATATTTTGGGCGCGAGAAGGGGAGCGCGAGGCCGACAGAGCGGAGAGGAACGAGAACGGGAGCCAGACAGAGACAACGATGAAGAGGAGAGAAAGAGAGAAAAATGACGGCGGTGGAGAAAATAGGGAGTGGGAAACTCAGGCAACAGACACAGATCACAGGAGTATACAGACATCGCAGAAGAGACACAAAGTGGGAAGAGGGAAAAGCAGATGGAGGGAAGAGGGGCAAGATACAGAGACATGCAGGTCAGGGTAACAGGTCAAGATCATAGGATGAGAGGACTCGTCTCGAATAATGCCACAAAAGCTGTACTAATCTTTATAACGTTTTCCAGAGATATGTAGGGAAATAAGAGAAGCACTTTGAAAAAAAAATATTCCCCCTGAACGCTTGCTTCCCATAAGAAAATAGTCACGCCACCTTTCTCACATCCAATACAGCAATAGGTACAGACTAAGAACTTCTGTAGATTAGATTTAACGATAGAGAGATAAACATGATATTCAGTTTAAGTACTGTAAGGACACAAGCCAAAACAATTTACTTTATTAACTTGAATTTTTCTTCTCACCTGGCAGCTGGCATCTGTGTATTCTCCTTTCCAGTTGTCTGTTTTATTTCCACTATAGAAAAACAGAAATATTGATCTGTAAATGAGGAGTAGCTTGCTTACACAATCACTGCATTTCAAAACATTCATCAGAAAAGCTACTCTATAAATTCATGTATTATCTCAAAGCAACAAGTAGAATGTATTACAAAGTTTAAAGACTACACATGGACATTTCAT
Source organism: Squalus acanthias (assembly GCA_030390025.1). NCBI lineage: Eukaryota > Metazoa > Chordata > Chondrichthyes > Squaliformes > Squalidae > Squalus > Squalus acanthias. The sequence goes on along the minus strand of CM059448.1, from coordinate 37,204,246 downwards.
GCTTTGTATTTTGTAATGATTTTTAAAATCTAACATCTCACTAAGTCCAATTGTTACACTGCTTTGAAAAAGGAACAAATCAACAGCAAATTAGTGTTGGCATAAAGGGAATGTGATAACAGTAGTTCACTTTCCTGTGCATTCAGTCATACAGAAAACCAGTAGTTGGAATTCACACCAGCAGATAGCACAGACGTCAAATACAGAATAATTGCCATATAATCAGCAGTGGTGAATACAACAGGATTACTCAAATTGAAGAAAGAATTCTGAACTGGGATGAACTGGTGGTATTAAAAAGGGACAGAAGAGAATTTTCCTCCCAGCGGCAAACAATGTGCCATAGTTTGCTGTGGCAGGGCATCCAACGGCATCTCCAGTCAATTAGACTTGCCTTTGCATGTTTATGTTTTTTAATTTTTTTTGCACAGCAAGTTGCTATAAAGGGTGAGCTGATATCATAGCACGGAAAACAGGGCATCTGGGACCTGAGTGAACAGGGAAAGCAACTGTGTATCTCCCTAACCAATCAGATTGAAGGATTGTGAAATTAACAGTGCAAGGACTGAGAAGGAAGTGTAATTAAGGGCTGAATTTTGCCAGCGCTCAGAGAAACATAGAAGATAGGAGCAGGAGCAGGCCATTCGACCCCTCGAGCCTGCTCCGCCATTTAATGAGATCATGGCTGATCATCCAAATTCAGTACCCTGTCCCTCCTTTCTCCCCATATCCCTTGTTCCCTTTAGCCTTAAGAAATATATCTAACTCCTTCTTGAATATATTTAATGAATTGGCCTCAACTGCCTTCTGTGGTAGAGAATTCCACAGGCTCACCACTATCTGGGTCAAGAAATTCCTCCTCATCTCAGTCCTAAATGGCTTACCCCTTATCCTTAGACTGTGACCCCTGGCTCTGGACTCCCCCTCCATCGGGAACATCCTTCCTGCATCTAGTCTGTCTAGTCCTGTTAGAATTTTATAAGTTTCAATGAGATCCCCTCTCATTCTTCTAAACTCTAGCGAATACAAGCCCAATCGTCCCAATCTCTCCTCATACGTCATTCCTGCCAACCCAGGTATCAGTCTGGTGAATCTTCACTGCACTCCCTCCATGGCAAGAACATCCTTCCTCAGATAAGGCGACCAAAACTGCACACAATACTCAAGGTGTGGTCTCACCAAGGCCCTGTACAACTGCAGCAAGACATCCTTGCTCCTGTACTCGAATCCTCTCGCTATGAAGGCCAACATACCATTTGCCTTCTTAACCGCCTGCTGCACCTGCATGCTTACTTTCACCAGAGTGCGGGTTTGGAGGCGGGTCTGCTGTCAAAATAGCAAAGATTGACAGCGGGTTTCTTATATCATTAAATGGGCTTGTTAACAGCCCATTTAATGCTATTTTGAGCCTACCTTGTAATTTTGTGTGCTCCCCACGGATTACCCGCTGTTTGGGGAACACGCCAGCTCACCCTGTCGTGAGTTGAGTCTGCTTTGATTTATCGGACAACCTGACAGCTTCAAACGTGGTATAAAGGATACCATGTTGCAGCTGTTCAGTTTCAGAGCTCAGAAACTGTTGATTACTGCATTTGTAAGACATATAGAGATTTCTTTAGCTTGCAAGTGTTTAGAGCCAACTGTATATCCAGTACCACCTCATTGGAACAACCTCTCTCACCACTGACAGATCGCTTCTGTCATCTCCATCTATTCCAGTAACATTGAAAAAAAATCGCAACATTGGTCCTCTGAAACCTTCCACGATCAGCCCCAACATCACCAGGCACACCCACATCACCAACCTTCTCCACCATCACCTGATGCTGCACATGACACAGGGCATCAGCACCTGACAACATTGCTGCCCAGGAGGCCAGCGATGGCATCACCATGGCCAGATTTACTTCACTTGACGCCGTTAACCCTGGCTGCCACATGATGCGCCAGGTTGACACCATCCCACACCAGCACCATAAAGCATCCCTATAATGTCCAAGCCATTCCTTTCACACTCATCACAATAGCAGGGGCAGGGGGGGGGGGGGGGGGGGGGAATTATGTTTCAACATTCATTGGAACTCACTAAGACACTTCTCAAGGTAAGCACAGATCTGTCCAATAAGGTGAAGTGTTAAAAATATAGATTTCAATGTTTGACAACACATTAACAGAAACATCACATGAACATCGGCTAAACCACTCAAGTGCCTACCCTTGTGTGTTGTTAGTTGGTATGCTTGCAGTAGGATGAGGGTGAGCAATGGCTAGTGAGATGGTGAAGTGATAATGTAGATAGAGAGGAATGGGTGGAGGTGCAAGGTAAGTTGGTGTGAGTAAAGATGTGCAGTAGGAGGGTAGGGAAGGCAGAGTGATGTGGATGTGATGAGTGGCACAGCAGGATGAGGTCGAGTGTGGCTTGGCAGTTATGTTTTATGATCTGCTCAGATCATTGAAAGGTTTGCACCAGTGCTGCCTGGTCCTCCTGACAACATCCCTGCTTGTGTCCTCCTCTGCAATGTGCAACCAGGCTGCGTTGGTCCCCTGGGGAGGTCACTTCCGCCCATGGGAAGGGAAGAGAACCTTCCTGCATGCTGTGACTCCCTCCATAAGCATATGGAGCGAGTCATGAGCGCGCCTGGGTGCAGCCGGGCACCTTTGTGCAGTGTTTGTCAGTGTTTGCAGCACCTCAATGCTGCAGAACAGACAGCAGAACTGTCAAAATCAATTTGAACATGGCCCCTTTAAAGAAACCGGCTGATGACGCATCAAATGATGTCATCAGACCCGCTTCCTTTTAATTGGCTGGGAACCCCACAGGGCAGGCTTAACAAGCCCCATTAATGGAAATCCTTTTGACAGAGCGGCTGCAGTCGGGAGCGGGACCAGAACCCGCCAACTACCTCTCCCGCCACGATCCCGCCTCCGCTGGGAAAATCCAGCCCTAAGAATGGGATCTTTGGCTTCATTAATAGAGGAAGAGAGTATAAAAGCAAGGAAGTTACGTTAAACTTTTATAAAACACTTGTTAGGCCTCAGCTGAAGTACTGTTCAATTCTGAGCACCACACTTTAGGAAGGATGTCAAGGCCTTGGAGAGGGTGCAGAAGAGATTTACTAGAATTGTACCAGGGAAGAGCGGGCACAGGCATGATAGGCCGAATGGCCTCCTTCTGTGCTGCATCATTCTATGATTCTATGAATTCAATGTCAAATCAAGTACGGAAAGAGAAATCAATGGTAAGGAAAGAAAGATTGAATTCAGAGAGAGAAAAGACAGAAAGGAAAAATTACATTTTTAAAAAACATTTTTAAATCTTCAACAATTAAAAAACAGAAGGAATAGTTAATTTTCAGTGCCAGAGATGTTGACTGGCAGCATTTAACACTTATCACATCATTAAAAGGGTACTTAAATGGACAAAACTTAACTTTCTGTGGTGAGTTTAGTTTGTATCTACCGCACAAATAAAGCAACTTCACACCATTCAATGCATTTCAATCGTGAGGTAGATAACGAGATGTCATTTTCGCAAAGCTACGGAAGAGCGACACAACTTGGATAGCAACTTAAGGATATTTCAGTTTAACCACGTAGCTGCCACTTCACCTCAAGTTTCTGTACCATTTGTGCATAAATAACGGCAAGCGGCATTAGCTTTACCATTATTTTGACAACAAATTATGTCCCAGCATAGAAATATAAGAACATAAGAAATAGGAGCAGGAATCGGCCACTTGGCCCCTCGAGCCTGTTCCGCCATTCAATAAGATCATGGCTGATCTTGGGCTCAAAGCCACTTCCCCGCCCGCTCCCCATAACCCTTCACGCCCTTATCCTGCAAAAATCTGTCTATCTCCACCTTAAATGTATTTAATGACCCAGCCTCCACAGCTCTCTGGGGCAGAGAATTCCACAGATTTACTCTCAGACCCTCTGAGAGAAGAAATTCCTCCTCATCTCAGTTCTAAAAGGGCGACCCTTTATTCTGAAACTATGCCCCCGAGTTCTAGATTTCCCCACGAGGGGAAACATCCTCTCTGCATCTACCTTGTCGAGCACCCCCCCTCAGTATCTTATACGTTTCAATAAGATCACCTCTCATTCTTCTAAATTCCAATGAGTATAGGCCCAACCTGCTCAATCTTCATAAGTCAACCCCCTCATCTCAGGAATCAACCGTGTGAATCATCTCTGAACTGCCTCCAATCTAAGTATATCCTTCCTTAAATAAGGAGACCAAAACTGTACGCAGTACTCCAGGTGTGGTCTCACCAATACCCTGTACAGTTGTAGCAGGACTTCCCTGCTTTTATACTCCAACCCCCTAGCAATAAAGGCCAACATTCCATTTGTCTTTTTGATTACTTGCTGTACCTGCATGCTAACTTTTTCATGCACAAGGACCCCCAGGTCCCTCTGAACTGTAGCATTTTGTAATCTCTCTCCATTTAAATAACAATTTGCTTTTTTATTTTTCCTGCCAAAGTGGATAACCTCGCACTTTCCCACATTATACTCCATCTGCCAAATGTTTGCCCACTCACTTAGCCTGTCTATATCCCTTTGCAGATTCTTTGGGGGAAACATTCAGTTGGTTGCGCCTCCCATTAGTGCCTTAAGAGGGCGCTAATGGGGCGCAAAGCAACTAGCGCCCGGGCGCGGCGATGTTTGCGCCGCTCGTGAAATTAACTAGACATTTTGCGGCGGCGCTAAACACTACCGCCACGATCTCCTGTGCTGGCAGATCGTGACGTCAGTCGAGTGCGCAACGCCCGGAGCGGATATTGAGTGGCGCCCCCTGCCTTACCGCCTGCCGCTAGCAACGACAGGTTGAGGGGAGCGTTTTGCAGTCAGGAAGGGACTGGGGGAGTGCTATTTAAAGGCGACCGCTTCCTGCCTTTTATTGTTGGTGACATTTTTGAACCACGCATTCTGAGAGAGAGAGGGAGAGAGAGAGAGAGAGAGAGAGAGAGAGAGAGAGAGAGAGACTGACTTCTGGAGAGATTCAACGCTGTGTGAAGGAGTTTTGGGTACCGAGCAGCACTTTGCAGGTTCATTTTGATTTGCCCTTCCTTGTATCGATTTAGAAGAGACTGTGGGGGCTGCACTCTGAGCTCTTTCCCTGGTACTCTCCATTGTTCTTTTCAACAGATTTGATGTGCAGGTCTCTCCAGGCTGAGATTCAAGGCTGCAATGAGCAGGATGTGGATGGAAAGCAAGATCAACCCTCCCCTTTAAGAACTGGCCGGCGCCATTGTGTGTGTGTTCCATTGCTGACTGACATCACATGAGCTTCGCCAGCGCTCTGATTTAGCGCCTCGCTCCTCGGCCTTTGCGCCTTAAGACAGGTGTGAAGCGCCTGATTTAGTGCTCCAATCACCTCCAGGGGCGATAAAAGTCAAGTTTGCAGTCGGAGGCAATAATTAGCGCCAGGCGCTAATCTTTGCGCCCGGCCGATAATTGCGCCCCAAATGGGGCGATACTGAATTTCTCCCCCTTTGAGTCCTCTACACAACTTGATTTCCCACCCATCTTTGTATCATCCGCAAACTTGGCTACATTACACTTGGACCCCTCATCCAAGTCATTAATGTAGATTGTAAACAGTTGAGACCCCAGCACTGATCCCGGTGGCACCCCACTAGTTACCGTTTGCCAACTGGAAAATGACCCATTTATCCCGACTCTCTGCTTTCCGTTAGTTAGCCACTTCTCTATCCACGCTAATATATTACCCCCAACTCCGTGAGCTCTTATCTTATGCAGTAACCTTTTATGTGGCACCTTATCGAATGCCTTCTGGAAATCCAAATACACCACATCCACTGGCTCACCCTTATCCACCCTGCTCGTTACATCCTCAAAGAACTCCAGCAAATTTGTTAAACATGATTTCCCTTTCATAAAACCATGCTGACTCTGCTTGACTGTATGATGATTTTCCAAATGCCCTGCTACTGCTTCCTTAATGAAAGACTCCAGCATTTTCCCAACGACAGATGTTAGGCTAACAGTTTCCTGCTTTCTGTCTCCCTCCTTTCTTAAATAGGGGTGTTACATTTGCGGTTTTCCAATCCGCTGGGACCTCTCCAGAGTCCAGGGAATTTTGGTATATTGCAACCAATGCATCCACTATCTCTGCAGCCACTTCTTTTAAGACCCTGGGATGCAGGCCATCTGGTCCAGGGGACTTGTCGTCTTTTAGTCCCATTATTTTACCGAGTACTTTTTCCTTAGTGATAGTGATTGTCTTTAGTTCCCCCCTCCCTGTGGCCCCTTGATTATCCATTATTGGGATGTTGTTAGTGTCTTCTACCGTGAAGACAGATACAAAATATTTGTTCAGAGTCTCTGCCATTTCCCCGTTCCCCATTATTAATTCCCCATTCTCAACCTCTAAGGGACCAACATTTACTTTAGCTACTCTCTTCCTTTTTATGTAGAAGCTCTGACTTTCTGTTTTAATATTTCTTGCCAGTTTACTCTCATAATTCATCTCTCTCTATTATTTTTTTAGTTATCCTTTGCTGGTTTTTAAAAATTTCCCAATCCTCTGGCCTCCCACCAATCTTGGCAACACTGTATGTCTTTGCTTTCAATTTGATACCATCCTTTACTTCCTTAGTTAGCCACGGATAGTGCTCGCTTCTCTTAAAATCTTTCTTTCTCACTGAATATGAATGATTCTATCAACAATACATGTCTTGGTAATGTTTAATTAACTACAGATGTGGTCCATCTGTAGAGAGGTTAGTCTTAAATTACGCTGGTCTTCGGGACAACTGGAACATAAACTTGTATTTTTTTCTATACAACCGTACTCATTAGCACATTATTTCTGTGTACAAAGAAACACCATCTTTTGACTTGGGACTGGTCCTCAGGAGCATGTCCGATTTACAGGGACTCCCCCAGACATAGAAATTGGGAACTTACTGATGTTTTTGTCAATTTAATGTAAAGTCCTAAACCTGTAGAAAGATTAGTCAGACTGTCAGGTAATAGTTTGAACCGGAAAGATAAAAAAGGTATTTAAAAAGGAAAAGATTTTTGCCTGAATTCCACAGTTAATATTTTATCAGATCTATCTGGTTTCAGGTTATAGGAATTTCTATATTTTATCTTTATGTATACATGAATTTGTAGCTTGGAAATTTAAATTGGCTATTAACTGCATTATTACAAAAGATGGTGCAAATACAAAAAGAGACACAGTTCTGGTCACCATATTATAAAAAGGATATAGATGTACTGGAGAGGGTGCAAAAAAGATGTTTACAAGGATGATACTAGAACTACAAGGTTATACCCATCAGGAAAGGATGAATAGGCTGGGTCTCTTTTCTCTTGAAAAGAGAAGGCTGAGGGGTGACCTAATAGAAGTCTTTAAAATTATGAAAGGTTTTCATACGAGTAGACAGAGAGAGAGTGTGTTTCCACTTGAGAAAGAGCATAACTAGAGGCCACCAATATAAGATAGTCACCAAGAAATCAAATAGGGCATTCAGAAGAAACTTCTTTACCCAGAAAGTGTCGAGATTGTGGAATTTGCTCCTACGGGGAGTAGTTACGGCGAATAGTATAGATGCATTTAAGGGGAGGCTAGGTAAGCATACGAGGGAGAAGGGAATAGAGGGTTATGCTGATAGAGTTAGATGAGGAAGGATAGGAGGATGCCCGAGTGAAGCATAAACACCGGCATGGACTGGTTCGGCTGAATGGCCGGATTCTGTGCTCTATTTTCTATGTAAAATACCTCCAGTAAGGGGGCTCTGCTTCCTTTCCAAAGTTTATCAATTATGTGACATCAGCATGGGGTTCACAGAAATCGATCATGCAGTTGGGAGTAGTTTGGCACATCCTTTGCTTTCCACATACAGAGTTCGACATTGTTGAGAAACTTTAAACCCCTGGTTCATAACCTTCCTCAGGAGGGCATCTCCTAGCAACCTTGGAAAAAGTGATTGGCTCACATTGAATAGTGACTGCCAAGTTAAGAGTCACTGATGGACCATTGTGCTGTGAGTGATTGGACTGAAATATTGCTTCAGCGATTTTTGAAAAGGTTTTTGGACATAGTGCCCCATGTCATCCTCATAGAAGCTGGATGATTTGGCCGAATCTTGAATTTTAATTAGAATGTGTACTCAGGCTCCAAGATTTGTGTAAAAGTAAATGAAAGACTTACTGAAACCTTTCTCTCTCTCTCTCTCTAGAAGAGTAGGACAGGGTTGTCCACCGCCACCCATCCTCATTTGATATCTTCAATAGGTTGGATTTGGGAGTGTCTGCTCCAGTTATTACTGCAACAATCCTCTTCAGATATTGTGCTGTTGGTGAACTCACCTCGGGATTTAGTGCACTCAAGCCTCCATCTTGAGCAATAGGCTAAGCAGTGGGATGTGGTGATGGATAGAGTGCACCAAGTCATCTGAAACCTTACAGCTAATATTTGGGATTGTGATTACACATTTCCTACATTCATGCTCATCACAATTTAATTTCTCGTACAGCACTTGTTCTTCAATGTCCTACACCATGAAACCAAAGTGTAAAAAGACATTTCAATTTGTTCATGTGCCAGTTGCAATCCATCAGCGTTTAAGTTCCTTAAATTCCTCATACTACTGCCTTGGAATCACTATTTTCTATGGTCCTCAGAACCCGTGTCAAAATACTACGAAAGTTCATGGAAAATTGTAGAAGTCAATCATTTTCTACAAAATTCTCATGCGTTTCTGTGTAGACTGAGTTGCTAAATGGATCATTAAGCTATCCTGTGGAACGATTTCTTTATAATCATAGTATACTTGGGTCATCATTTTATAAACTGACAATCTAATTCTATATTCATCAGGATTATGCCATATGTTAGTTTAAAAAAAGCTACACACACAGAAATGCTAAATTATATACTGTGAGCAACTTACCAAGTTGAACGGAGGCGTCCAGAAATGGCCTGGATTAAAAGAAAAAGTGATTGCATAGAATTGATAACCATGTACAAACTTCCAACAGTTCAAACATCTTAATATCACTACTTTATAAATGCATGTAAAGATATCAAGTATAATTAGCATGCTTGACAGAACACATCAGTTTTCTATCATCATCAGGCAACAAAGAGTACTCAGAATACACAAGGAGACATTACGCAGATTATAGATCACATGAAAGTCTTGCATGTTAGAAACATTAAAGTTTTCCTCGAAAATGAAATGAATTGGGAGCTTACCCATTAATGGTTAAAATGTTACACACTCATTAAAGTCTTCGCTGTCATTTAGAAATCTGTTACAGCCACCGGCTGTTGAAGCAAACTCTGGATTACCCATCTCTGCTAAAATTGCTAAAAAAATCTGATATTACTAGTAATGGTAGTTTTCAACAATTCTGACTGGGCAGGTTAAATTTGATCCAAAAATATTCATATTAGTCCTTTCTAACAATCACTTATAGTTTACAATGCCAGCAGTTTCTGGAGTTACAAGAGATTACTGTATAGAATCCTCTAGTGGAGTTGCCCTGCACTACCTTATTAACAAAGTTATACCCACCGGCATTCTCTCCGCTGTAGAAAAGTAATCCTTGCCGGATTCCCTGAACCATCCACTACAGTTTGTGAATTGAGTACATAGAGAAGTAGTTACTTGCAAAAATGAAAAGCAGTTCAGGAAGTAATTCTGCAAATAAGATTTTGTGAATTCTTTCAACTTTGCAATTAACTTGCCCTCATTTTACTGCAAAGCACTATCCGGTGGTGGGTGGTCCAAGTACACAGAAAGAATCTTATTCTATTGCATCTACAAATGTACCAACGATCACAAGATAAAAATTCTATTATAAAATAGCTGTGAAGCAGCTTCACTAGACACATATTTATTCTCCGGTTTAGTCATAATCTACAGTGTCAACAGTAACTTCTGCAGTTAACTGGCAGGAACTGAAAGCAATACAAATAATTAAATCACTGAAATAAGTACTCAACTCTTAACTAATGCCTGTCAGGAGCCAGGAAGTTAAAGGAGTCATAACAAACTCAGTATATGTATCACTGGTGAGGGAGCCACCCAGCTGTATTCCAAAACCCAGTAGCTAAACAAAGTCTTTAAAGTTTAGAAGACAACCTCCAGTATGTCGTTATATTTTTAAGGTAATATCTGCTTCATATGGAAAAGATTTTTTTTAAACTTTGCTAGCCTAGCAAGTACTGTTTTGCAGCAATACTCATGATAATGAAACTGTAGTCATGTGGTTAAACTTTACAGCTCAACATTTGCACTTGATTCATCATGGGAAGTGAAACTTTTTCTTAAAATTAGGCTCGAGGAGAAAGTTTACCTCTTTATTACAAATATAATCTGTGCCTTTTGCTCCAAAATCTTTTTTAACGTTGTAGTGTCATAATTTGAAGGGTGTTTAAAACGCACGCCATCAGGTAGTCCTTCTATTGCTACAGCAGCTGGGTCCTTCAAGATCTTCTCATAAGGCACAGGGTTTGGAGTGAGTTTCCCAAGAGCTTTACCTGAAATTATGAGAAACAGATAGAATGGAGACAAGGTAACAAACAGGATGAAAAACAACAGCATAAAGAAAACTATTGAGATATGTAGCAATCAGACTGGCACAATGCTCAATGGTATGGTGCTTTAGGTACCAAAATCCTGCATTAAAGGCATTCTGGGCTCGAAGATACACCAGTCAAAATCCTCATATACTCTTGGATACAATAAAGGAACAGTAATAAAACTAAATGTTATTGGTTTTATAGAACTTCTTCTGGTACCCTAGTAAGGAACAGTTTCTGCATCTTGCCCTCAGCAGATAGATCCCTTGCCGTAACAACATCCTGAGGAAACTAAACTCTGAACCTGAAAATGGGGCCCATGAAGTGGATAACGAGCGACATTGATCAGACACCATGGATGAGTTAACCAGAATAAAACCAACAAAGGTAGACTGATACTCAGGCATTAAGTATTGACTGGATAAAGTGTAGAATGAAGCTCCACTAAAGATTTTACAAGTGAAAAGCTTCCAAAGATATCCCTAAAGTTCTGAACTACAAAATTACAGAAACTTAGTGAAATGTAAACTAATGTAATGAATACAGATTTCCATATGTATGTAGATACCAGTCAAGATCAATATCAACCGGGAAAAGCTTAGGATGTAGTTTGTCCTTTGCCGGATGGGAAAGCAGCACTGAAATGGAGATCCACGACCTACACGTGCTGTTCTGAGTTTGTCACTCCAGTATGCTGCCAATCCCTGTTGGACCCATTGGAGGCCACCAGGCTAGAAACCCACGTTTTCCACATCTAACAGAAAACTCAGGAGTTCCTTTATGCTGTCAAGGGCCTTAAAAAAGCTGCCAACAGCACTTTGTCTACACAACAGGTGAAACAAGATCATGCAATCAAATTGATGAATTTCTTAGAGGCAGTGGTAACTTTCATCCTCTGGGAAATTATAGCAATTCCTCTTTTTTAAGTGAACACTGAATTAATGGCAAAGGACTGATTTGAATGAGCGAAGTCAATTTATAACTTACTGGAAAGAACATTTTTACTCAGTGACTGGAATAATCCACCAAACAAGGTAGTAGAGGCAAACCCATTAGGCATAGTCAAAACACAGAAGCTATTATCAGAGAGCCATATACTAAAGCGATGAGGTACAATGAACCAAATGGCTTTCTAACTTTTTTTTTAAAAAAGCATTACGTTCTTAAAATCTCAGTGTATTCTGAACAAGGAATGGGCAATAGCAGAACTGTGATGTACAACAAAGCCAATAAAAGAGGGAATTGACCAAACACCATCTCATGGAAATATTACAATTTTATGGATTTGAATTGTGTACATAATCCTAGTCGATAACAAGCATTCTGTTTTGGGAAAAGGAACATTCTTTTCATTTGTCCAAAAGAGATATCCTTGGTGTCCAAGAGTACCTGTACCAGATTAAGGATGCTTCTTTGTTCAAAGGTAGCAAACTGCAACTTCACAGAATGAAGTGGAAGCATGCATGTCTTCAGAGTTAAGCAGCAAAATGAAAGCACATCTGCACTCATTTTATGATTGTCCTTTTTCTCTGTACATTCAAAATTTGTTAATTTTGGGGGATTTTTCTCAGCTGCTAGGAGTTAAATGAGTAGGCCACCTATCCCGCCAAAGCATCCCATAACACACAGATGGGGCGCAATCTGCACCAGCTCCATTACAAACACCAGAGCCATGACTTCGAATTAGCCAGAGATCCACGACTGGCTAGGCATGTGGAGTAAATAGCCACCAGTTAGTTTCTCGTGATCTCCCAACTCTCAATTAGCTTGCATGCTCGCCTGAAGTCATGGCCTCTAATATTTGCAATCAAGCTACTCTGGGCTGCTCCCCGTCAGCGATGTCATGAAGCAGTCTAGCAACGAAGGGGACCTGGTCCTTTGCACTCTCTTTTAAACTTTGATGAGTACACTATTTCCCTCTATTAACTGGGGGATTCTTTGAACTAAAAAAACACCTATTAGATTGCCTTCCCCTTTAAAATAAATTAGTGACTTCATTCAATTGCATAAGTGTCAGCAAACAATAATCACAGTATATTAATACTGATGTTTTTTTTTTTTACACAGGCAAAATTGAAATATAAGTACCATAGAGCAAACAGAACAACTCCTCAACTGATTTTCTGATTGTTTCAATGTCGTCCTGGTTATCCACAGCAGTCAGCATCACACAAGGAACATCTTTACTTCTTAGCTTTTCTGCTGCCTTTTGCTCCTCAGCCACACCTGAAATTAAACTGTAACTGTTAGGAGAGAAGAGAGAGCACTGCAGGTCCATGCAGTAAACTAGTGATATATCCACAGTACAGTGAATAACTAATCAACATATTAAAAAGGAGTTTAGAAAATAAACCAAAGTTACTCAACCTACAATACATTTGGGACTAAAATGCTTCTCCACTGGTATGTATTTTCTTTTTAAGTACTGCAATATAGATTAGCTCAACCTCAAGCATACTGACTGTCACAAGCCTAAAATAAATATTTGTTACCCACTGGATGAAAAACACTGAAATTTAATAGTAGGATGGGAATTCAGGTCATTATATGGGAACAAATTACAACATGAATGTATTTTGCAGAGGATATAACACCATGTGTGTAATTAAGTGAGTTAGTGGCAACTGATTAAAAGCAATGTGCATAGTTTAATCCTGACAATTCAACATTTTCTGCACTAAATAATTTTAATTTACCAATAATTCAAATTAAGCAGTTTGGGCTTCTACTGGGTATTTTTATCTCAACAGCTGGACAGAGCTTTCAACATCAGTGTATCTTGCATCATTTCCCAGCGTGCAATCTGCACATCGGTGTGAGCTGATGTGGGAGAGTGTGTAAAAAGCAGTGAGAGAGACAGACACAGAGACAGAGACAGACAGAAGAGGAGGGGAGGGGAGAGAGACAGAAGAGGAGAGGAGAGGAGAGAGGAGAGGAGAGCCAGAAGAGATGGGGCAAGGGAAATGGGGAAAGGAATTATGATTTCACTGAAATCTACAAAGAGAAATTAACCTCCATTCTGTACCCCTGCTTCCTAAATTGCATTTTATAAAAAATGTTCTCCTATTATTTTAGGATTCCCAAGCCATTTCTTAACCAGGTGGGTTGGCACACAATATTCTTTATGATGTCTACCAATGTTACATTTACCAGTTTCACAACTCACTAAACAGCTCAGCATGAATGTTGTGAGAAAAAGACCCACAATTCAGTATCCTACGGAATCTCAAATTCAAGATATAGCCACAGAGAAACTGAGGCTGCTAGAACTGCTCTTAATCCTTTATGAAATCTAACAAAAATTCCCTTGCAACTTAATACTATCCCTTCATTTTGTAGTTTTAATTAACTTACAGTATTTGACAAAGTCGGTCTGAAAATCCTTTCGGCTTCCAATAAAAGATCTTCCTCGCTCAGTCCCCACCACAAATATATCTTTTTCATATACAGCAATACAAGCCACTTCAGCTTTTGACTTTGCAATTTCCTGGCACTGAAGAGGAAATAGCAGTTAAGTGAATTCTTCTACAGACAGACAATATAAAAAGATACATATTAAAGAAAATACTTCAGACATCACACGAATACAAATTTCTGTGTCACACCTAAAAAAAAAAGCAGCATACAAAAATAAAGAAAATTCTTTTCCAAACGTGGAATAAATATATCAGAGCAACAAGGTTGGCAGGCTCTTAATTTGCCTTTTCTCAAGTCCAGGATTCCAATCGCCAGTCTTAATAGTATTGAACCTTTGAAAGAAGGCACTCCATGTTTACTTATTTAATTGTGTAGGCTTAAAAGGGCACAGACGTGCACTTCAGCAGGAGAACATTTTACATGATACGATCTGTCCTTAGAGAATAGCACGCCTTCCGATATACCGTGAGCAGCACATCAGATTTGTGCAATGTGCCTTCCATTTGGTGCACGCCATATTTTGAATATGCCAGTAGCACAAAAAAATTTCACTTTTCGGATTGGAAAAAAATTCTCTGGAACCAAACATTTATTTTACTGTACAATAGCAAAATACTGCGGATGCTGGAAATCTGAAATAACAGAAAATGTTGGAAACACTCAGCAGACCAGGCAGCATCCGTGGAGAGAGAAACAGAGTTAACGTTTCAGGTCTGTGACCCTTCATCAGAACTGGAAAAAGTTAGAGATGTAACAGGTTTTAAGCAGGTCCCTGCCTCTGCAGGTCCCTGCACTAACTAATTTATTTTACTGTATCTGAGTACATCAGCTTTTCACCATATCTATTCCCGAGTTGGATGAAGAAATAGATCCAAAATTGCAATTGACACTAAATTAGGAGGCACAGTAAAGTTGTGCAGATGGGAGCAGGGAGTTACAAAGTCAAAGACAGACTAAATGAGCAGGCAAAACTATGGCAGATGGAGTTCAATGTGGGGGAAGTGTGACATCATCCACTTTGAATCCAAGACAGACAAAATCGGGTGTCTATATGCACAGATCACTAAAAGCTAGTGCTCATGTACAAAAAGTAATCAAAAATGCTAATGGAATATTTGCCTACGTCTCAAAAGGGTTGGAATACAAAAGTGAGGAAGTGATGCTTCAGTTGTACAGAACTTTGGTCAGATCCCATCTGCAGTACTATCTTCAGTTTTGGGCACCGCATACCAGAAAATATATATTGGCCTTGGAGAGGGTACAGGGCAGATTCACCAGGGCTTAAAGGGTTAAATTATGAGGTCAGGTTGCATAAACTTGGTTAGTATTTCTCTTGATGAAGGGATTCAATAGGAGAGAGAGAAACTATTTCCTTTGGTAGAGGAATCCAGAACAAGGGGGCATAATTTTAAAATTGGAGCTAGGCCATTTGGGAGTGAAATTAGAAAGTGCTTTTTCACACATATGGTAGAGGAAATCTGGAATTCTCGCCACCAAAAAGATTGTGGATGCTGAGTCAATTGAAATTATTCGAGGCCGAGACCAATAGATGTTTGTTAAGTAAGGCTATCAAGGGATATGGAGCAGAGGCAGCTAAGTGAGGTTGAGGTACAGATCAAACAAGAAATAATTGAATAGCGGAACAGGCTCAAGGGGCTGAATGGCCTACTCCTGTTCCTATGTTTCAAAACAGTCTGCTTCCGCCTTTAGGTATAATGTATAATAAACTTTTACTGTATTCTGCAATTCACTGAGAAATGACACACAAGAGATCCAGCAGTACCTTCAGCAAATGTATGCAGTTCAGGGCTACAAAACAAAATTCCACTCCCAATGTTTCCCCACTGATTTCAACACGACCAGAAGTCATTAGTACATAAGAATTTATACACAACTGACATCTGTATACATTGAAAGCTCAGTTTGGCTCTTGCATCATTTATTCAATCAATGTTTTAGTATTTTACAAGATGTGTTGTATAATAGCCAATGGGGAAATATATAACATTCAAATCTGAAGATGTTTGTACTTCACTCGCAATTAATTAACTTGAATTATTTCCTCATTAAATGAATGACAGGACACTCTCTATAGATCCCCACTGAGTAGCCTCTATTTCTGCAAGATTTATTGCATTTTCATATGAACAAAAATATGATTAAGCAAAGCTAATGTAGTAAAAGTAGATCAAAACGGGAGTACACAAAAAGGAAGATGGAAAAAAAAGCCAGAGGACAAAATTTAAATTATTTTACGGTCATACCCATTTTTGTGTCAATATCTATAAGGTTATTCACAGCAATTAATGCTACAAAGATTTTTTTTAAACTTACATTAATTTCCATGTTGCTTAAGAGATCTTACAATCTACCGTTCGCTGACTCTTACAAACAAACTTGTTAAAATAAACTAAGCATACCCTACTGTCTAGCCTTTTACAAGTCACAAATTTAAATACCACAACCATCTAAAAATACAGTAAAGTGAGCATGCTAAGCAATTCAAAAGATTAAGGGAATTACCTAGAGTTACATAGAAATTACAATACAGAAACAGGCCATTCAGCTCAACCATTCCATGTCAGTATTTAACCTCCACATGAGTAGCAGTCCTAATCCCATGTGCCAATTGTTTCCATTTTCCGCTTTTCCCTTTCCTTCAACCACCTAACTAACCTATTTTTAAATGTTGGCATAGTCACTGCTTCAATTA
The DNA here is from genome assembly GCA_030390025.1 of Squalus acanthias. Taxonomy (NCBI): domain Eukaryota; kingdom Metazoa; phylum Chordata; class Chondrichthyes; order Squaliformes; family Squalidae; genus Squalus; species Squalus acanthias. The sequence continues at coordinate 37,187,546 of CM059448.1, read as the reverse complement.
TTAACTCCAGTAGTACAATTCACAGCCTTCTATGTAAAGTTTCTCTTGCTCTCTATCCTAAATCTCTTAGCATTTAATTTTTGTGGAAACTAGAGACAGTAACATATCTTGTCAATTAACTACATTTATTATGGAAAGAAAAAATAAAGACTTGCATTTCTATAGCGCCTTTCATGACCATCAGACATCCCAAAGTGCTTTACAGCCAATGAAGTACTTTTGAAGTGTCGTCACTGTTGTAATGTAGGAAACGCGGCAGCCAATTTGCACACAGCAAGCTCCCACAAACAGCAATGTGATAATGACCAGATAATCTGTTTTTCTTTAGATGTTGATTGAGGGATAAATATTGGCCAGGACACCAGGGATAACTCCCCTGCTCGTCTTTGAAATAGTGCCATAGGATCTTTTACATCCAACTGAGAGCGCGGACAGGGCCTCGGTTTAACGTCTCATCCAAAAGACGGCACCCCCAACAATGCAGCACTCCCTCAGTAGTGCACTGGAGTGTCAACCTAGATTTTTTGTGCTCAAGTCTCTGGTGTGGGACTTGAACCCACAACCTTCTGACTCAGAGGCTATCAACTGAGCCACACCCGGCACTGTACTGTATTGTTTCATTTCAAAACATTCATCTTAAGACTGCACACAGAGCAGTACACACCAGTCCTACACCTAGAAAACCTGCGTGTAAAGAACTCCACGGGCGATTGCCTATCCAGGCTGTTCACTGTATCGCTCCTTGAAGGTAGCTAAAGTTCCTGACTGAGTTTTGCCTTGTATCCCTTTTATACTATTTCAGCAGAATAAAAGCATACATCGTCTAATTTTTATGACATCTCCCAGTTTCCAATATAATCTTCTTTCCAAAGTTATCTCAGTAATCTGCTTCTTATCTTTGCTCTTCCTGAACTATGACTTTTCTCAGAAGTGTCATTGTGATCAAAAAATAGGATCTGCAAGCATACAGTTTAAACCAATTCTGCCTACCTTAGCCGTCAGGTCTTTGTTCCATATTAAAAACATATCTATATTCTTACACCCTCATTCTAAACCCTTCAGGCTCTATCTACACTGTCCCACCTTTCATAATTTCAAACACCTCTTATCAAAGCACGCAGCAATCTCTTAAAAAAAGTCCCAATTTTTAATGTCTTTGTATTTTTAATTCCTCATACCATACAGTATCCTAGTGAATCCCACAGGATGTTCTCTATAGATCTGTATCGAGTAGCTTCCATTACTTGCATTTTCAGATGAACAAAAACACTATGACGCAAAGATAATGTAATAAAAATAGATCCAAACGGGAATCAGTGCCTCAACATCCTTAGAAACATAGGAACAGGAGGAGGCCATTCAGCCCCTCGAGCCTGTTCTACCATTCAATGAGGTCATGGCTGATCTGCGACCTAACTCCATATACCCGCCTTTGGCCAGTATCCCTAAATACCTTTGGTTAACAAAAAGCTATAAATCTCCGATTTAAAATTAACAAATGATCTAGCATCAATTGCCGTTTGCAGAAGAGAGTTCCAAACTTCTACCACCCTTTGTGCGCAGAAGAGTTTCCTAATTTCACTCCTAATAGGTCTGGCTCTAATTTTTAGACTATGCCCCCTAGTCCGAGAATCCCCAACCAGCAGAAATAGTTTCTCTCTATCTACCCTATTTGTTTCCCTTAATATCTTAAAAACTTCAATCAGATCACCCCTTAACCCTCTAAATTCTAGGGAACACAACCCTAACTAGTGTTATCTCGCCTCGTAACTTAACCCTTGAAGTCCGGGTATCACTCTGGTAAACCTAGGCTGCACTCCCTCCAAGGCCAATATATCCATCCAAAGGTGTAAAACATAGAAACATAGAAGATAGGAGCAGGAGTAGGCCATTTAATGAGATCATGGCTGATCATCCAAATTCAGTACCCTGTCCCTGCTTTCTCCCCATATCCCTTGATCCCTTTAGCCTTAAGAAATATATCTAACTCCTTCTTGAATATATTTAATGAATTGGCCTCAACTGCTTTCTGTGGTAGAGAATTCCACAGGTTCACCACTCACTGGGCGAAGAAATTCCTCCTCATCTCAGTCCTAAATGGCTTTCCCCTTATCCTTAGACTGTGACCCCTGGTTCTGGACTCCCCCGCCATCGGGAACATCCTTCCTGCATCTAGTCTGTCTAGTCCTGTTAGAATTTTATAAGTTTCAATGAGATCCCCTCTCATTCTTCTAAACTCTAGCGAATACAAGCCCAATCGTCCCAATCTCTCCTCATACGTCATTCCTGCCAACCCAGGTATCAGTCTGGTGAATCTTCGCTGCACTCCCTCCATGGCAAGAACATCCTTCCTCAGATAAGGCGACCAAAACTGCACACAATACTCAAGGTGTGGTCTCACCAAGGCCCTGTACAACTGCAGCAAGACATCCTTGCTCCTGTACTCGAATCCTCTCGCTATGAAGGCCAACATACCATTTGCCTTCTTAACCGCCTGCTGCACCTGCATGCTTACCTTCAACGACTGGTGCACAAGGACTCCCAGGTCTCGTTGCACTGCCCCTTTTCCCAATCTATTGTGTTCAGATAATAATCTGCCTTCCTGTTTTTGCCACCAAAGTGGATAACCTCGCATTTATCCACATTATACTGCATCTGCCATGCATCTGCCCAATCACCCAACTTGTCCAAATCATACTGGAGTTTCTCTGCATCCTCCTCACAACACACACGCCCACCCAGCTTTGTGTCGTCTGCAAACTTGGAGATATTACATCTAGTTCCCTCGTCTAGATCATTAATATATACAGGAAACACTTTATTAACCGGCACCGACGGGACCGGCGTGGTGCCGGTTAATCAAAAAGTCCGGATAATGGAGAGTTATATCTCCCAACGTACGAGAGCCCCGTACACACTGACATGCGCCTGCATTCGGAGCTCCATCTCCCCGGGGACCGCCAGCTGACCATCTGTCGTGTCCGCTGCCTACCCGGGCTGCACATTCCCCTCCCAATCTACATGCTCCGATACAAGGCAAACGCCTCGGGGTTATTTTTAAAGGAGAGATGAAGGAAAACCCCGGTTACCTACTCAAGAATTTTGCCGGTTAAGAGAGATTTCCGGTTATTTGGGTGCCGGTTAAAAGAGAGTTTCCTGTATTGTGAATAACTGGGGTCCTAGCACCGATCCCTGCCTGCCACTCGGAAAAAGACCCGTTTATTCCAACTCTTTGCTTCCTGTCTGCCAACCAGTTCTCTATCCAAGTCAGTACCTTACCCCCAATCCCATGTGCTTTAACTTTGCACGCTAATCTCTTATGCGGGACCTTATCGAAAGCCTTCTGAAAGTCCAAATACACCACATCCACTGGTTCTCCCTTATCGATTCTACCAGTTACATCCTCAAAAAATTCCAGTAGATTAGTCAAGCATGATTTACCTTTTGTAAATCCATGTTGACTTTGTCCAATCCTGTCACTGTTTTCCAAGTGCTCTGCTATTACATCTTTTATAATGGACTCTAGCAATTTCCCCACTACCGATGTCAGGCTTACCAGTCTATAATTCCCCGTTTTCTCTCTACCACCTTTTTTAAATAGTGGGGTTACATTAGCTACCCTCCAATCCATGGGAACTGTTCCAGAGTCTATAGAATTTTGGAAGATGACCAGCAATGCATCCACTATTTCTAGGGCCACTTCCTTAAGTACCCTAGGATGTAGATTATCAGACCCTGGGGATTTATCGGCCTTCAATCCCGTCAATTTCCCTACAAATACTGATTTCATTCAGTTCTTCCCTCTCATTAGACCCTATGTTCCCCGACATCTCTGGGAGGTTATTTGTGTCCTCCTTTGTGAAGACAGAACCAAAGTATGTATTTAATTGGTCTGCCATTTCTTTGTTCCCCATTATAAATTCCCCTGATTCTGACTTCACCAATCTGTTTCTCTTCACATATCTATAGAAGCTTTTACAGTCAGTTTTTATGTTCCCTGCAAGCTTACTCTCATACTCTATTTTCCCCCTCTTAATTAATCACTTTGTCCTCCTTTGCTGAATCCTAAACTGCTCCCAATCCTCAGGTTTGCTGCTTTTTCTGGCCAATTTATATGTCCTCTCCTTGGATCTTATGCTATCCCTAATTTCCCGCGTTAGCCACGGTTGAGTCACCTTTTTTGTTTTATTTTTATGCCAAACCAGGATGAACAAATTCTGTAGTTCATCCATGCGATCTTTAAATGTTTGCCATTGCCTATCCACCGTCAACCCTTTAAGTAACGTTCCCCAATCCATCCTAGCCAATTCGCGCCTCATACCATCGTAGTTTCCTTTATTTAAATTCAGGACCCTAGTCTCTGAGTCAACTACTTCACTCTCCATCTTAAGAATTCTATCATATTATTATCGCTCCTCCTCAAGGGGCCTCGCACAACAAGATTGCTAATCAATCCTTTCTCATTACATAATACCCAGTCTAAGATGGCCTGATCTCTAGTTGGTTCCTCGACATATTGGTCCAGGAAACCATCCCGTATACACTCTAGGAATTCCTCCTCCACAGTATTGTTACTAATTTGGTTAGCCCAATCTATATGTAGATTAAAGTCACCCATGATAACTGCGGTGCCCTTATTGCACGCGTCTCTAATTTCCCGTTTAATGCCATCCCCAACCTCAGCATTACTGTTTGGGGGTCTGTATCGAACTCCCACTAACGTTTTCTGCCCCTTGGTATTTCTCAGCTCTACCCATACAGATTCCACATCATCAGAGCGAATATCCTTCCTTACTATTGTGTTAATCTCCTCTTTAACCAGCAATGCTACCCCACCTCTTTTTCCTTTTTGCCTGTCCTTCCTGACTATTGAATACCCCTGGATGTTGAATTCCCAGCCTTGGTCACCCTGGAGCCATGTCTTCGTAATCCCAATTATATCATATCCGTTTACATCTATTTGCGCAGCTAATTCATCCACCTTATTACGAATGCTCCTCGCATTAAGACACAAAGCCTTCAGGCTTGTTTTTTTAACACTCTTAGTCCTTTTAGAATTATTATTTACTGTGGCCATGTTTGATTTACACCCTTGATTTCTCTGACTGCCACTTTTGCTTTTCTCCTTCCTGTCTTTTGCTTCTATCCTTGTTTCCCTTTCCTCTGTCTCCCTGCACAGGTTCCCAACCCCCTGCCATTTTAGTTTAAACCCTCCCCAACAGCACTAGCAAACACTCCCCCTAGGACATCAGTTCCGGTCCTGCCGAGGTGCAAACCGTCCAGTTTGTACTGGTCCCACCTCCCCCAGAACCCCCAGTGTGGTGCCCAGAACTGCTCTCAGTACTCCAGGTGTGGTCTAACCAGGGTTTTGTATAGCTGCAGCATAACTTCTACCCCCTTGTATTCTAGTCCTCTAGATATAAAGGCCAGCATTCCATTAGCCATTTTGATTATTTCTGTACCTGTTCATGACATTTTAATGATCTATGTAACTGTATCCCCAAGTCTCTTTGGACCTCCACTGTTTTTAGTTTTTCACCATTTAGAAAATACCCTGTTCTATCCTTTTTAGGTCCAAAGTGGATGACCTCACATTGGGAATCATAGAATGGTTACAGCACAAAAGGAGGCCATTCGGCCCATCGAGCCCATGCCGGCTCTCTGCGAGAGCACTTCAGCTAGTCCCACTCCCCCACCCTTTCCCCGTAGCCCTGCAATTTTTTTCCTTCAGGTATTTATCCAATTCCTTTTTGAAAGCCATGATTGAGTCTGCTTCCATCACCCTTTCAGGCAGTGCATTCTAGATCCTAACCACTTGCTGTGCAAAAAAGATTTTCCTCATGTCGCCTTTGGTTCTTTTGCCAATCACCTTAAATCTGTGTCCTCTGGTTCTCAACCCTTCCATCAATGGGATCAGTTTCTCTCTATCCACTCTGTCCAGACCCCTCATGATTTTGAGCACCTCTATCAAATCTCCTCTCAACCTTCTCTGCTCTAAGTAAAACAACCCCAGCTTCTCTAGTCTAACCACGTAACTGAAGTCCCTCATCCCTAGAATTATTCTTGTAAATCTTTTCTGCACCCTCTCGAAGGCCTTTACATCCTTCCTAAAGTGCAGTGTCCAGAATTGGAAGCAATACTCCAGTTGAGGCCGAACCAGTGTTTTATAAAGGCTCATCATAACTTCCTTGCTTTTGTACTCTATGCCTCCATGAAGCCTAGGATCCTGTAAGCTTTTTTAACCGCTTTCGCAACCTGCCCTGCCACCTTCAACGATTTGTGCACATATACCCACAGGTCTCTCTGTTCATGCACCTCCTTTAGCATTGCACCCTTTAGTTTATATTGCCTCGTTCTTTCTACCAAAATGCATCACATCGCACTTTTCTGCATTACATTTCATCTGCCATGTGTCCATCCATTCCACCAGCCTGTCTAGTCTATGTCCTCTTGAAGTCTATCACTATCCTCCTCACTGTTCACTATATTTCCAAGTTTTGTGTCATCTGTAAATTTTGAAATTGTGCCCTGTCCACTCAAGTCCAAGTCATTAATATATATCAAGAAAAGCAGCGGTCCTAGTACCGACCCCTGGGGACCACCACTGTATACCTTCCTCCAGTCCGAAAAACAACCGTTCACCACTACTCTCTGTTTCCTGTCACTTAGCCAATTTCAATGTGATGCTGCCACTATCCCTTTTATTCCATGGGCTTCAACTTTGCTGGCAAGCCTATTATGTGGCACTTTATCAAACGCCTTTTGAAAGTCCATGTACACCACGTCAACTGCATTGCCCTCATCAAACCCCTCTGTTACCTCATCAAAAAACTCGACCAAGTTAGTTAAACACAAATACGATAGCAAAATACTGCAGATGCTGGAAATCCGAAATAACAACAGAAAACGCTGGAAAAACTCAGCAGGCCAGGCAGCATCCGTGGAGAGAGAAAGAGAGTTGACGTTTCAGGTCGATGACCTTTCATCAGAACTGGGAAGAGTCTTCTCTTCCCTTCCTCGACTTCTCCATCTCCATCTCTGGGGATAGGTTATTGACTAACATTCACTACAAGCCCACCGACTCCCACAGCTACCTGGACTACACTTCCTCCCACCCCGCCTCCTGTAAGGACTCTATTCCATTCTCCCAGTTTCTCCGTCTCCGCCGCATCTGCTCTGATGATGCCACCTTCCATACCAGTGCTTCCGACATGTCTTCCTTTTTCCTCAACCGAGGATTCCCCTCTACCGTGGTCGACACGGCCCTCGACCGTGTCCGTTCTATCTCCCGCACATCTGCCCTCACCCCTGCCCCTCCCTCCCGGAACCACGATAGGGTTCCCCTTGTCCTCACCTTTCACCCCACCAGCCTCCACATTCAACGGATCATCCTCCGCCATTTCCGCCACCTCCAGCGTGATCCCACCACCAAACACATCTTCCCCTCACCTCCCCTTTCAGCATTCCGCAGGGACCGCTCCCTCCGCGACACCCTAGTCCACTCCTCTACCACCCCCAGCACCCCTTCCCCTTCGCCCGGCACCTTCCCGTGCACGCGCAGGAGATGCAACACATGCCCTTATACCTCCCCTCTTCCCACTGTCCAGGGCCCCAAACACCCCTTCCAGGTGAAACAGCGATTTACTTGTACTTCCTGCAATTTAGTATACTGTATTCGCTGCTCACGATGTGGACTTCTCTACATTGGGGAGACCAAACGCAGATTGGGTGACCGCTTTGCGGAACACCTCCGTTCAGTCCGTAAGGGGGACCCCTGAGCTCCCGGTGGCCTGTCACTTTAATTCACCGCTTCACTCCCACTCTGACCTCACCGTCCTCGGCCTAATACACTGTTCCACGGAAGCTCAGCGTAAGCTCGAGGAACAGCACCTCATCTTTCGTTTAGGCACGCTACAGCCCTCTGGACTCAATATCGAGTTCAACAATTTTAGATCATAACCTCAGCTCCAATCACATTTATATTTTATTTTATCCACCCTTTTATTTGTCCCCCCCACCTTTTTTTTCCTCCTAGAAGCTGGCAGCTGTCCTTCATTCTGCCAGTAGATTTCACACTTCATTCAGCCTTAATCTGTCACATTAACACCACCTCTAGCCTTGCATATCTCTTAATGTCTCTTAATGTCTCTTCATCTCCTCCTTTGTTCCTTTATCCCCTCCCCCTTTTCCCAGCTTTACCCTGGCCTTAAATCTATTTGATTTCCAGCTCTTCCCAGTTCTGATGAAAGGTCATCGACCTGAAACGTCAACTCTCTTTCTCTCTCCACGGATGCTGCCTGGCCTGCTGAGTTTTTCCAGCGTTTTCTGTTGTTATTTTAGTTAAACACAATTTGCCTTTAACAAATCCGTGCTAGCTTTCCTTAATTAATCCACACTTGTCCAAGTGACTGTTAATTTTGACCCCGATTATTGTTTCGAAAAGCTTCCCCACTACCGAGGTTAAACTGACTGGCCTGTAGTTGCTGGGTTTATCCTTACACCCTTTTTTGAACAAAAGTGTAACATTTGCAATTCTCCAGTCCTCTGGTGCCACCCCTGTTTCTAAGGAGGATTGGAAGATTTTGACCAGTACCTCCGCGATTTCCTCCTTAACTTCTCTCAGCATCCTAGGATGCATCCCATCCGGTCCTGGTGACTTATCTACTGTAAGTACAGCCAGCCTTTCTGGTACCTCCTCTTTTATCAATTTTTATCTCATCCCAGTATCTCCACTACCTCCACTTTCACTATGACTTTGGCAGCATCTTCCTTGGTGAAGAGATGCAAAGTACTCATTTACTACCTCAGCCATGCCCTCTGACTCCATGCGTAGGTCTACGTTTTGGTCCCTAAATCGGCCCCACAACTCCTTACTACCCGTTTACTATTTATATGCCTATAGAAGACTTTTGAATTCCCGTTTATGTTAGCTGCCAATCTATTCTCATACTCTCTATTTGTCCCTCTTATTTTCTTTTTCACTTCCCCTCTGAACTTTCTATATTCAGCCTGATTCTCACTTGTATTCTCAACCTGACATGTGTGAGACATGCTCTTTTTCTGCTTCATCTTACTCTCCATCTCTTTCGTCACCCAGGGAGCTCTGGCTTTAGTTGCCATACCTTTCTCCCTCGTGGGAATGTACCTCGACTGTACCCGAACCATCTCCTCTTTAAAGGCAGCCCATTGTTCCATTACAGTTTTGCCTGCCAATCTTTGATTCTATTTTACCCAGGCCAGATCCGTTCTCAACCTACTGAAATTTACTTTCCTCCAATTAAGTATTTTTACTCTAGATTGCTCCTTGTCCTTTTCCATAGCTAATCTAAACCTTAGGATACCATGATCATTGTTCCCTACATGTTCCCCTATTGACACTTGCTCCACTTGACCCACCTCATTCCCCAGAACCAGATCCAGCAATGCCTCCTTCCTCTTTCAGCCAGAAACGTACTGATCAAGAAAGTTCTCATGAACACACTTCAGAAATTCTTCCCCCTCTCTGCCCTTTACACTATTACTGTCCCAGCCTATATTAGGATAATTGAAGTCCCCCATTATCACTACTCTATAGTTCTTGGACCGCTCTGTAATTTCCCTGCAAATTTGCTCCTCTATATCTTTCCCATTAGTTGGTGGCCTATAGAATACACCTAGTAGTGTAATGGCACCTCTATTATTTCTTAACTAACCAAATAGATTCTGAAATCCATTTGCCACAGTTTTGCCCATTCACTTAATCTATCAATATCCCTTTGTAATTTTATGCTTTCATCTACACTGCCGCCTATCTTTGTGTCATCGGCAAATTTGGATATGTGACTTTCTATGTCATCAATAAATACAGTGAATAGTTGAGGCCCCAACACAGATCCCTGTGGGACACCATTAGTCTCATCCTGCTAATTAGAGTACCTACCCATTATCCCTACTCCCTGTCTTCTGCCGCTCAGCCAATTTCCTAACCAGGTCAATAATTTGCCCTCAATTCCACGGGTTTCTACCTTAGTTAACAGTCTCTTATGTGGGACTTTATCAAACTCCTTCTGGAAGTCCATATAAATAACATCCATAGACATTCCCCTGTCCATTACTTTAGTCACCTCCTCAAAAAATTCAATCAGGTTTGTCATGCATGACCTACGTTTCACAAATCCATGCTGGCTCTCTCTGATCAACTGAAAATTTGAGGTGTTCAGTCACCCTATCCTTAATTATAGACTAACAATTTCCTGACAACAGATGTTAGGCTAACTGGTTTCTAATTCCCTGGTTTCCCTCTCTTACCATTTTTAAATAGCGGGGTGACATACGCAATTTCCAATCTAAAGGAACGGTTCGTGAATCGAGAGAACTTTGGAAGATTATAGTTAGGGCATCTTTCCTATAGTGTGGAGCCCAAAACTGTACCCACTATTCCTACTGTGGTCTTAAGGTTTTATATAGATTCACCATCACATCTTGACTTTTATATTCAAACACATCAATGACCACCGCTGGATTCACAATGGTGCTTCAAACTAAATGAAGCATAGGGTAAAGGCACTTTTATGTTACTGTGATGCAATCACCTTCCGACATTTGGGTCTTGCATAATCGATTGCATATCCCCCAGTGTGACTCACATAACCTCCCTTGTTCCAGCAGCAGTGGAGACCCACATTTTCATAAGCCTCTGAATCTGCCTTTAGAATTACCTTCACCACGGATTCAGCTGGCCTGCGGCATACTTATAATGTAAAATGGAACAGTAATGCAGATGGGTCTTTTGTCATTACTCTCCCAGGACCCACTGCATTGAACCATAATGTAAAAGTGCCTTAAGTAACATACTTAAGATTGCTAATCAAATGACATAATCAAGAAGCTTAAATGACAATTTAATAAACTCGTAATAATTTACCATCGACTCCAGTGCTGACATGAGGAATTTTACTGCCAGAAGATTTTCAGCGCTGGAGGGCTCCTCCTGTATAATTGGTGAGGTTCCAACTTGTGCCATGTTTCCTGAGCGGTGGGGTAGAGGAGAAAAGACAGAAATAGAAAAATCCATTAAAATAGGTGTGCAGAGAGAAGAGTCTATGTGCCGACTCCCAAATCATAAAATCAGTCAAAATATCAGAATACCTAAAATTATTCAACCTTGATTGGCTGTACTTTTTTTTTTTAAATAGAAATTACATAGAATATACAGCACAAAAACAGGCCATTTGGCCCAACTAGTCTGTGCTGCTGTTTATACTCCACACGAGTCTCCTCCCATTCCACCACCTCATCTAAGACTTTCAGCATATCTTTCTATTCTCTTTTCTCTCATGTACTTGTCTAGTTTACTTTTGAATGCACCCAAGCTATTTGCCTCAGCCACTTCCTGTGGTAGCACATTCCACATTCTAACCACTCTGGACATTAAGGGGTAATCTCATTGAGGTGCTGAAGATGATTAAAAAGGAGTTACTAGGGTAGTTAGAGAGAAACTATTAATCCTTGACATGATATTTCCTAGGACTGATGGTCCTCCACACAGATCCCAAACAGCATTCCATCACCTGTGTTTAGTAATTTTCAATCTTGCTCCTAGCCAGTTAGTTCTATTAACCCATTAAAAATGTCCGTATAGTATTAACTACTTCAACCTGGAGTCTGTTCCACAAATCTGTGCCATGGGGTTGGGGGCGCAATACCTCTCTAATTTCAGCCTTGCTCAAAACTTGGGTGCTGCCCTCTACTTCTGCATACACAAATTAATTATCCATTCTTTGTATTTTAAAGACCTGGATTGTTTCTCCTCCCAATAGCTTTCTCTCTAATGTGAACAAGTTCAGGTCTGTTTCCCTTCAAACTGCTTGTGGCAATTTCCTTGGTACTATCGCCGTATAAAAAAAAGGGTGAGACAGAACTCGCTTTGTGTATAAATATAAATTGGTACATTGTGCTCTGTTTAAATGTAAACCTAAGGCTGAGGTAGATCTAAGATGGCCACCCAGCTCCAATGTATCAGACTGCTGGGAAATGGCTTTCGTTTTCAATTTCTAAACAGTTTTAATGTGTTAATTAGACTGGGAAGACCACACTTAGATGATGTGAACATCTCACTCATTGACATTCCCATTTCTGAATCGATTGAACAATCAGTGGAAATATTAAACATTAATATGCACTCCAGGCAGTTCAAGGCTAATGGGATATTTAAGCCTCTAGCCTGCGATAAAGACCTTGAAAGCTTTGGAACCAGAGTGGCCGTGGGTGAAAAGGAATCAAAGAAAGCGAGTGCTGGGTTGTTTGCACACCATTGATAAAAAAAAAACGCTCACTACATTTACTGCAGTCAGGGACAGACTGTAGTTCTAAAAATAGCAGACCGTTTACTTCTATCATACTCATGACTATGTTGCTCTGTATTTATCTGACTTGTTTAATTTCTCTAAAAAAAAATCTAGTTGGTTAATTCAGAAACTGTATCCAATGCAAAGTGTGGTGTATTAATAATACTGACTTCCAGAGTGGCTTGGAGAGAAATAAAGTTCACAGTGCATTACTAGTCTAGGATCGTGAGAGTCCCAAGGATTTGAGGTCAGTGCAGGGGCAGAAATCTGTAAGGGTGCAACTTTTGGTTTGTAGGGAACACAAGCTCTGCTTATAAAAAGTATCACAAAATCATTGCAAGAGGAAATACCTCATTCATATAACTTTAAGTTACACTACACTGGTAGTAGCGAGTTGGGAGATATCTATACCATCACCCCTATTTAAGAAAGGAGGGAGACAGAAAGCAGGAAACTATAGACCAGTTAGCCTCACATCTATCGCTGGGAAAATACTGGAGTCCTTCATTAAGGGAGCAGTAGCAGGGCATTTGGAAAATCATAATGCAGTCAAGCAGAGTCAGCATGGTTTTATGAAAGGGAAATCATGTTTAACAAATTTGCTGGAGTTCTTTCCTGAGGATGTAACGAGCAGGGTGGATAAGGGTGAGCCAGTGGATGTGGTGTATTTGGATTTCCAGAAGGCATTCGATAAGGTGCCACATAAAAGGTTACTGCATAAGATAAGAGCTCACGGAATTGGGGGCAATATATTAGCATGGATAGAGAATTGGCTAACTTACAGAAAGCAGAGAGTCGGGATAAATGGGTAATTTTCCGGTTGGCAAATGGTAACTAGTGGGGTGCCACAGGGATCAGTGCTGGGGCCTCAACTATTTACAATCTACATTAAGGACTTGGATGAGGGGACCGAGTGTAATGAAGCCAAGTTTGCGGATGATACAAAGATGGATGGGAAAGCAAGTTGTGCAGAGGACTCAAAAAATCTGCAACGGGATATAGACAGGCTAAGTGAGTGGGCAAACATTTGGCAGATGGAGTATAATGTGGGAAAGTGCAAGGTTATCCACTTTGGCAGGAAAAATAAAAAAGCAAATTATTTAAATGGAGAGAGATTACAAAATGCTACAGTTCAGAGGGACCTGGGGGTCCTTGTGCATGAAACACAAAAAGTTAGCATGCAGGTACAGCAAATAATCAAAAAGGCAAATGGAATGTTGGCCTTTATTGCAAGGGGGTTGGAGTATAAAAGCAGGGAAGTCCTGCTACAACTGTACAGGGTATTGGTGAGACCACACCTGGAGTACTGCGTACAGTTTTGGTCTCCTTATTTAAGGAAGGATATACTTGCATTGGAGGCAGTTCAGAGACGATTCACGCGGTTGATTCCGGAGATGAGGGGGTTGACTTATGAGGAAAGGTTGAGCAGGTTGGGCCTATACTCATTGGAATTTAGGAGAATGAGAGGTGATCTTATTGAAACATATAAGATACTGAGGGGGCTCGACAAGATAGATGCAGAGAGGATGTTTCCCCTCGTGGGGAAATCTAGAACTCGGGGCCATAGTTTCTGACTAAAGGGTCGCCTATTTAGGACGGAGATGAGGAGGAATTTCTTCTCTCAGAGGGTCGTAAATCTGTGGAATTCTCTGCCCCAGAGAGCCGTGGAGGCTGGGTCATTAAATACATTTAAGGTGGAGATAGACAGATTTTTGCAAGTTAAGAGACTAAAGGGTTATGGGGAGCAGGCAGGGAAGTGGCATTGAGCCCAAGATCAGCCATGATCTTATTGAATGGCGGAGCAGGCTCGAGGGGCCAAGTGGCCTATTCCTGCTCCTATTTCTTATGTTCTTAGAACGCCAAATCCCAGAATCGTTTTGCCCTTTTCTGCATTCCCCCCAAAAAAGTCTTTGAAAGTAGTGTTCCAAAACCATACAAAATATTCCAAAAATGGCCTCAGCAATGAAAATTAGAATAGCTTGTTTCCATTAGATAAATGCCCTTAAAATGAATCCCAATATATGTTCACCTTTGTTAACAACAGCTTCACAACTGGATACTTTTTCCAGTGATAAGTCAGTAATTATACCCAAGTCTATTTCCACTTCAACTAGTGGACATTCCTTTATTATGTAAATATTTCATGCTTGCTGTTCTCAGGTGTGCGTGAATATATTTAAATATTATAAATCCACTAAAATACCATTAGATATTCCATGGTATTGCTCACTGGTAGTATGGAATACAGGCCAGGAAATGGAACAATCGGGTGAACAATAGAACACAAGAGCAGCAGAGTAGTCAAGGTGGGAAATACAACATGGATCCAAGAAATGAAGCACGTGTGGCCAAAGATGGAGCAGGATCTGTCTCTTTTTATCTAGCATCAAGTGGCAATTTCCAGGGCTTGAGGTGCGCCTGAGGCTAAGGCTGGAAGCAGTAGGTTCAGTTCTGTGTAACATAGCATGTTTGCAGTATCATCACACATTACAAGCTCTTGTACATATGAACATTGCTTTCCCCATTGGTTACCCCTCATAAAATTCAAAGTACCTGTATTTATTAACTCTAATAATGGCTTCCCTGGATTTCAGTCCGGTCAGTCCTTTTCCATCACTAGTGAGGGTGTAAGGTGGGGAAGTGGCAGGGGGCAGGGGTCTTACAACAGCAAGTCCCAACATAGTGTAAATAGCAAGTCTTGCAGTTATTTAATTTTTGAAAAACATATGCATTACGCACCCTCCCCCCTCCAAAAATCTAGTGGTATCATCAGACTTAGAAGGGAGGCAATCTTCAATCTGCATTCTGGAAAGTGATTACAGTGCTTGCAATAAGTGGGATCAGCCCATTCTGGGAATTGTAGTCTTCTTCCCGATTGTGCCATTTCATTCTGGGTAGCCTACAGTTGACACGGTAATTACATAAAAACAGCACAAAACAGGCCACTCAGTCCAACTGGTCTATGCTGGTGTTTATGCTCAACGCAAGCCTCCTCCCACCCTGCATTCATCTAACACCATCAGGAGATCCTTTAGTCCTTTCTCCCTCATGTACTTATCTAGCAGCCCCTTAAATGCATCTACGCTTTTTGCCTTAACTACTCTAAATGATAGTGAGTTCCACATTCTAACCACTCTCTGGGTAAAGAAGTTTCTCCTGAATTCCCTATTGGATTTATTAGCGACTGTCTTATATTTATGTCCTCTAGTTTTGGACTCCCCACCCTATCAAATCCCTTCATAATTTTAAAGACCTCCATTATGTGACTCAGCCTTCTCCTTTCTAGAGAAAGAGCCACATCCTGTTTCAGTCTTTCCTGTTAGTTATAACCTCTCAGTTCTGGTATTATCTTTTTTTTACCTTTTCCAGTGCTTTTGTAATATTGAGACCAGAACTTTGCACAGTACTCCAAGCATGGCCTAACCATTGTTCTATACAAGTTTAACATAACTACCATGCTTTTCAATTCTATTCCTCTAGAAATGAACCCCAGTGCTTTGTTTGATTTTTTTTTATGGCCTTGCTAACCAGCTAATGACTGTGGAAAGCCCCATGAACTCAAATCCTAGGTACCTGTAAAAGGGGCAGGTCTCCAAAGGGAAACATTGTTGGAGAGACTTCTAAAAACAGAAATGGTAATTGTATGGGTAAGTTTTTGCTCCAAACATTTTTAATAATATGGCCCTGGATTACTGACAAAACAACCTGGCAACTGAAAAGCCTGTACTCAGACTTGATATTTTTGACTCTTAACTGAAGACAGATCTTGCAGTCTGTGCATGTGCTGAATTTCCCAGGATCAGTAGCTGCAATACTGCTAGAATGTTTTTATTGCGCCTCCAGCAGTTTCTTTCAAATTTTGAAAAATAATTGCATTTTTCATCTAGCTTTTCCTCGTCTTTTTTTTAAAAAACAGGTTCAAATTCAATTTTTGCCAGAAATCTCAAAGTTACAAAACAGTGCTGCCAGGCCCATACACCCTGACCCTCCTCTCATTGATGTTCCCTCTCCACAGATATCAAACCTAAGGAGTTGCCCCTGATGCAGTCAAACCCCAGCAACTCTATCACAGTGCTGCAAAATTCCAGAAGCCCTGCACCCATCCCCACCACTCCAGCTCTGTAAAACATGAGGACCATTCCCCAGTACAGCTAAATCCCATTTCCCATCCACACTACTGTTAAATACCATATATCTACCTCCAACTGGTACATCTTGCATATCATCTGACTATGTATGCTCAGCTTTAAAACTGTTAAGGGATAAATTACAGGGTAGGTAAAAGAATAAGTATTAAATCCTAATTAGTGTATCCACAAACCACAACCAGACCCAGAAAGATGCGATGGCAAATCTATATAAAACCTGAAGACCACAGTTGGAATAGTGGGTACAGTTTTGGGCTCCACACTATAGGAAAGTACTAGATTGTGAGAACTCTGCTGAGATTTACCGATGCAAAACATTACTTTGTAGAATTTAAGATACCACAGAGGGATTGGCAGATAGCCATTCTGATTGCTCCTCAGATACTCAATACATTACTGTGCCAGAAATAACCGGTAATTGGCAGGGAAATAGGCAGTATTTCACCTTTATGGCAATAGTATAATTTGGCCTTGAAGAATTACATGCCGTGGGAAGAGAGTCTCCACAATCTCAATGATTATTCCATATTAATCCTGAACCTAGGTAGCGGAATCCCAACCAACACCGGATTTCCAATCTTCTAAAATCACATGTGTGTAGCAAAATCAAGGAATAAGGCACAGCACTGGAGGCATACTCCAGGATTTCAATAGCAGAGGAATATTTTTATCCTTCACTGCAGAATCAGAATCCTAATAGAAGCTAAAAAGTTAAAAATTATTCAACTATTCTACTAGAAAAAAATAATTTGGCCAAAACTAATGTTTCCCATGCAAGACAACTGAAGATACCTTCCTAGGATTGTTTAGGAAGGCAATGGAAAGAGTTCTCACATTGCACATAAAAGGGAAAGTTATATGCTTCCAGTACCCTAAATAGACCAACATCCTGTAACCAGTTCTGACGAAGGGTCATCAACCTGAAACGTTAACTCTGTTTCTCTCTACAGATGCTGCCTGACCTGCTGAGCATTTCCAGCATTTTCTGTTTTTATATCAGATTTCCAGCATCCGCAGTATTTTGCTTTTGTATCCTGTAACTATTGTTGAACTCTCATCCAAAATATATAAAAATTTACAATTGATGGAGTCAGACAAGTGAGTACATTCATTCATCTCCTTACACATCAGTTACTCTTCTCCAAAACATCATACCATATATATGTACAGAACCAGCATAGAGGGGATAGTAAGTAGGTCCACTGTGATCATCAGCCTCTATACTTGAAGTGACCTAGAATCTGTCTCAGCAGCTACTATTCCTTCTATCAAATGTTTCTTGAGCCTTAATTTGATGTAGTAATGTTACATTCAGAAGCCCTGGAAAAGTTTCCAGTAACATTAAGGTAAAATTTGGTCACATCAGGAAAGTGCTTAGTAAAGGTTATACTTCATTGTACCATGTACTGGATGGCTAGAATTTTTAAAAAAATGATTAGTGTAGCATTTATTCTCCACTTGAACTAAGTGAATCCAAATGGACTCTGTATCTAAAAATGTCTATGTTTCCAATTGGCCTCACTACATTACCTGGCTGCATGCTCATGTAACATTACTCAAGCTAGTTATCTGCATTTCTGTCAATTTGGGTGGAATATGTTAAAGCAATAACCAAAATTAGGTGCTTATCTTGGGCATTTAACAACATGTACCGACTACTTCATACTGCTGTAATCTGATTGGAGATATAAAACAGCCCCAGTTACCACCACTTAGTGACTTGTTTTTTTTTAAACAAAGCACTTGCATTTAAGCTGTTCTTTTATTGCAGCCTGGGTCAATTCCACATTTACGTGTGGATAGTGCTTCTGCACGATTATACACATGTGCAAATTAGCTGTGACAGTTTGGTCAGTGCATGTGATACTTTTGTTACAACACTGCATCATGACTTCACCACAAGTAAACCTGCTACTTCCACCAGAACAGCACATTTACTGGTTGCAGGAAGATCAGTAGTAGACAGGGAAACAGTTTTTAAAAAACAGAACTTCCAGGCCACAGGTTTTTAAAAACTTGACATGTTTAGTTTTAGGTTGCTGCCAACTGTACATGAACAATGTGGGATCCAGCAGCACAGGAATGTTTATATAGCAGCCCTCAGAGAGCAATGTCGCAGAGCACTTTACAGAAAAATGCAACAACATAAGAAAAGATGGTGAAAAAAAAAAGGATTAGGGAGAGCAGTTTTAAGGAGGGTTTTGAAAGCAGGGAGAGGGATGACAGGGCAGATGGATTTTGGGAGGGAGTTCTACAGGATGAAGGCATAGTGGCTAAAGGAAGAGCCAACAATGGTGAAGGAAAGGGAGCAGGAAACCAAGAGTAAGAGTCCATACAGTGGAGGAGATCAAAGGAGGCAAGTAGAAAAAGGCAGGGGAATGATTTGAACACAAGGCTGAAGATCCTGCAGAGGATCCGTTGGGGTATAGGAAGCCAGGGGAGTCTGCCGAAGAAGTGCAATGGATTTGCGGGCCAATGTGTAGAGAACAAGGGCTGCAGCTTTCTCGACAAGTTGTAGTTTATGGACAGTGGAAGCAGGAAGGCTGGCAAATGGAGCTTTCAAGAAGCCAAGCTTTGAGATGATGAAAGCATGGACTATGGTTTCTGAGAAAGGAGGTGGGAGAAAATGGTATTAGCAATGGATTACACGAGGAAGAAAGTTCAGCTCAGGGTCAAGCACCTCTCTCGGCTTAAGATGGCAGAGGTTAATGGAGTCCAGAACAGCCCAGAAGTACTATTAGGAGCAAAAAAGGGAGGGTGTTGGTTTTACATACATTAAGCCAGAAGTTACAATTCATCCGGAGCTTAATGCTGGAGAGTAAATTGAAGAGGGAGAAAACAAAGATGGAAGCACAGAGATAAAGCAGGGCATCATCAATATACACGTGGAAGCTGACTCCAAACCTTGTTATGTAGCTACGGTATGTAAATGATGGAGGTGGGTCAAGGATGGAGCCGGGTCAAGGATGGAGCCCTGGCATACTAGCCATGGGAGGAGAGCCCATGGAGAACCTATAGGGATCGTAGCAACAGGAAGTACTGGAACAGTGGCGGTAGACTGGAGGAGAGAGACTGGAGAAGAGATATAATAGAGTAGAAAAGAGTGCAGCCAAGGTACCCGCAATACTTACACAGATTTAATGTTAAATAACAACAGAAAATGCTGGAAACACTCAGCAGGTCAGGCAGAATCGAGGAGAGAGAGAAACAGAGTCAACGTTTCGAGTCGGGGACCCTTCGTCAGAACTGGAAAGGTTAGAGAAGAGAGATTTTTAAACAGGGGCAGGGAGGAGGGGAGGAAAGAACAAAGGGGTCGGTGATAGGATGGAAGGCAGGAGAGACTGACTGACAAAAAAGATGATAGTGCAAGGCAAAAGGAGAGGTAATGGGACAAGTTAAGAAACAAAAGATAACTCTAGATGAGGTGTGAATGATGATAGCAGCATTAACAGCTACCATGTGAGAAAACAAGAGAAAAAAAGTTACTTTGGCTATCTAATAGTCATTAACTACCAAGACTTTAACATTCATCATAACAATCTAAAGGACTACAGAACACAAGTATGTTAATAGTCCATACAATTAAGAATCATAGCAAGCCAATTAGTCTGCCCGCTTCCAAAAAATAAAGTAACAGGTGAACTTCTGGCTAAGGCAAGCCTTTAACCCTCTGCCACTACAGTCCTAAGCCCAATGAAAAGCAGTTAAAGACTCCAACAACTTGCATTTATATAGCACTTTTTACATAATGTCCCCAAGCGCTTCACAGAAGCATTATCAAACAAAATTTGGCACCGAGCCACATAAGGAGAAATTAGGGCAGAGAGGTAGGTTTTAAGGAACATCTTAAAGGAAGAAAGAGGTAGAGAGGCAGAGAGGTTTAGGGAGGGAATTACAGCTTAGGGCCTTGTCAGCTGAAGGCACGGCCACCAATGGTGGAGCGATTAAAATCAGGGATGCTCAAGAGGCCAGAATTAGCAAAGCGCAGAGATCTCAGTGGGTTGTTGGGCTGGTGGAGATTACAGAGATATGGAGGGGGAGAGGCCGTGGAGTGATTTAAAAACAAGGATGAGAATTTTAAAAATCGAGGCATTGTTTAACCAGAAGCCAATGTAGGTCAGTGAGCACAAGGGTAATGGGTGAACGGGACTTGGTGCGAATTAAGATACAGGCAGAGTTTTGGATGACCTCAAGTTTATGGAAGGTAGAACTTGGGAGGCCGGCCAGGAGTGCGTTGGAGTAGTCAAGTCTAGAGGTAACAAAGGCATGGATGAGGGTTTCAGCAGCAGATAAGCTGAGGCATGGGCAAAGTGGACAATTTTACAGAGGTGGAAATAGGCGGCCTTAGTGATGGTGTGGATATGTGGTCGGAAGCGCATCTCGGGGTCAAATATGACACCAAGGATGCGAACAATTTGGTTCAGCCTCAGAGTTGCCAGGGAGAGGGATGGAGTCCATGGCAAGGGAACGGAGTTTGTGGCGAGGACCAAAGACAATGGCTTCGGTCTGCTCAATATTTAACTGGAGGTAATAACTGCTCATCCAGTACCGGATGTTAGACAACCAGACTGACAATTTATAGACAGTGGAGGGGTCGGGAGAGGTGGTGGTGAGGTAGAGCTGGGTATCGTCAGCGTAGACGTGGAAGTGGAAACTGACACTGTGTTTTCGGATGACGTCGCCGAGGGGCAGCACGTAGATGAGAAATAGGAGGGGGGCCAAGGATAGAGGTAAAGGTGCGGGAAGAGAAGCCATTGAAGGTGATTCTCTGGATACGACTGGATAGATAAGAATGGAACCAGGAGAGTGCAGTCCCACCCAGCTGGACGATGGAGGAGAGTTGGAGGAGGATGGTGTGGACAACCATGTTAAAGGCTGCAGACAGGTAGAGAAAGATGAGGAGGGATAGCTTACCATGGTCAGAGTCACATAGGATGTCATTTGTGATTTTGATTAAGAGCCATTTCAGTACTGTGGCAGGGGCGGAAACCTGATTGGAGAGATTCAAACATGGAGTTCCGGGAAAGATTGGCACGGATTTGGGACGCCGACAACACATTCAAGGACTTGAGAGGAAAGGGAGGTTAGAAATGGGGCGGTAGTTTGCAAGGACACAGGGGCCAAGGATGTTTTTTTGAGGGGGGGGGGGGGGGGGAGGGGGGGATGATCAACGTTCCCTCTAAGCTGCACAACCACATTCTCAGCCGGTCCCGCGCATCCCAGGAACGGGTTCTCTAATGTTGGATTTCACGCATGTGCAAAACTGTGAATGGGCCGCGCACGCAAAAAAATTAGGTGGAACATTGGTGATGACGAAAAATTTGAAGGAGAGGGGGACAGGACCTGAGGAGAGAGAACTGTTAACAATATCAGCTAACATGGGGGCCAGGAAGGGAAGTTGGGTGGTCAGCAGTTTAGTGGGAATAGGGTCGAGGGAGCATGAGGTGGGTCTCATCAACAAGATGAGCTCAGAGAGGACATGACGGTAACTGCAGTAGTGGCGATACCTTTTCATTTTGCATATTTGCTTCAAAACATTTTTTAAATTTCTGTCTCCTCTGCCAGCATTTCAAAAAGTAAATAAACCATTACTGTCACTTCTTATACTTTGTGGTTTCAAAACCTTCTGAGGAAATCATGTATATAAAATATTAATCCTTCCTTGTAAAGGATGCTATGATTTCTGCAATTGGCAGCTTATGCATTTCTTAAAAGTTCAAAAAGGGATTTAGCAGGACCGGGTGCATCCGGAGGCTTGGTGGAGCAGGGGTATGATCGCACAGTGAAGGGTTGCTAGGATTTTGCAGCACTGGGATAGGGGTGCTTAAGGTTTGGCAGAACTGGAGTGAAAAGAAAAAAAAAGGCACAGATCTGGAGGTGGCAGTTCTAAGATCTGGCAACACTGGTTTGCATATTCATGAGTTATTTCCCCAGAGATGCTGTATGAAGTGGTTCCTGAACAATATTGTTTTCTTTGGTTAAATACTAGAACTAGAACTGCATTCGAAGATATTCCACTCTCTTCCCCATCTCTGGAACAGAAAAACACATGGTTGATTTAATTTAATTTTACTTTTAACCAGCAAAATTTAGTCTGGAATTTTTGCATCTTTTGAAAAGTGGGTGGAGGGTAGAAGTGGAGTGACCAGTCTTACTAGGAGACAACATTTCTAAAGTTATCAAAAAGATAACTGACAGACAAAATTCAAAGTTCACAACTTTATGTTGTTTGTAGAATTTAATCAAAAAAGATTCAATTACCTCACATGCTTTTGAGTTCTCTCATTCAACTGCAAGGGGGTGGGTTTACAAAGTGCTGCCATGATATTGTACAATCAACTTGAAAGTTCCTAAATTACATTTAGAATCAAACTGAAATTCAGATCTTATTTTAGAAAGAACCAAGGCATTTGGAGAGAAAAACAATAGGAAATCATCTTCAGTTAGGTAAAACAAAAACAAAATGATGGAAGATACATTTAACTTTTCCACTGTCATAACAAAAACTATACTATGAACAATCTTGATTTGGTTTTGTAACTATAAAATAGAAAACTTCTGTCTGAGGTAAATGATCTTAATCGCTCTGAATGAACATTAGACATTTCAGAATAAATAACTGATAATAGTTTAAGTAGTGTAAATATACCTGAACTGGTTTGGAAGTTATTTGAAAAAGCAAAAGGAACTCAAACCTTGCTACATAAAACAACAAAATGAAAAGTAAAGTGAGTCTTCCAATTGCAGTGCACCTATTGATACATGATGGGAAAGCATGCACATGAAACAGGTTCAGACTATGGCATCTATCTCCCTTCAGCTAGCAGAGTGTTAGCCATGAAGAAAAATATGAACTTCAAGCCCAGCTTCTGAGAGAAGCCTTCATAAAAATCTTAATGAAGTCATTCAAAGATACAATAGAAGTTTATTTTTGTTTAATTGTGGTACTGCAAAACAATTTTAGAAATTTTATTTTAAGCCTGTAGTCAGGTAGCCGAGGGGAAATAAAATGACAAAAACAGTGATTTGAATGGCCTTCTCCTTTCCAAAAGAATTGTATAAGTTACATCTTACATCGCCATGTAAGCTAATCCAGTGGAAGACATTTACATTAATCTTCACTGAATTTGCCAATCAAATAATCAACTGCACAAAATTTGCATAAAGCATGCAACTGGAAGAATCGGTGAACATGCAATTTGCCTGCAAGCAAGTACCGCGTCAAGGTTCCACAAACAGTGCGATGAAACAAAGTTGACGTACTCTCTTATTAGACATTTTTATTGTTCACAGCAAGTAGGATGTGTTGTTTCATTGCAGTTAATACAGAATACATTATTGTGCTAGTAAGGTGAAGCTGTGCACCTTTGGTAACACAGTCTAGTTGTGAAGCAAAGCCTCAGCTCATTCAGAGTTTAATTGCTACTTGATTTGGAACTCTGCAAATTGGAACGACATTCAGGCTTGGGTTGATAAGTGGCAAGTAACATTCGTGCCACACAAGTGCCAGGCAATGACTATCTCCAACAAGCGAGAGTCAAACCACCGCCCCTAGACATTCAACAGCATAACCATCGCCAAATCCCCCACCATCAACATCCTTGGGGGTCACCATTGACCAGAAACTTAACTGGACCAGCCACATAAATACTGTGGCAGCAAGAGCAGGTCAGAGGCTGGGTATTCTGCAGCGAATGTCTCACCTCCTGACTCCTCAAAATCTTTCCACCATCCACAAGGCACAAGACAGGAGTGTGATGGAATACTCTCCACTTGCCTGGATGAGTGCAGCTCCAACAACACTCAAAAGCTCAACACCATCCAGGATAAAGCAGCACGCTTGACTGGCACCCCATCCACCACCTTAAACATTCACTCCCTCCACCACCGGCGTACCGTGGCTGCAGTGTGTACCATCTACAAGATGCACTGCAGCAACTCGCCAAGACTTCTTCGACAGCACCTCCCAAACCTGCGACCTCTTCCACCTAGAAGGACAAGGGCAGCCGGCACATGGGAACACCACCACCTCCAAGTTCCCCTCCAAGTCACTCACCATCCTGACTTGAAATATATCGCCTTCCTTCATCGTCACTGGGTCAAAATCCTGGAACTCCCTCCCTAACAGCACTGTGGGAGTACCTTCACCTCACGGACTGCAGCAGTTCAAGAAGACGGCTCACCACCACCTTCTCAAAGACAATTAGGGATGGGCAGTAAATGCTGGCCTTACCAGCGATGCCCACATCCCAGGAATGAAAAAAAAAAGTGCTCAATCTGCTTCAGGCACTATCTTTGATGCACACCACATTTTAAGATTGTTTTGCATTTGTAACAAATTGAAGACCATGGGATTAAAGGGGCAGTGACTGTGTGGATACGAAATTGGCAAAGGGACAAAAAGCAGAGAGAGTAATGCTGAACGGTTGCTTTTCAGACTGGAGGGAAATGTGCAGTGGTGTCCCCCAGTGGTTGGTCTTGGGACCACTGCTCTTTTTGAGATATATTAATGATCTGGCTTGGGTATACAGGGCATAATTTCAAAGTTTGCAGATGACACGACACTTGGAAATGTAGTAAGCAGAGAGGAGAATAGTAACCAGACTTCAGGAGAACATAAGAGAGTGGTGAAATGTGCAGACAGATGGCAGATGAAATTTAACGCAACGAAGTGTGAAATGATTCATTTTGGTAGGAAGATTGAGGAGTGGCAATATAAACCAAATGGTACAATTTTAAAGAAGGTGCAAGAACAGAGATCTGGGGGTTGTGAAAGACAAGTCTTTCAAGGTGGCAAGATAAGTTGAGGAGGCTAGTAAAATAGCAAATGGGAGCCTTGGCTTTATAAATAGAGGTAGAGAGTACAAAAGCAAGGAAGTTATGCTAAATCTTTAATAAACACTGGTTAGGCCCCAGCTGGAGTAATGTGACCAATTCTGGGCACGCCACTTTAGGAAGGATGTCAAGGCATTAGAGATAGTGCAGAGGAGATTTACTAGAATGGTACCAGGGATTAAAGGCTTAAGCTGAGTGGAGAGACTAGAGAAACTGGGGTTGTTCTCCTTAGAGCAGAGATGGTTAAGATAAGATTTGATAGAGGTGTTCAAAATCATGAAGGGTTTTGATAGAGGTAATAGGAGAAACGGTTTCCAGTGGCAGAAGGGTCAGTAACTAAAGGACACAGATTTAAGATAATTGGCAAAAGAACCAGAGGCGAGATGAGGAGAAATGTATTTCTTTTTTTACACAGCAAGTTATGATGATCTGGAATGCACTGCTTGAAAGGGTGGTGGAAGCAGATTCAATAATAACTTTCAAAAGGGAATTGGATAAATACTTGGAAGTAGAAAAATTTGCAGGGCTAGGCGTAATGTGCAGGGGAGTGGGACTAATTGGCTATCTCTTTCAAAGAGCCAGCACTGGCACGATAGGCTGAATGCACTCCTTCTGTGCTGTATGATTCTATGAAGTGTGATGTCTGCATTGTTGCATCTTAACACTCTGACCGACAGTTTGTAAATCTCATGTGGAGTTAATTATAGTCACTCAGATGATACAGGAAACTCTCTTTTAACCGACACCTAAATATCCGGATATCTCTCTTAACCGGCAAAATTCAGGAGTAGGTTCAGGTAAGTTTTACTATATATTAGTGGCCGTGTAACCGGGGTTCCTGGATCTGTGGCCGTGTAACCGGGGTTCCTGCACCTGTGGCCATGCACCAGGGACTCCTGGATCTGTGGCCGTGTAACCAGGACTCCTGTACAAGTGCCATGTAACCGGGGCTCCTGCACCTGTGGCCGTGTACGGGGCTCTCGTACCTTGGCAAGTATACCTCTCTGTAATCTGGACTTTTTGATCAACCGGCACCACGCCGGTCCCGGTTAATAAAGAGTTTCCTGTATGCTGTTTTACAACAAGAATATCATACGATGAAGTGCAATGTCTTATTCGGCTACTATGGTGGACTTGTATCTAGGTTGGCCTATCTTGTTAGGTCAGAAAGTCTAATTACTAGAAGCAAAGAGGGCCCAAGGTTACTCAGCTGAATTGTTATTTGATATGGGAACTTAGCAAATTCGAACATGCTGGTCAATTTCAGGTGTACATGACACACACACACAGATTTTAAAATCATTTTCTACATATAACCATTTTAAATTTATCATTGCTCAAGGTAAATTGGATGATATATTAACATAAGGACAGAGGCAATACACTATGTAACGCAGAATGCATTATTCTGCGGTCAAGGTGAAACTTTATTCCTTTAAGGCCTCAAAGACAAATTGATGTTAAGTAAATCTAGTAATTTGTGGGCTAGCACCAGAAGATAAATGGCCATGAAAATGGCTGGATTGCTGTAAAAACATAACTGGTTCAATAATGCCTTGTCTGGCCTATATGTGACTCCAGTCCCACCACATGGTTAACTCTGCTGCCTTGTCGGTGTCACTCACATCCCAAAATCAAATATACATAAAAAAAACTATTACTAGCAAACCTCTAATGATGCTGATCATAATAAGCCACATCGATTTATAATCACAGGCACATCATACAGTTTATCAGTGCCCTCCTCCAATTCTGGACCCTTGCACATCCCCAATTTTCTTCACTCCACCATTGGCGGTTGTGCCTTCAGCTGCCTAGACCCTATGCTATGGAGTTCCCTCCCTAAATCTCTCCTCCTCTAAGACGCTCCTTAAAACCCTGTCCTAATTGCTCCTTATGAAGCTCGATATCAAATTTTGTTTGATAACACATCTGTAAAGCACCTTGGGGTGTTTTGCAACTTTAAAGGCATTATATAAATGCAAGTTGTAGTTGTCGTAGTATTATGTTGTTAAAGAGTATGTGTGGCTACAAGGTGTAATTGCTCTGAATTCTTGAAATGAAGAATCAGGTCAGTTACAGATCTTTCTTTCTCCCTTTTTCTTTTTACTTTTTTTCTTAAGAGTGCAACTGAAATTTGAGTACGACATAAAAATGTGAAGGGAGAAATGCATGCTAGATGTACCAATTTGATAATATTGCTAGTGAATCCCTGTGGCACTGTTCACAGTAATTCAGAAGATGTACTGCTTTAGAAGGATAGGACCATTATACAATGTAAAACACAAAATGTATTATTCTGCTGCTAAAGCACTAAGTCAGCTCTGGATGAGTTGTTTCAAAGTCAGGCTGGATATTGGTTTGTTGAAAGGTCAATTAAGACCCTGCAGACATTGGGGCTCGACTCCTGCAGAAGTTTTCTGTCCATCGCAAAAAAACTACCTTTGTACCTTCATATTTGTAAGTGTGACAAAAAAAGATCAATCATACTAGACAGAGTATAACATCTGAATTGTTATAGACAAGGACAATTTTTTTTTACTAACATTAGTTTCAAATGGCACTATTCATGTTAACTCAGAATCTGTGCTATGCTGAAAGGTGAAGAGTCTTATGCTATGCAAAGTGCAGGAATGTGTTTCTTAAACTATAAAATCTAATAGCTGTTAAACAGTAGGTTCATACAAAAGTCTTTAAGGAAGTATGCTGCTGTTAGGGAAACACCTGGTGAGTTCAATCTATCACTTGGCAGACATCCTGACTCCAGCATTTAGCGTTCCTGGACATTGTTTCTTTATACATTTTTGAAGTGAAATAAAAAAGTGGAGTACAACACAAAATATACTACACAGAGGTTTATTATATTAGATAGATGAATGACTGGCTAAACCTAACTTCTTGTGATAATATATTTTTTCCCTCCAAGCTTCTCCTCTGAAGGCATTATCTCCCTTACTAAACTACAGATTCCATTTTCCCTCTTTTATTTGGCCTAAGTGGCCATTATTCACCGGTGAGCCTGGACATTAAATATTGGCAGGCCATCAGTCCTGTGGAAGACGTCACAGCAGAGTTTGATCCTGTTCTCAACCCAGTATTCACACTTGCACTTTCAGATGGAGTCACTATTTAGTGACCAACAGCAACAACTATGGCCAAAGTTTCTCTTCCCCAACAGAGGCACTGCAGCAAATTGTAGCACCCCTATCATTACCACAGCTGACATCAGCTAATTGAGAACAAACCAAGGATCAAGATGGGCCTTTCCTAGTCTGTGCAGCTCAGACCTGCCTTTAAATATTTTTTTATTCCCTGGATGTGGCCGTCATAGCAAAGCCGGCATTTATTGCCCATCCCCATTGATACAACAGAGTAGCTTACTAGGCCACTTCAGATGACAGTTAAGAGTCAATCATGTTACTGTGAGACTAGAGTCACATTTAGGCCAGACCAGGTAAGGAGGGCAGGTTTTCTTCCCTAAAAAGGAAATTAGTGAACCAGTTGGGTTTTTACAACAGTTCGATCGCTTCAGACTATGACACGATACAAAGCTAGGTGGGAAAGTGAGCTGTGAGGAAGACACAAAGAGGCTGCAAAGGAATATAGACCAGAGTGATTGGGCAAGTAGGTGGAAGATGGAGTGTAGTGCGGGGAAGTGAGAAATTATCAACTTTGGTAGGAAGAATGGAAAAGCAGAATTTGTTTTTAAAAAGGAGAGAGACTAGTAATAAATGTTGGTATTCAGAGGGATTTGAGTGTCCTTGTACACGAAACAGAAAGTTAACATGCAGGTACAGCAATCAATTAGGAAGGCAAATGGTATATTAGCCTTTATTGCAAAGGGGTTGGAGTGGAAGAGTAAGGAAGTCTTGCTACAATTATATATGGCTTTGGCGAGACCACACCTGCAGTACTGTGTACAGTTTTGCCTAAGGAAGGATATACTTGCCTTAGTGGGGGTGCAACGAAGGTTCACTAGATTGATTCCTGGGATGAGAGGGTTGTCCTCGGAGGAGAGATTGTAGAATGGGTTTATATTCTCTGGAGTTTCGAAGAATGAGAGGTGATCTCATTGAAATGTATAACACTCTTAGGGGGCTTGACAGGGTAGATGCATGTAGGCTATTTCCACTGGCTGGAGAGTGCAGAACTAGGGGTTGTAAGGTTTCCAAAATTTGCAGATCCCCAAAACCTAAGGAAAAAGGACTTTGGAACTACCCCAGAGTGATAAAAATGCATTTGGGCCTAACATAAGGAATTTAAGACCAAAAACCAAGTTTTGGCATTTTAAGACATGTCTGGACCTGTAAGGGAGATAAGGCTGCACAGGAGGTGGGTTCAACCTCTGTAATAGCAGTTTTGGGTATTGCAGTTAAATTGCATTGTCTGGGAATCGGGATGACCTCACTCAAGCCCCAGCAAGCATTAACATTTGTACAATAGGCCTTGGGATAAGGCAGCCCCACCCAAAACACAGGAACCATTAAAACCTATCACAGAACCCATTAAAGACATGCATAAAGATAAGAGTCCTAGGCCCAGCAAGAAACCCAAAACATGAGGACAATGCAAACTCCGATTAAACAACAGATCGACAGGACGCAAGCCATTTGACACTTAGTAAAGTCGTTACTGTTGACGAGGTCTTACAATGACCAGGATTTGATTTGGTTTTGACAAGGCCACTTCAATTTAGTATAATTGAAGGCCCATCAAGCAGTTACAACAGTTGAAGTTAAAAGAGTTACAGTTCAAGTTCAACGGAAGGCAGTTCTGCAGTTCAATCGAAAAGCCTGTTTTCAGCAAAGTCAGTGCTGGAGTTACAGAGTTCAGGACAAGCAGGCAGAAGGCAGTTTCCACAGTTCTGCAAGAAGGCAGTTCCACAGCTCGGAAGAAGACAGTTTAAACAGAGGCAGAGTTAGAGCAAAAAGTTAAACAAAGAAGGCCAACAGCTTCACAAGTAGACCGACACGCAAGAAGAAACCAGAGCGACTGCCTCAGTGACCATCGGACACCTCGCGGCAACAAGGGTCTTACGAAACCTTTTACTCAAAAGACTCTAAACCCTAACTCTAAACTGTCAAGGATTTGTTTGGTGAGCATTATCCCTGGTTCTCCAGAGTCCAACCTAGCTAGTGAAGTGGGATTGGGAGGGGTGAAGTATTCTTCTAATGTTATTTCCCTCGCTTGTACCGAAGTGTTCCCCACCTTTAGAGTGATAAGAGTGTTTGTGTTGTGTTTTACTTCCTTGAATAAAAGTCAAAGTTCTTTCATCAAACTTGTTGTCTACTGCATCTTTGTTCACAACCCCCAAATAAGTCCCAGGTCTAGAACCAGGGGCGTGGGAGCGATTCGAACCGCTCACTGAGTCAGAGGCGAGGCTGACCCCCACACACCACCCCCTACAGGGTCATACATGGCTAATGTGTGGGGCAGGCAAATGGGATGGTGTACACTATAGTGAGAGGATTTCAAGTTCAATTTTGTTGAAAATTTACAAGGTTTAACATCAATGTTCTTAATATTTTGGGATGTGTACTTGGGAAAGGAAACATACTATATGTATAAAAGTTATTTATTTTAAAACACTTCAGATCAACCCAATGAATGAAAAGGTGTCATGGCAAAGAAGGACTTTACCAGAGATGTCCATTTTTTTTTTAAATGAACACTTCGAATACAAATGAAACAAAAGAGCACACTATTAGCATAAACTTTTTACATTCGATCTACTCCACTATGCTCAACAGAGCCCATTTGAAATCAAAGTAGAAAAGGAATATTGGCTCTTATGTCATTGTTTTTTCCTGGTCGTCCACAAGTTACCACCCCCCTCACCCTCCCACAGAAGAACTATTTTTACAATACAATAAGGAAAAATAGATCAAAATATACTAAAACTATCAGAATTCTCAGTACTCCTGGAAAAGCCACAATTTTACATTACTAATATGAACATCCTGCAAGTGAAGTTGAAGCTTCTAACTAGTTTAATATGAAATGTTTGCACCTAGATGGGCTTTGACAATAAAACTGAAGTGGGCACAGTAATTCAGTACAAAACCTAACTTAAAAGAGTGCTTAAATTTACAATCAACTCAGCAGCAACGTCAAAATTTGTATTTGGCAGGGACCAAGAATGCTTTTAATCTGCCCTCCTGAATTATGCATCTTTCAAACAATTAGCAACACTAACACTACCTCCGATACACTTTTAAAAATTGGCCTCGGCAAAATAAAATGTGTACATTGGCACCAACAGGAATTGAATCTTACTTCCAGCTACTGTGTTATTTTTAAATGCCCGTGTTCCATCTGTTGTAGTTCTGAAGAAAATACAAGTTCCACTGCGGTTATAGATATCCCTAGCATCTGTCTGAGGCTGAACCAGACTGTTCTCAACCTTGGTGTCATATTTGACCCTGAAATGAGTTTCCAACCACATATCCACGCCATAACTAAGACCACCTATTTTCACCTCCGTAACATCGCCCGTCTCCACACTTGCTTCAGTTCATCTGCTGCTAAAACCATCATCCATGCCTTTGTTACCTCGAGATTTGACTATTCCAATGCACTCCTGGCCACCTCCCACATTCTACTCTCTGTAAACTTGAGGTCATCCAAAACTCGGCTGCCCGTGTCCTAACTCGCACCAAGTCCCGTTCACCCATCACCCCTGTGCTCGCTGACCTACACTGGCTCCTGGTTAAGCAATGCCTCGATTTTAAAATGCTCATCATTGTTTTCAAATCCCTCCCTATCTCTGTAATCTCCTCTAGCCCTGCGATATCTGCACTCCTCTAATTCTGCCCTCCAGCATCCCTGTTTTTAAATCGCTCAACCATTGGTGGCCGTGCCTTCAGCTGACTAGGCCCTAAGCTCTGGAATTCCCTCCCTAAACCTTGCTTTCCTCCTTTAAGATGCTCCTTAAAATCTACCTTTTTGACCAAGCTTTTGGACATCTGCCCTAATTTCTCCTTTTATGGCTCGGTGTCAAAATTTTTTGTCTTATAACACTCCTGTGAAGCGCCTTGGGACGTTTTACTACATTAAAGGCGCTATATAAATACAAGTTGTTGTTGTCGGTGGTATACTGAGCCAAGAGGGAAGGTAAAACAGTTGGGGCCCACGTGACTATTTCAGCTTTCTCCCCATTATTTCTCTTGTACACAATCTTGTTTCTCTCCTTCCAGCAGTACAGCCATCCATTAGAGGACACAAATTTTATCCCCATGCTGTCAGCAAGTGATTTTGCTTTGTCCATAAGAACTGGTCCATTAATAGTACCAGGTTGCTCTTTGGCAATAGTAAATCAATGCAACAGCACTTGATCTACTTCATGGACTTTTCCTTTGCGTTTTCTTTTTCGTTCAACATTTGCACCCCATTGCCACTCTTCAAGAATTTGATCCTCGTGTTTAATGATAGTTGAGATAGTGGAGATTGCAACACCAAACTCAGCTGCCACATCTTTCAATTTTTTTGACAGATTGCTCATCTTATCAATGATCTACACCTTCTGTAACAGTGTCAGGGCTGTTCTCCATACTTTGCCATTCATTTTTCCCCAGTTACCAAACAAAGTTTTAACACACAAGTAGAGCAAACACTGGAGTTACCACTGAATTTGTGACAGAAGCATTTTGATTTGACGCTGTAAAATCTCATGTTTAGCAGTGCTTTTCTGCACACATGAGGGGGAGCTTGAATGGATGGGTTACTGGGCATAAACTCTGGCATAAAAACAAAGTTCTGAAAATACCTAGCCGGTTCGGACAAAGGATAAAACTCATCTTTTCTGTTTACCAACATTAACAGGTTTACTGCGAATTTTCAGTATTACAGACTCATACAGGGAGGTCCAACTTCAAGAATTTAGATGGGTCCAAGCAGATCATCCCGACTTGGAAATATATCGCCATTCCTTCATCGTCGCTGGGTCAAAATCCTGGAGCTCCCTCCCTAACAGCACTGTGGGAGTGCCTTCACCGCACAGACAGCAGAGGTTCAAGATGGCAGCTCACCACCACCTTCTCAAGGGCAATTACAAATGGGCAATAAATGCTGGCCTTGCCAGCAAAGCCCATATCCCAGGAATGATTTTTTTTTTTTTTTAAATCGCTGTGCTATCTTTGTTTCACTATTAATGGATGACAACTATGCCAGAACAAGAGGTTTAGGTTAAATGGTTGGAAACAAGTGGAATTCTTTATACATTTAAGAGATCACACTGAAGCTTTCAGAAAATTAGAACAGCTCATAAGAAAGATCTGGTGTTGAATTCTTCCAATATTCAAGTGATAAAAAGGTAATACTGAAAACAGTTCTCTAAAAGCAACGCCCTAATGATCAAATTTTAGCAAAGAAATATTACTAGAAATGTATCAAAAGCCTCAAAATCTCCATCAAGCCAAAGATTGTTCAAAGCTTGAATATTGGGGCCAATTGCGTGGTCCCACAATTGCAAGGGGCACATCGCAACCACACAGTCCTGAATTTTTTTGCAATCTGCTCTCTGCGAGCGGCCCTCCTCACTGGGAATGTGGAACCAGCCCCATCACTTCTAATCTAGTACCTCTCTCATTGCTGGACAGGATACAACAAAAAGTTTGACATCCGACAGGTGATCTTTCTTTCTTCCACTTCTTGTCTTGAACATTTCTTGTTTCTGTGTTTTAGTTGATACTGTAGTCATTGTGCCTCTAGACTTCTTTCTCGTTTAAGCTCAAAAATCCCATCTTACATGCTCTTCCACTTCCCCAAAAGCTTATGTGAAGATCAATGCTCACTGCACTTCCTGCTCCAATTTAGTCTTAAATCTTCACATCTTCCTCGGTCTTCTTTTCCTCCTACATTCCAAGGCTTTTAAAACCTAAACAAGGAGCTGTGGAAGTACAATTTCTTAATTTACTCCATGTCTCCCTTTTCAACCTTGGTGGTATACTGCATGATGGGCCTTGGCCATTTCTCTAGTTTTCTCAAAAAAGGGTATGTGGTGCAGGGGTGTGTATATAGCTATGATGGATCAAAATCTCACGCAAATGAATTCTAATGTTTACTAATACCATCTAAGGATAGCCTAATCAACACTGGAAATATCCAAACCTTCTGAAGAAAGACAACATTTGCCACACAAATCGCTGTCGGAAAACAGACACCTGGGAAGAGACTGCCATCACTATCAACTCAGCTAGGGAATATGGGGAGATTAAGGAAGATGTATATGGGGAAGACTAAAAGGAATCTAGAGTGCAGCTGAGAAGTAAAGACCACTGCCAGAGAAGGAATTTAATTCTTTCACTGCAATCAAGTATCACTCAGCAATGACACCATCATCTACAGGACAATACACAGAGTATAAACTAACTATGTGGAAAAGGGACACTTCTCCTGTATGAAAATAAATGTGGTTTAAGCACTTCTGCGCACACTGTCTCACTGGCAGACAAAACCGTGGTGCATTATGATTTGAATTTCAAAACTAAATATCCACTTCAGTTACGCTCAACTTAGCATTCTGGTCATTCTCACTACACAAGAGTTGAAAAGTCAGCTTGGATACACCTCAATCTTGTATTTCAATTATTAAATATTATGTTGGTCTAATCCTACTGCTATCTTAAGCTAACCCAATAAAAAGCACAAACTATAAAGCTGACAAAAAAGTCCATATCTACACAGCCTTAAAATGGATAAAACATGGTTGAGAACCTTTGTGAAAGGCAATTAGCCCTCTATCTGCCAATTACTGTTAAACGTATGTTGCTGGCAGCTTAAAGTTAATTACAACAGGAATCTAAGTTATATTTGTGGGGGGGGGGTTTTAAACAAATATTGTAATGCACAGCATATCCAAGATGCAGAAACATGCATAATTAATTTTGTACACTCCCTAATTTAGCGACAAATAAATAGTTTCAAGGACTGGAATTTGGTCAAGCTACTAAGTGACAGCGCCTGAATATAAAGGCAATGTGTGTTACAATACAACTTTCCTTTATATAGCATCTTTAAAATAGCAAAACATCTCAAAGCGCTTCAGAGACATAATCAAAAATAAAACGGAAGCCAAGCCAAAGGAGAAGCTATTAGGATGGTGACCAAAAGCTGGGTTTTAAGTAAGGTCTTAAAAGAGGATAGGGAAGTAGAGAGGCAAAGGGGTTTAAGGAAGGAATTCTATACATAGGTCCTAGGTGGCTAAAGGCACAACTGTCAATGGTGGAGCAATGGAGAGGTTGCAAAAAGGCCAGAGAGAGAAAAACTTGGAGGGGGAGGGGGAAGCAGGGAAAGAGCTTTCACGGCAGGAGGAGGTTACAGAGGAATGAGAATTTTTTTTAATGAGGCAGTGGAGACATTGAGAGTCCAGGAGCCAAGGTACATCAGTGAGCACAGGGATGCAGGGCAACTGAGATTTGGTGAAGATCATTATACAGGCAGCAGAGTGTTGGATGAGCTGAAGTTCACAGAGGGCGGAGCATGGAAGGCCGGCCAAGACAGCATTGAAATAATCAAGTCTGGAGGTGACAAAAGCATGGATGAGTTTCAGCAGCAGATGGGATGAGGTAGGAGCAGAGACAGGCGATGCTAGAGGTGGAAGTAGGCAGTATTATGATGCAGAGGACAAGGGGGTCAGATAGGATATTGACGCGGTTGTGGAGTCTGAATCAGCTGGAGACAGTGGCCAGGGATGATGATGTGTAGATGTTGTGAAGCATGTAGACAAGGAACCTAAGAATGGGGGAGTACAGGGACAATGGTGCAGGGCAGGAAGAGAAGCTATTGCTGGAGATTCTCTGGCTATGATTGGATATATAAAGACTGGAACACCAAGTGAGGGCAGTCCCACTGAACCAAGCCTGGTTCAACGGGAACAGCACCAGGGGTACCTGAACCCTGATGAAGCAACAACACAATGTATCAGGTCAAAGGTCTGCAACCCAGTCTTGAATATTGGTGGACAGCTCCATGAACTTCCCTATCCTCAACGACGGAGGAGCCCAGCACATGAGTGCAAAAGACAAGACTGAAGTGACAGCACTTCTGCTGAAGATGGTTGCTGAGTGGATGATCCTTATCAGCCTCCTCTTGAGGTCCCACCATCACAGATGTCAGTCTTCAGTCAGTTCGATTCATTCCACGTGACATCAAGAAACAGCTGAGTACATTGGACACAGCAAAGGCTACGGGCCCCGACAACATCCCGGCTGCAGTGCTCAAGTCCTGTGCTCCAGAACTAGCCTCGTCCCTAGTTAAGCTGTTCCAGTACAGCTACAACATTGGCACCTACCCAACAATGTGGAAAATTACTCATGTCCTGTCCATAAAAAGCAGGACAAATCCAACCTGGCATATTACCACCCTAACAGCTTACTCCCCATCATCAGCAAAGTGATGGAAGGGGTCAATAACACTATCAAGCGTACTTACTCACCTATAGCCTGCTCACCTATGCTCAGTTTGGTTCTTCCAGGACCACTCAGCTCTAGACCTCATTACAGCCTTGGTCCAAACGTGGGTACAAGACCTGAATTCCAGGTGAGGTGAGAATGACTGCCCTTCAACAAGTGTAGCACCTGGGAACCCTAATGAGATTGGGGTAATGAGGCAAGTAACTGTCGTGCCACACAACTGCCAGGCAATGACCATCTCCAAGAGAACCCAACCTTGACATACAATGGCATTACCAACGTCAAGCTTGCCATGAACATCCTGAGAGTCATTTTCCAAATTATTTTCCTTCCCCGCTGTGCTACCATGCTGTGACCTTTCCAATGCTGACATATCTTACATTATAATTTCCAGTTATGTCAAATCTCAAACTCTACCTCTGCAGTGCTGCAGAAGTCCTCCCCTAGTGGTCCCAATCCCATCCCCCATTGCTGCCAAATCCCAGAACCTACCCCCGTGTTGCCAAACCTCAAGACATTAACCAGTGTTGAAAAACCTGAGGAACGCCACCACAGTTTTGTTACCTTCCCAAACCATTCATCAAATCAGTCCCACCATTCCCAACAATTATCTCCTATTCCCCACTACTGCTGAACATCATGTATCCATCACCAACTTGCTACATCACTCCATAATGTGTTAATGGGCTTTAGAAATGGTAGGAGTGTTACCAAACACCAGGACTCCTACCAGATTGCTACTAAACCTAAACTAAGTCCCCTCACTCTCGGTGCTGCGAAATCTCAGGAGCACCCACCCCTTAAAGTTGCTAAACCCAGTGCTAAAAAAGAAATTATTGCCCTCCCCCCACTGCAGTGGTGCCAAACTCCAGGACCCCCAACCTAGTTCTGGTGAACACCAGGACCACATCTCAGTACTGACACATAACAGTCTCCTCCTTCCCTCTCCAGGGCCACTGAATACTCTGCCTATCAACTTGCTATACATGCTGGGTTTTTTAAAAGTTGAGATAAAAATTGAGTTCATAGATAAAGGATCATAGAATACTAACAAGGCCACCAATTTAGTTTTCGGAAAAAAATTCCAGGAAAATACCAGTAAAAATCCCAGAGTTCCATGTAACAACACAATTTGATTTATTCAAACAGTGGTAATACATTGTGTTTCACATGGCATACGCGCATATTATAAAACAACATGATGTTCAACACTACAGGAGAATTTTTTTTTTGAATGTTCTGCCTGGCATATGCCTCAGAAACTAAGAAATTATCTGTGAGTAGCTGAACAACTAGGTAGAATATACAGCAAAGGGAAAAAAAACACTCCAGTATCCATGCAAGCCAGAAAACAAAACCTTTATGAGCTACACCACAGCAGGGTCCTCTAACCTGCCGTCCCTTGGCAATCTGTCCTATTTAAATTTTGTGGGCCTCAAGAGTTGGAAAGGGCTGTTCTTAGTGCTGTTGCCTCACTGGTGGCTAAATTCTAAATCAAGATCTATTTTAGTATCAGCAACTTGAATTATATGAATAGGAAATGTATTTAAACATTATGGCCCAAAAATTCGGCCGAATACGGGAGAGTACCCGCTGCGTACTCACCCGTATTCGTTCCCCGAAGTGCCGGTTTCCTGCATGCACTGCGCATGCGCGGGAAACCGGCACTTCCGGTATGGCGAAGGGGGCGGTTCCTAGGTGAACCGCGTGCGCGCTACAGGTTGCGCGCACGCAGCACACTTAGGTTTTTTTTCAGGTTTCAACGCGAGGGTAAGTATGGAAGATTTTACACAAGTAAAAAGGAGGCGTAAGACCCCTTTTGAACAAGTAGTTAATTAAGTATAATTTTAAATTTTTTTCAACAGGTTTATCTTTTTTAGAGACTTTAAAGAAAGGTAAGTTTATTTTTATAACTTTTAAAAAGAATTTAAATTTTTTCAAAAATTTAAATTTTTGTTTGAAGTGGTTAATTTATTTAACTATAGTTATTTTATTAATGTGATGGTTTTTTAAAAAAATTTATTTGAGGTTTAGCTGTTCTTTTGGGGCCGATTTGTATTCATATATTTGACAGGTCTTCCTGTCAAATCTATGAGTGAAAGATGGTCTGCTGCCATTGGCTCTCCATGGCCCACATGATCCCAGGAGTCGCATCGCACTAACTGCGCCCCTGGGACACGCAAGCACTGTGCGCCGGCACCAGGGAGAGGCCCAGGACCCGAAGTTCCTGTGGGCCCGAAACACAACGGCAGGCGCGGTAGGTAAGAGCGCGCGCGATCCTTACCCCCGCGGCAAGCCGGCCACCCGAATTTCTAGGCCAATATGTGTTGCCCAAAACACCATGGTAGGCACTTATGTGGACCATGGAAACAAAAAGCTTTGACATGCCTGCAATACAAGATTACAATCTTCATAACAAAACTCAAGTGCAAGTCCAAAATAGAGCCTTATTTTAAGCATATTACTTTAAAACAAAAAAACACCACTCTCCCAACTATATGGCAAACAACTCACATCTTAAGTCTCAATTTTGCTCCATTATGCAATAGAAATTACAGTGAAAACTGATTTAATAAACTTCAATTAGAACTTCTCTAAAATTGTGCCTCTGCCTCTAGTTTTATTTACAATTGTGAATTGTTCACTCTACCAACGTATGTGACACCTCTACGCTGGTGTGCTTTTCCTCTCTCTTTGGCACATAATGTTCGTGAAGAACCAGTGCAGTCGCACTAAGCATACTCAGTGTGACACACCATTCACACCAGTCTAGTAGGTTGTTTACTTACAGTGGAAACTGTACATACTTTGTGCAAGTGCACTGAAAGGAATAATCCATGCACAGGAAATAT
Source organism: Squalus acanthias (assembly GCA_030390025.1). Lineage (NCBI taxonomy): Eukaryota > Metazoa > Chordata > Chondrichthyes > Squaliformes > Squalidae > Squalus > Squalus acanthias. The sequence goes on along the minus strand of CM059448.1, from coordinate 37,147,974 downwards.
TTAGAGAGATTTTAGGCCCAACCCAAAGCCAGTACAAAAAGATATCTATACACTCCCCAGGAATAAAAATGTGAAGCATTTTTTCCAAGCATGGTAATAATGTTCAACTTAATATTAAATTATATTAAAGCTAAAGTTTAATGCATGCAGTTTTCTAGGTGAAATACAGCTGAATTAACAGAGCTAAACAAGTGGAATTTAACACAAAAGCAATTTTAAAAAGCAGGCAATCAAAAAGCTCTTTAAAACTGACTGCCGTAAAAGCGATGTTAATCCTCACACACAAAATATTCATTGTAGGAAGATCATTCATTAAATGCATACTCAATTCAACAGCTTCCATTTTACCCAAGTATGTTTCATTCGTGATTTTTTTTTAAGTTAACTTAAGCATTTTATTTTAGCAACGGATTGCTACTTCCAAATTACTTTGTTTTCTAACTACAGGAAACTCTTTGGTATCCGGCACCTACGGGACCGGGATGGTGCCAGTTTATTAAAAATTCCGGATAACGGAGATGTATACCTACCAAGGTACGAGAGCCCCGTTACACAGCCACAAGTGCAGGAGCCCCGGTTACACGGCCACTTGTGCAGAAGTCCCGGTTACACGGCCACAGATCCAGGAGCCCGTTACACGGCCACAGGTGCAGGAACCCCGGTTACACGGCCACTAATATACACTAATATCCTGTATCTTCTAAGGTCACTGCCTCACTAAATTCATTTTATTTAGCTCAATTAACACTACTATATTGTATAAATTAAACATAGAATTCAAATGCACAAAATAAGACTTCCAGCCACACATTTCATGAGTAAATTTTCAACACAATCCAAGTAGGTTGCTGGTCGCAGGTTCATATCTAGCTATGCATTATGAGAAATCTTCCGTTGGCACATACTACCTGCCCACAAACTTTACTTCTGGTTGGCACAATTACCATTGTAAACTGCTATGTCAACATATCCCATTCAATTTTCCCATGCCAACTGTCACATTGTAGTTACAGGCTCTGACTACTAGATGGCTCTGTGGAGCAGATTCTGGAAGTCTCTCCCAAATCCGCCACCATCTTCTACATAAAACAAACTTATATTCATGAACTGACCATGGGTAACACCATAAACAATTCACTAGTATACTAGGGGAATGAGGGGGGAAAAAAATAGGATGACAGGAAGAGGGATGGAATCTCACAAAGTAACCTGAACTCAATTTAGTGATACTCCAGTGCTCAGAATTTCAAATGGTTTATACAGATTTAACATAAACCAGAGACAAGGCATGACAAAAACAGAATGAATATAATGAGTTTGCTTTCCATGAAATAATTTGTTCAATTGGCACTTAGAACAAACTATTACTCCAACACATCACCCTCATTCATAAAAAATACTTTAAAACTTTGGAACACCGATAGGCTAAAAATTATATTTCCCCACCCATTCCCTTCCTCCCCTCCCAAAATGGGGAAAAAATGCTACCAAGCAATATACACTACAAGTTTTTACGTGAAAGAGGTGCCATGCAAATAATACTGCAACTTGTCATACAACTTGTAACTAATTTGCAGTCAGTGTTCATTACTGTCATGCCTTTAATAGCAAGACAAAGATTAAGCACGAGTAAAAGCAAAACTAACTCAACGGATCGGTCATTTTAAAATAAGTTTTAAATAAACATACTTTCTTAACTAAATATAATGTGTTTAAGTTGCAAATTCGTGTAAGAAACTGATTTGAGCTACTACAGGTCAGAATTCCATTAAGGAAAACAAATGAAACTCTGAGCCAATGAAACCACTCACTGTTGTTCACTACAATTTTTATCACGTCTCCAAAGCAAACAATTCAGATCAAGCTGGTATGAAAGCTAAAATCTGCAGGAGATAGGCTGAAATCAATCATAGTTATTATTTGTGCCAGGAAGGTGATTTACTGCTATCCAGCATTCAAACTGATTCACTGAAGCTCTTCATACAATCAAAGAACAAAGCATTCAGTTTAAGCCTCTGGACCCAAACTGAATGCACTGCAATTTTAGACTGAACTATGAATAAAGCACGACTGCCACCCTTTGTTCAACTGGGAGCATCTAACCCAATTAATTTTCTTCAACAGGTATGCAGGGCCAAACTTCACTCCATGGGCTGGATTTTATCAATGGAGGCGAGCAGGAGGTGGGACTCCCACTTTTGGGGTTGTAGAATCATAGAAGATAGGAGCAGGAGTAGGCCATTCGGCCCCTCTAGCCTGCTCCGCCATTCAATACGATCATGGCTGATCATCCAAATTCAGTACCCTGTCCCTGCTTTCTCCCCATATCCCTTTAGCCTTAAGAAATATATCTAACTCCTTCTTGAATCTATTTAATGAATTGGCCTCTACTGCCTTCTGTGGCAGAGAATTCCACAGGTTCACCACTCTCTGGGTGAAGAAATTCCTCCTCATCTCTGTCTTAAATGGCTTACCCCTTATTCTTAAGACTGTGACCCCTGGTTCTGGACTCCCCGACCATCGGGAAGATCCTTCCTGCATCTAGTTTGTCCTGTCCTGTCAGAATTTTATAAGTTTCAATGAGATCCCTTCTCATTCTTCTAAACTCCAGCGAGTATAAGCCCAATCGACCCAATCTCTCTTCATACGTCATTCCTGCCATCCCAGGTATCAGCCTTGTGAATCTTCGCTGAACTCCTTCCATGGCAAGAACATCCTTCCTCAGATAAGGCGACCAAAACTGCACACAGTACTCAAGGTGTGGTCTCATCAAGGCCCTGTACAACTGCAGCAAGACATCCTTGTTCCTGTACTCAAACCCTCTCGCTATGAAGGCCAACATACCATTTGCCTTCTTAACCGCCTGCTGCACCTGCATGCTTACCTTCAGCGACTGGTGCACAAGGACACCCAGGTCTCATTGCACTTCCCCTTCTCCCAATCTATTGCCATTCAGATAATAATCTGCCTTTCTGTTTTTGACACCAAAGTGGATAACCTCGCATTTATCCACGTTATATTGCATCTGCCACGCTTCTGCCCAAATCATCCTGGAGTTTCTCGGCATCCTCCTCGCAGCACACACGCCCACCCAGTTTTGTGTAGTCTGCAAACTAGTCCCGCCTCCATCGAGTTGTGGCCAACCCACTCGATTTTCCCTTGATTGACCTTGTTGAGCCTGCCCGGCGGGCTCAGCAGGCCAATTAAGGGCCACCCAGCAACAGGTGCTTTCTGTGCCGGTGAGATTTCTGACTTCCGAGACCTGAAAGGCTGACACCTGCAGGAGGAAGTTAAGGTAAGTAAAACTTTTTTCCACACTTTACACTTACCTTACACACTTACCTCTGCACACATGCACCCATCACTCACCTGCCCACCGGACATATCGATCCCTCCAACCCCTGCAGACCCACGGTCCGCCTCGCTAAAACGGCGTGGTTTGGAGCCGTCGGGTAGCCCACACTTCAGGGCTAAAAATAGGGATTAGGCAACAAACTGCCTGTTAACTACCTGTTAACAGGCAGTTAATTGTCACTAATCCCCTTCCCGCCTCAGGGAGGCGGCTCCCAGCACAGGTTGGGTACCCGCCTCCAGCGAAACTGGCATGGAGGCGGGTTGGGGGCAGGATGGGTTCGGGACCCCCGAATCTGCTATTTTCCCACCCCACACGCCTCCAAACCCGCCTCCACGGGTCAATGAAAATTCTGCCCTATGTCTCTCTTCTCCCCAAAATGTAGACCATATGCATATACCAAGTCATGACATGGATTTATCAGCCATTTAAAATTCCAGTAGCAATCACATAACAATTGTAAATTAAATGAGATCCCACTGCTAGAATGCATTTGTTCCATTTTCTTTTGGTTGCGATAGCTATGAACCAGTGCAGTCATCAAACTTAAATGTGACTTTCAACCATCAAAATCTTGGACTGTTTTGTAACTGAATTCAACTTGATATCATCCAAGTTTACTATCAACATCACAAGCTTACTCTTTGTAATTGTAATAGCTTTTAAACCAAAATCACCAAATTTCATATGACTAACATCAATACTTTCAAAATTCCCTTTCATAATTAGGCATTATTCAAGGAAACAGCAAATGTAAACCGGTAGCACCAACATTTTAATCAGTATAGTTTTGAAAATGTTCAATTCCTGTTCAACAAACTTTATATGACTTGGAACCAGAAATAAAATCTCTCTCCTTTCAAAACTAGCCATATCAGTTAAATTCAACATGACTGCCAGAATTTCTACTTTCTGGTTACAGTAACTTTGAAACCATTTGGTTAATAACCAATTTTAAGCTACAAACTTCTACATGTAGAATTTTGCTTCTTTCCAAAACTAGGTACACCACCTGAAAAAATCAATAGGCCAAGACTGGCGCTTTAATTTTATTTGATAAATTTGATGACAGTAACTTTGAAGCCATTACCCCAAAGTTTGGGCTATCAAAATTTCACATCCTTTTGAAAATTCAAGGTGGCCATCAGCACTTCCTCAATTTTCTTGGGAACGCAACTTAATTTTAAAATTTCACAACAAGCCCCTCAATAGCCCAAGTTTTTCCCTTCAAAAAATACCCGCACTTTCTAAAACCCCTAGGCAGTTCTACCAGCAAGAAATATAGAATTAATGGCCTTTTGAAAAAAAGATCTCTTTTCCCCCGTACAAAATAGAACCTCCCATGCCTCAAAATAGCTAGCCACAAGGTTATTTCAATGTTTCCTTTCTTGTGAGGGTAGCAGGCACCCTCTGAACCAGACAGATCCACAGTACTATTCTACCAAAGGCACTGTTGATGACTTACAGTCATGAATGGAATCTATTGGTGATTGGGAGATGTTGGATCTATCCCTGGGGTTGGGATTCTTTCCACTTAGTACCAGATAGCTATGCAAACCAATACCCTAATGGGTCGAAAGTCCTAATGGACAAGCAAAGGGTAGTTTACCAGTGGTCCATACTGGTAAGCTACATGGATTTAGCTGATAACTCTGCACACACTTGGGGATTCCAAAGCCTTGGCTGTAAATTTGTGCCTAAGCTCTCTGAACTTAGCTCAGCGGGCTGTGGCCCGATGGGGAGAGAATACACACTCTGCATTGGGCAAACAGAAATTCGACAGGTGTAGGTTTCTCAGTTGCTTGGTTTGGAGATTCAAAGCATAGTGATGGGGTTCTACCCATGTCAGATACCCGGCTGACCAAAATAGAACAATTGCATAAGCAGTCCAATTTAGTAACCATAACATTCGATAAATATATGATGTACATCACAAAACTCATTACTCCCTGGTAAAGCATCAACATTACCATTACTCGCCACTTTCTTTTAGTAAAGTTGCATCTACATCAGCCTATGAGATGTGATGTCCTCAATGTGGTGTATGACATGCTGAACTATTCCATATCTAACATACAGAAAGCTATACAATCATAAAAACATAGAAGATAGGAGCAGGAGTAGGCCATTCAGCCCCTCGAGCCTGCTCCGCCATTTAATGAGATCATGGCTGATCATCCAAATTCAGTACCCTGTCCCTGCTTTCTCCCTTGATCCCTTTAGCCTTAAGAAATATATCTAACTCCTTCTTGAATATATTTAATGAACTGGCCTCAACTGCCTTCTGTGGTAGAGAATTCCACAGGTTCACCACTCTCTGGGTCAAGAAATTCCTCCTCATCTCAGTCCTAAATGGCTTACCCCTTATCCTTAGACTATGACCCCTGGTTCTGGACTCCCCCGCCATCGGGAACATCCTTCCTGCATCTAGTCTGTCCAGTCCTGTTAGAATTTTATAAGTTTCAATGAGATCCCCTCTCATTCTTCTGAACTCTAGCGAATACAAGCCCAATCGTCCCAATCTCTCTTCATACGTCATTCCTGCCATCCCAGGTATCAGTCTGACGAATCTTCGCTGCACTCCCTCCATGGCAAGAACATCCTTCCTCAGATAAGGCGACCAAAACTGCACACAATACTCAAGGTGTGGTCTCACCAAGGCCCTGTACAACTGCAGCAAGACATCCCTGCTCTTGTACTCAAATCATCTCGCTATAAAGGCCAACATACCATTTGCCTTCTTAACCGCCTGCTGCACCTGCATGCTTACCTTCAACAACTGGTGCACAAGGACACCCAGGTCTCGTTGCACTTCCCCTTTTCCCAATCTATTGCCGTTCAGATAATAATCTGCCTTTCTGTTTTTGCCACCAAAGTGGATAACCTCGCATTTATCCACATTATACTGCATCTGCCCAATCACCCAACTTGTCCAAATCATCCTGGTGTTTCTCTGCATCCTCCTCACAACACACACGCCCACCCAGCTTTGTGTCGTCTGCAAACTTGGAGATATTACATCTAGTTCCCTCATCTAGATCATTAATATATATTGTGAATAACTGGGGTCCTAGCACTGATCCCTGCGGTACCCCACTAGTCACTGCCTGCCACTCAGAAAAAGACCCGTTTATTCCAACTCTTTGCTTCCTGTCTGCCAACCAGTTCTCTATCCAAGTCAGTACCTTCCCCCAAATCCCATGTGCTTTAACTTTGCACGCTAATCTCTTATGCGGGACCTTATCGAAAGCCTTCTGAAAGTCCAAATACACCACATCCACTGGTTCTCCCATATCTATTCTACCAGTTACATCCTCAAAAAATTCCAGTAGATTAGTCAAGCATGATTTACCTTTTGTAAATCCATGTTGACTTTGTCCGATCCTGTCACTGTTTTCCAAGTGATCTGCTATTACATCTTTTATAATGGACTCTAGCATTTTCCCCACTACCGATGTCAGGCTTACCGGTCTATAATTCCCCGTTTTCTCTCTACCACCTTTTTTAAATAGTGGGGTTACATTAGCTACCCTCCAATCCATGGGAACTGTTCCAGAGTCTGTAGAATTTTGGAAGATGACCAGCAATGCATCTACTATTTCTAGGGCCACTTCCTTAAGTACCCTAGGATGTAGATTATCAGGCCCTGGGGATTTATCGGCCTTCAATCCTGTCAATTTCCCTAACACCATTTCCCTACAAATACTGATTTCATTCAGTTCCACCCTCTCATTAGACCCTATGTTCCCCGACATCTCTGGGAGGTTATTTGTGTCCTCCTTTGTGAAGACTAAACCAAAGTATGTATTTAATTGGTCTGCCATTTCTTTGTTCCCCATTATAAATTCCCCTGATTCTGACTGCAAGGGACCTACGCTTGACTTCACCAATCTGTTTCTCTTCACTTATCTATAGAAGCTTTTACAGTCAGTTTTTATGTTCCCTGCAAGCTTACTCTCATACTCTATTTTCCCCCTCTTAATTAATCCCTTTGTCCTCCTTTGCTGAATCCTAAACTGCTCCCAATCCTCAGGTTTGCTGCTTTTTCTGGCCAATTTATATGTCCTCTCCTTGGATCTTATGCTATCCCTAATTTCCCTTGTTAGCCACGGTTGAGTCACCTTTTTTGTTTTATTTTTATGCCAAACCAGGATGAACAAATTCTGTAGTTCATCCATGCGATCTTTAAATGTTTGCCATTGCCTATCCACCGTCAACCCTTTAAGTAACGTTCCCCAATCCATCCTAGCCAATTCGCGCCTCATAAGAACATAAGAAATAGGAGCAGGAGTAGGCCAATTGGCCCCTCGAGCCTGCTCCGCCATTCAATAAGATCATGGCTGATCTGATCCTAACCGCCAATCTACTATCACAGAACCATCTCCTGAACCTAACAGAATTGGACACACGAAATAGGAGCAGGATCAGGCTACACGGCCCCTGGGCCCGCTACGCTACCCACAGGGCCATGACCGATCCGAACCTAGACTCATGTCCAAATTCCTGCCTGCTCCCCGTAACCTTTAATTCCCTTTACTTCGAGGAAACTGTCTATTTCTGTTTTAAATTTATGTAATGATGTAGCTTCTACAGCTTTTTGGGGCAGCATATTCCATGGACCTACCACCCTCTGAGTGAAGTAGTTCCTTCTCATCTCAGTTTTGAAAGAGCAGCCCCTTATTCTAAGACTATGCCCCCTAGTTCTAGTTTCACTCATCATCGGGAACATCCTCCCCGCATCCACCCGATCCAACCCCTTCACAATCTTATATGTTTCAATAAGATCGCCTCTCATTCTTCTGAACTCCAATGAGTAGAGTCCCAATCTACCCAACCTCTCCTCATATGTCCATCCTCTCATCCCCGGGATTAACCGAGTGAACCTTCTTTGTACTGACTCGAGAGCAAGTATGTCTTTTCTTAAGTATGGACACCAAAACTGTATGCAGTATTCCAGGTGCGGTCTCACCAATACCTTGTACAACTGAAGCAATACCTCCCTATTTTTATATTCTATCCCCCTAGCAATGAAAGCCAACATTCCATAGGCCTTCTTAATCACTTGCTGCACCTGCATACTAACCTTTTGAGTTCCGTGCACCAGGACCCCCAGATCCCTTTGTACTTCAGTACTTTCCAGTTTCTTGCCATTAAGATAATAACTTGCTCTACTATTTTTCCTGCCAAAGTGCATAACCTCACACTTTCCAGTGTTGTATTCCATCTGCCAAATCTCTGCCCACTTACTTAGCCTGTCTATGTCCCCTTGCAGATTTTTTATGTCCTCCTCACTCACTACTTTCCCTCCCATCTTAGTATCATCTGCAAACTTTGATATGTTACACTCGGTCCCCTCCTCCAAATCGTTAATATAGATTGTAAAGAGTTGGGGACCCAGCACTGACCCCTGCGGAACACCACTAGTTACTGATTGCCAGTCTGAGAATGAACCATTTATCCCAACTCTCTGCCTTCTGTTAGATAGCCAATCCTCTATCCATGCCAGAATATTACCCCCAATCCCGTGATTTTTTATCTTAAGCAATAATCTTTTGTGTGGCACCTTGTCAAATGCCTTTTGGAAGTCTAAATACACCACATCCACTGGTTCCCCTTTATCCACCCTGTATGTTACTTCCTCAAAGAACTCCAGCAAATTTGTCAAACATGACTTCCCCTTCATAAAACCATGCTGACTTTGTCCTATTAAATTATAATTATCCAAATGTCCCGTTACTGTCTCCTTAATAATGGACTCCAAAATTTTACCTACCACAGATGTTAGGCTAACCGGTCTATAGTTTCCAGCCTTCTGTCTACTGCCCTTTTTAAATAAGGGTGTTACATTAGCAGTTTTCCAGTCTGCCGGGATCTTTGCTGAGTCCAGGGAGTTTTGGAAAATTATTACCAATGCATCCACAATCCATACCGCCACTTCCCTCAAGACCCTAGGATGTAAGCCATCTGGTCCAGGTGATTTATCCGCCTTGAGTCCCATTATTTTACCGAGTACCACTTCCTTAGTGATTTTGATCGTGTTTAGCTCCTCCCCCCCTATAGCCCCCTGTTTGTCCAGTGTTGGGATATTCTTAGTGTCCTCTACTCTAAAGACTGATACAAAATATTCATTCAGTGTATTTGCCATCTCCATATTTCCCACCATTAATTTCCCGGTCTCATCCTCTAAGGGACCAACATTTACTTTAGCCACCCTTTTTCTTTTTATATAACTATAAAAACTCTTACTATCTGTTTTTATATTTTTTGCTAATTTACTTTCATAATCTATCTTCCTTTTCTTAATCAATCTTTTTGTTATTTTTTGCTGTCTTTTAAAGTTTTCCCAATCCTCTATCCTCCCACTAGATTTGGCTACCTTATATGCCCTTGTTTTTAGTCGAATACTATCCTTAATTTCTTTACTTAGCCACGGATGGCTGTCTTTTCTTTTACACCCTTTTCTTCTCAGTGGAATATATATTTTTTGGAAGTTGTAAAATAACTCCTTAAATGTACACCACTGATCATGTATCGTCTTACCCTTTAATCTATTTTCCCAATCCACTCTACTCAATTCTGCTCGCATACCTTCATAGTCTCCTTTATTCAAGCTTAGCACGCTTGTTTGAGATCCAACCTTCTCACCCTCTAATTGAATATGGAATTCAACCATGTTATGGTCACTCATTCCAAGGGGATCCTTTACTAGGACATTTTTAATTAATCCTGTCTCGTTACACAGGACCAGATCTAAGGTTGCTTGCCCCCTGGTCGGTTCAGTTACATACTGCTCAAGAAACCCATCCCTAATACACTCAATGAACTCATCCTCAAGGCAGCCCTGCCCAATTTCATTTGTCCAATTAATATGATAGTTAAAATCCCCCATAATTATAGATGTTCCCTTATTACAAGCCTCATCTATTTCCTGATTGATACTCCGTCCAACAGAGTTGCAACTATTCGGAGGCCTATAGACTACGCCCACTAGTGTTTTTTTCCCCTTATTATTCCTTATCTCCACCCAAACTGTTTCATTATCCTGATCTTTTGACCCAATATCATTTCTCTGTATTACAGTGATTCCTTCCTAGTTTCCTTTATTTAAATTCAGGACCCTAGTCTCTGAGTCAACTACTTCACTCTCCATCTTAATGAAGAATTCTATCATATTATGATCGCTCCTCCCCAAGGGGCCTCGCACAACAAGATTGCTAATTAATCCTTTCTCATTACATAATACCCAGTCTAAGATGGCCTGATCTCTAGTTGGTTCCTCGACATATTGGTCCAGGAAACCATCCCGTATACACTCTAGGGATTCCTCCTCCACAGTATTGTTACTAATTTGGTTAGCCCAATCTATATGTAGATTAAAGTCACCCATGATAACTGCTGTGCCCTTATTGCACGCGTCTCTAATTTCCCATTTAATGCCATCCCCAACCTCAGCATTTCTGTTTGGGGGTCTGTATACAACTCCCACTAACGTTTTCTTCCCCTTGGTATTGAACTGAGCAATGAAGTTATCACCGATACAGACAATTTACCCAAAGAAACCCAGAGTCTGATAAAAGAAAATCATTTACCAAGCTTGGTAAAAAGCCAATAAAGGTTTGAGCTATTAAGGCAACAAGTTATTATCCACAGACCATTAGAGGAATAGTGCCATATTAACCATTCCTCCATCATTTGGGGGATAACAATTTTGGCAAGTAATACCCATATCCATTCTACTTTTATTTAATAAGCTTACCTTTTTCCTGCTCCTGATGTTTTGTTCCGTCGTGGTTAATTGGATCTTCCCCCCCCCCTCACCAGGTCTGTGAACAAAGTCAAACAGCAGGCATATTTAGACATAACCATAACCTTTCAACTTCACAAAGTAGTGGTTGGCAAAAGCAGAGTAAAACTTGTATCAGAATAATACTTGCTAGCAAAATGCTAAAATCAATCAAAAATACAACTTGTCCCTATATTACCCTCAGAACCATCAGTTAGGTTTCAACTGTAAGAATTTCTTTTAAAGAGGCGTTTCTCTATAAACTACAGTATACTGTAAGCATTGGTTTCAGTTTCTCTCCTTCTGGAGAAATAATTTTCGACAACCAAGCATAACCCCTAATGTTATTTATATGGACTTCTAGAAGGAACTCAATAAAGTCCCTCGTAAGAGACTGTTAGCTAAAGTTGAAGCTCATGGAATTGAAGGCAAATTATTGACCTGGTTAGGAAATTGGCTGAACAGCAGGAGACAGAATAGGAATAATGGTCAGGTATTTTAATTGGCAGGATGTGACGAGTGGTTTCCCACAGGGAGCGGTGTTGGGGCATCAACTATTCATCGTATTTATTAATGACTTGGATGATGGGATAGAGAGCCACATATCCAAGTGTGCCAATGACACAAAGACAGGCGGCACTGTAAGCAGGGTAGATGGAAGCATAAAATTACGAAGAGGTATTAAAGAAAACGGGGCAACGGCAGGTATACGGAGTTAGGTCACAGATCAGCCATGATCTCATTAAATGGCCTACTCCTGTTCCTACGTTCCCTCTGACAATAGGGAGGATTTCTCAATGGAAAGAAACTAAAGAGTTATAGCTTTACGTCCTTCACATTAAAAATGAGTTAATCAGCTCTCAAATACAAACGCAGCACTACAGCATTATCAGAAGTTTGTAATCGCTGGCAAAACAAATGCTGTAAATATACTGTCACTTGCACATTGATGTAAAGGTTTTGGGCACACACAAAAGTGAAGATGGAACTCAGAAGAGTATTAAACACACTAAAGTCCGGAGATCCAAAACACCCAAGACTGGTTTAACTAGTTTGTTTGCAGAGTGCAGTATAATTCCAGTCAAAAACTGCCTTGGCATTCTTAAACCCTGCACTTTCTAAAAACTTAATATCTAAAGAGGATTTGGCTGGTTTTATAGCTATCACAAAACCAAGCTTAACTCCTAATTTTGGTCAAGTGCTTAGGTGTTTTGTTGCACAAGGATAATCTACATAAAAAGTTTAAGACGATAAACTGATTCACATATTAATTAGGTCATTTATAAAGAAGCTGTAAGCACAGATTCTGCAAAATGTTATTAATGTAGTATTTACTGTACTTGATTAGACAGTGTCATAATTGTCTTATAAAAACAGTGTTTCATACATTTCAACTTTACTGTAACATTTAAATACTCACTGCAATATTTAAATATTCACTGCACTCTCCAATGTATGTCATGTACCCATAACACTGCCAGCTGAAGGATTCAGATAATATAAATTTGCTACTGTATGTGTCACTCGTTTATAATCTACTTTCGAATGTATTAACTTCCTGTGCAACAAGAGACAAAAAAAAAATAGGTTCACAGCACCACGATTCAGGCTTCCATCTTTTTTCCATTAGCCATCGACTTTCTTCTCCCTTTTGCAGGATTCTTTTTTCCCTCAACCTAACTTACCAAGTGACGTCCCGCCTCCCACGTGGTGATTGGCTATCCCGGAGCTGCGTCCCAGCTGCTGCAATGCCCATTGGACAAAGCAGCTGGCCGTCAATCACGGCAGCGCCCGGCAAGTTAGGTTTACACAAAAACCACCACCAGCAACACCAGCAGCAGCACCACCATCGGTTCGGCGCAATGCAGGCTTCGCCAGCCTGACGCCAAGCCCTTAACGACATAACCGCCTTCGCCATCGAAACGATCTTAAAAACGCCGAGATTCTTCAATTAAAAAGACACGACGTTTTAACAGTTATGAGCTACTGGTGCGTGTATCCCGCCGCCAAACGAGCAGAAAGTAAACCGGTATTAAGCTTACTTTAAAAAAAATATATATAATAATCCTGAACCCGAGCCCTTCCTACTCGTAACACTTTCCTCACCCCCCCAAGTCCCGATTTTAACCCGAGGGCCATCGCCGACTAAATTATGTGGCGTGAGAGTGTCGTGTTTGAAACGGGAGAGCGGCAGCGTATCCCTCCGCCCGCTTCGCTGCAGCCCGCACGCCGCCAGCAGCAGCAGCGGTGCGGAGAGCCGCCGACTCACTCTCCGCGCCGGGAGGGTAAATACAAAACACGCTCGGGCCGACGCCGCCGCCGTTCAACCGCTTCACTTAAATCGATTAAATATTGCACCGCACGCACATGCAACGGGGAGAGAGACAGACAGACACACACACACACGACGCCGGTATCCGACGCCCCTTCCTTCTCCTCCTCCTTAACCCCCCGAGCTGGCAGTGTGGTGAAGAAAGGGCAAGGCAAGTAGACTCACAGGAAAAGTGGCGACGCACACAACACAACAACACACACACACAGTCCGAAAATGTCCCAGCAGCCGCCGATGGAAAATTCTAGAAAGGAAAGAAATAATAAAAAGGGGGGAGAGGAGGGAACCGCAGGTCGAATTATCGGTCACCGGGTCATTGAACGGCTATCATTTACCTCAACTCGGGGTTAAAATTTCGTGGTTGTTTTTGTTTGGTTTAAAAAAATTGACTAAAAAATAAATCCCGTCCGCAAGTCCAACTACAGCTCCGCCGACAAAAACTGACGGGCGCCTCGTCCCTATTGTTCCCTTCAGCCAGTGCGAAGCTGGAGCGCATGCGCGCGGCTCCCAGTGCACGCCGAGCCGTGTAGTTCTTGCGGGGCGTTGCGCCCGTTGGGCACCAAGTCCCGGCCGGCGGGTTGCGAACTACAACTCCCAGGGCGCCGTGCGCTGAAACCCAGCTCGGCCAGCTACCACCTAGTGCTTGATTGGGGGAAAAAAAACTAAGATCAGAAAGGTCTCTCTGTTTAGTTTGTGGAGCATGGTGTTCGGGAGTAAAAATGGCAGCCCTTCTGTTGCCAAAAAAAAATGCAGTATTAGTTCATTACTAAAATAGAAATGTACTAACTTATTTGGGTTTCAACTTTACTTTCTGTAACGTTTTGTGTATAGATCCTTTTAAATGAGACAGCAACAACATAGAGGCTGAAACAGAAGCAAAATACTGCGGCTGCTGGAAATCTGAAATAAAAACAGAAAATGCTGGAAATACTCAGCAGGTCAGGCAGCATCTGTGGAGAGAGAAACCGAGTTAACGTTTCAGGTTCTTTGGTCTAGAGGCTGAAAGTTCTGAATATTAAACATTTCACTCTGCTTTTCTGCAATTGCTAAACATTCCTTTTATGGTGTTTAAACCAATGCTGATTATTCATGGAAACTAGACAGGATGTAATAATCTCAGAAGTCTTGAGAAACATTCCCAATAGTTCAACATTACTGTTAGACATTCTCTTGGGATCAGCATCGCTGGTCATTCCCGGTAAGTGGACCTCACATCTCCTACGATCCAGAATGCACCTGTTTCTGCTCAATATCTAGGTACAAAGACAGCATAAGCCAGGGATCATAACTGGCTACTGAAATGTTTCATTACAACAACTTGAATTTATATAGCGTTTAATGTAGAAAAATTAGCCACGGCACTTCACAGAGGTTTACGAAAATAATGGATGCTGAGCCAACGAAGGAACGATTAGCAGGGTGGCCAAAAGCATCGTCAGAAAGAGGTGGGTTTCAAAGAAATAGTCTAATAGGAGAAGTGGTAGATGGAAGGGTTTACTAAGGAAAGTCTAGAGCCCAGGTGGCTGGAGGCACAGCTGGGAAAGGTGGGACAGAAAATGAGGCCAGAGTCAGAGGAATGTAGAGTTCAGGGGGAGTGCAAAGAAGGAGGATGCAAGTATAGCTGTACCAGGTAGAATAAGCATAGTAAGTTTTTCCACATATTAGTACTCATTCTGCAATGGCTATGCAAGGTTAGGCCTGGAGCAGTAGATACATAACTTCATAAACCATCCATGAGAAGAGATTAAGAAATACAGTAGGTATATAGTACAGCAATCAAGCAGACTGTAGGGAGGCAATCTGGTAAGAACAGGGTTGTGAAAGAAAAAGAAAAATTTGCATTATGAATGTACTGGAAGAAGATAAGAAGGAAGGCCATAATTGATACCCACGGTCTCTCAATAGAGAGTAAACAGACTCGTAGAAGGGAGATGTAGTTAGAATTCATTGACATAATGGCATTACGTTAGGAGGACATAATTCAACACATTAAAAAATGCAGACAGTGGAGCTCCTTGGAGACTTTTAATCTAGTCTTGCCGAAGCTAGCATAAGCAGTTAAGACATCACGCTTTCGATCTGAAGGAGTCCCCTGAATGCCTTTACAACCCATAAGGAGACACTGGGTTGCCCCAATGTCATAAAATTTAACAAAAGTGCCCACTTTTTAGAGGGGCAGAACTAATTTTTAAAAATCATAAATAACAAAGGAAACTTAACAGATAATAATGTTATTTGCACTAGCCACTACACACTCCAGTCCTTGTGGTGCCCCCGATCGCAGAAAGCCTCAAGCCTACCAGCGTGCTCCTTCTGCAGCAGACAAAGCCGCGGAAAAAAGGCAGGCCACCAGAGCGACCAACACCGCCGGCCGCATCCAACCTCGACCTGTGGATGGCCACCTTGGCCAGGAGCAGACCGAAGAGGAGGTACTCCGGCTTCCTCTCCCCCCTCCGCACCGGGTGGGAAAAGATCAGCAGCGTGGGGCTGAAGTGGAGCCGAAATTGAGAAGCAGCACCTTCAAATAATGGAACAGGGGCTGCAACCACTCACACTCGGTGTAAATGTGACACACAGACTCATCCAGGCCGTAAATGTTACAGGTGGACTGGGAGTTCGTGAAGTGACTCAAACCCTATTAGACGGAACTGCTCTGTGTAACACTCTCCACCCCAGATCCCCAATGGTGAAGGGGAGGACTCTCGCATAGAGAACCCTCCATTGAGCCCCCACCGGACAGCAAGATGACAGGCGTGTCCGTAGTCCCTGGTATGTGATTTATAATAAAAACAGAAAATGCTGCAAATGCTCAGCAGGTCAGGCAGCATCTGTGGAGAGAGAAATAGAGTTAATGTTTATGGGTTTTATAAGCTTTTATAAATATGTGAAGAGAAAAAGATTGGTGAAGTCAAGCGTAGGTCCCTTGCAGTTAAAATCAGGGAAATTTATAATGGGGAACAAAGAAATGGCAAACCAATTAAATACATACTTTGGCTCTGTCTTCACAAAGGAGAACACAAATAACCTCCCAGAGATGTCGGGGAACATAGGGTCTAATGAGAGGGAGGAACTAAATGAAATCAGTATTTGTAGGGAAATGGTGTTAGGGAAATTGACGGCATTAAAGGCCGATAAATCCCCAGGGCCTGATAATCTACATCCTAGGGTACTTAAGGAAGTGGCCCTAGAAATAGTAGATGCATTGCTGGTCATCTTCCAAAATTCTATAGACTCTGGAACAGTTCCCATGGATTGGAGGGTAGCTAATGTTACCCCACTGTTCAAAAAACGTGGTAAAGAAAAAACAGGGAATTAAGCCTGACATCGGTTGTGGGGAAAATGCTAGAGTCCATTATAAAAGATGTAATAGCAGAGCACTTGGAAAACAGTGACAGGATTGGACAAAGTCAACATGGATTTACAAAAGGTAAATCGTGCTTGACTAATCTACTGGAATTTTTTGAGGATGTAACTGATAGAATAGATAAGGGAGAACCAGTGGATGTGGTGTATTTGGACTTTCAGAAGGCTTTCGATAAGGTCCAGCATAAGAGATTAGCGTGTAAAGTTAAGGCACATGGGATTGGGGGCAAGGTACTGACTTGGATAGAGAACTGGTTGGCAGACAGGAAGCAAAGAGTTGGAATAAACGGGTCTTTTTCCGAGTGGCAGGCAGTCACTAGTGGGGTTCCGCAGGGATCGGTCCAAGGACCCCAGTTATTCACAATATATATTAATGATCTAGACGAGGGAACTAGATGTAATATCTCCAAGTTTGCAGATGACACAAAGCTGGGTGGGTGTGTGTGCTGCGAGGAGGATGCCGAGAAACTCCAGTATGATTTGGACAGGTTGGGTGATTGGGCAGAAGCATGGCAGATGCAGTATAATGTGGATAAATGCGAGGTTATCCACTTTGGTGGCAAAAACAGAAGGCAGATTATTATCTGAACGGCAATAGATTGGGAGAAGGGGAAGTGCAACGAGACCTGGGTGTCCTTGTGCACCAGTCGCTGAAGGTAAGCATACAGGTACAGCAGGCAGTTAAGAAGGCAAATGGTATGTTGGCCTTCGTAGCGAGAGGGTTTGAGTACAGGAACAAGGATGTCTTGCTGCAGCTGTACAGGGCCTAGGTGAGACCACACCTTGAGTATTGTGTGCAGTTTTGGTCGCCTTATCTGAGGAAGGATGTTCTTGCCATGGAGGGTGTGCAGCGAAGATTCACCAGACTGATACCTGGGATGGCAGGAATGACGTACGAGGAGAGATTGGGTCGATTGGGCTTTTACTCGCTGGAGTTTAGAAGAATGAGAGGAGATCTCTTTGAAACTTATAAAATTCTAACAGGGCTAGACAGACTGGATGCAGGAAGGATGTTCCCGATGGCGGGTGAGTCCAGAACAAGAGGTCACAGTCTAAAGATAAGGGGTAAGCCATTTAGGACAGAGATGAGGAGGAATTTCTTCACCCAGAGAGTGGTGAACCTGTGAAATTCTCTACCACAGAAGGCAGTTGAGGCCAAGTCAGTAAATATATTCAAGAAGGAGTTAGATATATTTCTTAAGGCTAAAGGGATCAAGGGATATGGGGAGAAGGCAGGGTCAGGGTACTGAGTTTGGATGATCAGCCATGATCGAATGGCGGAGCAGGCTCGAGGGGCCGAATGGCCTACTCCTGCTCCTATCTTCTATGTTTCTGTGGTCAAAAAGAAAATACTGCAGATGCTGGAAATCTGAAATAAAAACAGAAAATGCTGGAGAAACTCAGCAGGTCAGGCAGCATCTGTGAAGAGAGAAACAGAGTTAACGTTTCAGGTCGATGACCTTTCGTCAGAACTGGAAAAAAGCAGGAAATGGAACAGATTTTTAAGCAAGTGTAGAGGCTGGGAAAGGGGGAAGGGGATGAAAGAACAAAAGGGAAGGTCTGTGATAGGATAGAAGCGAGAGGTTAAGAGACATTAAGAGATATTCAAGGCAAAAGGAGATGATAATGGGACAGATAAGAAACAAAGGATGGCTCTAGATGAAGTGTAAATTGCGCTGGCAGAATGAAAGACAGCTGCCATGTGGGGGAGAAGATGCCACCTTCCATACCAGTGCTTCTGACATGTCTTCCTTTTTCCTCAACCCAGGATTCCCCTCTACAGTGGTTGACACGACCCTTGACCGTGTCCGTTCTATCTCCCGCACTTCTGCCCTCACCCCTGCCCCTCCCTCCCGGAACCACGACAGAGTTCCCCTTGTCCTCACCTTTCACCCCACCAGCCTCCACATTCAACGGTTCATCCTCCGCCATTTCCGCCACCTCCAGCGTGATCCCACCACCAAACGCATCTTCCCCTCACCTCCCCTTTCAGCATTCCGCAGGGACCTCCGAGACACCCTAGTCCACTCCTCTATCACCCCCAACACCCCTTCCCCTTTGCCCGGCACCTTCCCGTGCAAGCGCAGGAGATGCAACACATGCCATTATACCTCCCCGCTTCCCACTGTCCAGGACCCCAAACACCCCTTCCAGGTGAAACAGCGATTTACTTGTACTTCTTGCAATTTAGTATACTGTATTCGTTGCTCACGATGTGGTCTCCTCTACATTGGGGAGACCAAACGCAGATTGGGTGACTGCTTTGTGGAACACCTCCGTTCAGTCCGTAAGGTTGACCCCGAGCTTCCGGTCGCCTGTTACTTTAATTCTCCGCTCCACTCCCACTCAGACCTCACCATCCTCGGCCTCTTGCATTGTTCCACGGAAGCTCAGCGTAAGCTCGAGGAACATCACCTCATCTTTCGATTAGGCACTTTACAGCCTTCTGGACTCAAAATAGAGTTCAACAATTTCAGATCATAACCTCGGCCCCTATCATATATATATATTTTTTATCCACACTCTTTGTCTGTCTTTTTTTCTTCTCCCCCACATGGCAGCTGTCTTTCATTCTGCCAGCGCAATTTACACTTCATCCAGAGCCATCCTTTGTTTCTTAACCTGTCCCATTACCATCTCCTTTTGCCTTGAATATCTCTTAATGTCTCTTAACCTCTACCGCCTTCTATCCTATCACAGACCTTCCCTTTTGTTCTTTCATCCCCTCCCCCCTTCCCAGCTTCTACACTTGCTTAAAAATCTGTTCCATTTCCTGCTTTTTTCCAGTTCTGATGAAAGGTCATCGACCTGAAACGTTAGCTCTGTTTCTCTCTTCACAGATGCTGCCTGACCTGCTGAGTTTCTCCAGCATTTTCTGTTTTTATTATAACATTTATGGTCGTTGACCTTTTGTCAGAACTGGAAAAAGTTAGAGATATTACAGGTTTTAAGCAAGTGCAGGGAAAGGTGGGAGGGGAGGAAAGAACAAAAGGGGAGGTCTGTGATAGGGTGGAAGGCAGGAGTGATTATCTGACAAAAGGTATGATTGTACAAAGCAAAAAAGTGGATGGTAATGGGACAAGTAAAGAAACAAAAGATGGGTCTAGAGGAGGTGTAACTGGGAATAGCAGAATCATCAACAGCTGCCGTCTGAAAAAATGGGGACGATGGTTATGATCTGAAATTGTTGAACTCAATGTTGAGTCCAGAAGGCAGTAAAATGCCTAATCAAAATATAAGGTGCTGTTCCTCGAGCTTACATTGATCTTCGTTGGAACAGTGTAAGAGTGTGATTCATAATATTATGTAAAACAGGTCAAATCCTACGCCAAATATGGTTTGCAACATACTCCTTTTATTGTATTTGACCAAGTCCAGACAAATGCAATGTCTTTGAGGAATACACAAACAGAGAAGTAAACAATATTACCAGTGTTCCCCTGGGTAGACAGGTAACCTGCATCAATCCTTTCGATCCTGACTCTCTCTACAAATTGTTAAGGAAATCTTAAGATCTTTATAGGCCACTTCTAACGAACACTGTCATTGCTGATTCATTATGGCATGACAAGTGTTATTGTGAACAAGACCCCCAGAAATTAGATACTTCCTTCAAAAACACCAGATGCCAGCTTGTTTACCATTTAGGATGTAACTAATCATCCTGAGCTCCATTGTCCTGCTTCCTGTCTCAAGATGGCCTTGGCTATCTCGTCTCACAATGTCGCCACAAAAATATGTTAACAGGCACAAATCACACATCCTGCACTTTCAGCAGAAGCTAAACAACACAGTCAGCTAAATTGTACCCTGACACATTACACCCTAAAGCATCCTGGGAAAGGACAACTTTAACCATTTCATTATTTCTAGCTACAGTCCAAATCTACAAGTTATCTATAAGTAATATGAAACCAGAAACTTAAATCATATGAGATTAAACCAAATCCTAATCCTACATATATATGTATATAAGAAATGGGTATCTTACGGTTCCCCTCTTTGAGGATATAGAAATCACTTTCTGATCACTCACTTATGATTTAACAACCCCACCATTTTTAATTGTTCATACTGGAGTTTTGAACTTCTCACTACCCTTCGAACCCATCAAACACTAATCAACAATGCTACAATTGCTACCATCTGGACAACGAGGAACATACGAGATAACCACCTCACCCAAGGTGTTTCTCCTGCATTGTACATATTTTGCCACCATGAACGAGCTCCTAACATTTGTAACCCTCTTTCGACCTCCTCATTGTTTTGTTGCATTTTTGCCAGATGTCTTTACCAGAGGTAGCCCCTCTAGCTATTACACTCTGCAGACTGAAAGACAGAGGAGGTAAAGGGTGTCCAATTGCTCTTAACTCTTTTCCATGAAGGTCACCCCTCACCTGTATTTTGGTAATGTGTTTTGCAACAGGGACCAAAAAAACTTGATGGTTCCCTAACCCAAATGTACGAGAAGGTATAACCCACCCGTTTGGTGTCGGTAGTGGACACTCTCTTCCACCATGATAAAACAATACTTCCCTTTTCTATTATATGCAATATTCATTCCCTCCCATAAGGAGGTTATCCGCATATCACACAATGGTGATTTGTCTGCAAAAGTATATCCACGTGATTGTAATATCCTAGTATGAATAGCTTCACATGCCCAGCTATCTCCTTGTCGAATACATAAATCCAACCTCATTTCTATCTATTTATCCCCTTTTGTTAACTATGGTGGGGTATAAGGTACTCCTTCAAATTTTTACCCTTCCATAGACTGAATCTTATACAACTGTTGTCCAGTTTGGTTCCCAAACCATGGTACCTTAATAAGGATCACAAATGTCCCACTAGTAGATGTACAGTTACAGGGTACTGCTACAATATGGATCCGGGTGAATCGTCGAACCAAACAAAGGTTCTCTTCGAACCGGCACCCATTTTCGCAATTGTTCCTCAGGTATCCAGTTGGGTAATTTCTCATTTATTAGGTCCTCTAGACCCTGATTTACCATATTCTCCCAATGTGATAAATATAAGGTACACACAGCTGCACGTGAGTGATGTAGGTGAAGAGACCCATGTTGTCTCTACTTGAGTAGTAACAAATATAATCGTCGCTTCAAGTTCAATACCTTTATTTCTTTAGAAGTCAATATGCAAAGCACTTTACAAACAGAGTAGATTAAACAGATACGATTACAGAATTGTAGTCATGCACTTCACTATTTCCTCACGGCATTAACTTTTCTAAGCACAAAATGTCTGTTTTTATATGATTCTTGTCCCCTTACTAAACTAAAATCTGCCTCTTCTCCCTTGATTGGATTCCTTCTGCCGCCTGACCTATCATGACACCTCCCCTTTAGTAACCTTCCCATGGTGTCCATGTTGAACCAAGGCCCAAGCCCCATGTCACGTATCATCCCTTATCTCATCTGCTCCAAAAACCTTATCAGTATGCTTTTCTGTGTGAACAATGGAGTCTTACTTATTAAACGCTCTGCAGCTGCATGTCCAATCTGGTTTCCTAGGCAACTGTCGTAAAAAAGCTCTTCTTTGGCAAGATTTTTCAAGGTCCAGGCATGGTCTTTCAATTATGTTTCAGTATGCTAAGTTTCTGTATGCTAAGGCAACTTTCAGTCTACCAGCAAAATGTCTGCCAAGTTAGTTCATTTGGCTCACAAGTTGATTGTAATCACCTATGTGAATATATAAAGAAAATACATGTTAATAAACAAATGCACACTATCTTGTAATGTTTGCACCCTATACTATATGCTAAGCTAGACTTAATATCCCATCAAGCTCTCTGCCTCTTCCTTCTCCATGTTTCAACATGTCCCATGTTCCAACAGTGAGGCATTTGAGGCTATCACATTTTGGTTGTTGATTATTTTATCAACCTTATCCTTAGGTGCACCTTTCCGATTTACAATTTCCCCAAATTAGATTATCCCTTCCATTCCTTCTTTAATTAAGCCCTTATTGATTTTGTTCATACTGGAGAGTAACCCTTTAAACTGATCAGTTAATTTGCCTTGATCATAATATTCTTCTGCTTCCTCCTTTTCTGTGCCTTCCTCTTCCCTCTGGAAGCAGATGCTGTAAATGTAAAATGACAGCATAAAATGCTGGAATTACTCAGCTGGTCAGCCAGCATCTCGACCTGAGATGTGAACTCTGTTTTTCTCTCCACAGATGTTGCGTGACTGGCTGAGTGTTTGCAGCATGTTCTGGCTTCTCAAAGGCCTTCATTTACCATCCAAGCCCTTGCAAATGTCCAGCAGCACTCCCTGCTCACTTAAATTTTTTTTCACATCTATTGCATCAAGCCACCACTTCAATAAAATCAAAAAAAAACAGTCCAAAACCTTAAATCCAAACTTACCTAACGATGTGTGTGTCCCTTTAAGAGGTTCAGACATCGCCACTGTCAGTCTGCTTGCACGCCAGGTTAAACTGGCATACTTAGGACCCAGCGCTGAATTCAATGTTAGGGTTGAAGTTCGTGTTGGTGACATTAAATCGGCGTTGCACGCCGATTGATGTCACCACATCGCCATTTGTTTTTTCAGGGCGCTACCAGTTACTGGCATCGCAAAGGGGGAGAGGAATATGGCGACAGCCACGGGACCCATCACCATCTGGCAAAAGAGCGGCGGCCACCATTTTATTGCCATTTCATGACGCTATGGTATGCCGCTCAACAGATGAATTTCTAGTCCATAATGTCTACTATGGCTTCTGCCGGTGTAGTGGCTGGAAGGTGGATGTTAGGATTAAGAGAGGAATGCAGTCCTTCCTCACAAACAGCACTAAGCACCATCTTATATTCCCCATCGCTCAATTCCCCATGCACTGGTCGAAAGACCGCACAGCGCCGCGAGACATCTACCGGGTTATCCCTGTCCTTTATCATCCCTATCTCGTGTACCAGTGCATCAATTTTTTGCACCAACAAGGGTTTATCATCTAAGAAGGTACCAGTGACTACTCCGTTCGCATTATGTCGAGTAGTGGTAACAATATAGGACACATTCGTGCCACAGAAGTGCCAGGCAATGACTATCTCCAACAAGCGAGAGTCTAACCACCTCCCCTTGACATTCAACGGCATTACCATCGCCGAATCCCCCACCATCAACATCCTGGGGGTCACCATTGACCAGAAACTTAACTGGACCAGCCACATAAATACTGTGGCAACAAGAGCAGGTATTCTGTGGCGAGTGTCTCACCTCCTGACTCCCCAAAGCCTTTCCACCATCTACAAGGCACAAGTAAGGAGTGTGATGGAATACTCTCCACTTGCCTGGATGAGTGCAGCTGCAACAACACTCAAGAAGCTTGACACCATCCAGGACAAAGCAGCCCATTTGATTGGCACCCCATCCACCACCTTAAACATTCACTCCCTCCACCACCGGCGTCCTGTGGCTGCAGTGTATACCATCTACAAGATGCACTGTAGCAACTCGCCAAGGCTTCTTCGGCAGCACCTCCGAAACCCGCGACCTCTTCCACCTAGAAGGACAAGGGCAGCAGGCGCATGGGAACACCACCACCTCCAGGTTCCCCTCCAAGTCACACACCATCCTGACTTAGAAGTATATCACCGATCCTTCATCGTCGCTGGGTCAAAATCCTGGAACTCCCTCCCTAACACCACAAGGAATGCAGCGGTTCAAGAAGGCAGCTCACCACCACCTTCTCAAGGGCAACTAGGGATGGGAAATAAATGCTGGCCTTGCCAGCGACGCCCAGATCCCATAAGCGAATAAAAAGAAACAAAAAAACTCACTGGTAGCGCTTTCCCAGGTCCCACCTCATCACACTTGGGATTACAGTACTATGTAGCCTCTCGGTTCAAATGATCCCAATTTGCATCATTATTATCATACCCATCTTTTCTGTCTAGACCCTTGCCATGAGTGATAGCAGAGACCAGAGCTCCCTGTATATTTAACTTTCCCTGTGATTCATAAATTTTTAATTCACATTGCGTATGATCCACTGATTTCATTGGCTAGGTCATAAGCTCACGCAAGGTTCCTCTAGCATCTTCGAATTCCTGTTTCAATCTCCTGTTCTCTGTTTTCAAAATATCCTGTTCCTGTATTGCCTGCTGACTCGCTAACCCTTGGGCTGTAGCGGTGATAGCTGCCAGTTGTAACTGAGCCAGCAGAACTGATACATCCTGTAATCATTGTCAATGTGTCGCCTCACTCTGCACTTTCTCTTTTAACATATCATTTACTTTATTTTCACTTCTCTGCGTGCAAAAGTGACCCGTGTATCTTAAATGCCTCTCTGCTTTTAATTTCATATTTTTCTCACTCACCAACCCCTCTATGTGGGTCATCGCCGTGACATACGACTCATCTGTGTTGGTCATTATAGTGACCAATGCCTCACTACCAGTTACATCAGTAAACTTCTTTTGAAGAACTTTCCTGAAAGTCACCGTGGTTACTCAAACTACTGGAGGGATAAACCCACACCCCCACCGAAATGATGTCCTACCTAAATGAAATTCGGTTTTATACAAGTCCTGATCGTCCTAGGCACGTGGTGTCACACAATCAGGAGTGTTGCTAGTCAGATCCTGCCGCTGTCGCCAATTTGTAAGACAGTTTGAATCCGATACCAAATATGATCTGCAACGTACTCCTTTTATTGTAATTGACCAAGTCTAGACACACACAATGGCCGGAATTTTAACCTAAAAAAACAGGTGGGTTTGGAGCATGGGAGTAGTTAAATTGTTAAAAATGGGATTTCTGACCTGATCCGCCTCCAACCCGCCAACTTCTGATTTTAACGGAGGTGGGACGGGAGCGGGCGATCAACCCGTTCCATGGGGGAGGACCGTCAATTTAAATATTATAATGAGGCTGGAAGCCTCGTTTTTAACCTCCATTTTGTTTTTAACTGCATGTGGACGGGTTTCACACAATTTGTGAAACCCGGCAGTTAAAGCGAGGCTGGGACTGCTGGATCCAGGAGGTAAGTGGCTTTATACCTACTGACATAAGAAAACTACTCGGCACTTGGTCTAAGCATTAAACAAAGCTTTAATCAACTGTTTTTCAACATGGAGGTCTAGTTGTGTCCTTCACTAGTTCCTGTTAAAGAATGTCCTGAGCAAGCTGGGCCCATATCCGAGTATTTATACTCTCCCTGGACAGCGCCACCAGCAGGCCGCCCAGTATTATTTCCACATGAATGACAAGATTTATGTCACCTACCTCCTGGATCCAGGGTCCCCACCTAACCCACCCCCCACCCCCACCCCCCCCCTTAATTAGAGACCCCCTCACGAGGCCTCCGATCACCTCCCCAGGCCTCCCCTCCCCCCCCCCCCCCAACGATCCTCCGGTGTGGCCAGCCCTACTCTACTCTTCACCCACCTCGATCATCCGACCCCGATCTGTGGCCGACTGCCCCACCCCAATCTCTGCCCAACCCACCCGATGCTTCCCCCGGTCCTCGCTCTCCCCTCCCCTGATCCTTTCCCCTCCCCCGATCCCCGGCCATCTCTCCCGCACCCCCGATCCTTCTCCCAGCCCCCGATCGCCAGTCCTCGCTCCCCCCGATCGTTCCCCTAGCCCCTGATCCCTGGTCCTCACTCCTCCTTCCCCCGGCCTTCCGATACCCGGTCCTCGCTCCCCCCTCCCCCCAATCCTTCCCCCAGCCCCGATCCCCAGTTCTCTTCCACCCCCTCCCCGATCCACTGCCTGGCCCCCGATCCTCGTTCCTCTCCCCCACCCCCGATCCTTCCCCCCCCCCCCCGATCCCCGGTCCTCCCTCCCCCCAATCCTTATCCCAGCCCCTGATCCCTGGTCCTCGCTCCCCTGATCATTTAACGGCCCGGCCCCCACGTGATCCCTGCTTCCTTCTTCCATGGGGCCGCAGGCCGACCTGCCCGCAGCCAGCTAGCCTCTCAATCTGGCTTGCTGCGGGCGGGAAACCGAGACCTCACATGCAAATCAGGGCCTGCGGGAAACCTGGCCTCCCAGGTTTCGAGACCACATCGAAGCCCGCCTGCCCCCAACCTGCCTTCCTCCAGAAAATTCCGGCCAATGTCTTTGAGCAGTAGACATACAGAGAAATAAATGATATTACCCATGTTCCCCTGGGTAGACAGGTAATCTGCATCAATCCTATTGATGCTCACTCTTTCTACAAATTGTTAAGATCTTTATAGGCCACTTCTAACGAACACTGTCATTGCTGATTCATTATGACATGACAAGTGTTATTGTGAACAAGACCCCCAGAAATGTGATATTTCCTTCAAAAACACCAGATGCCAACGTGTTTACCATTCAGGTTGTAACTATTAATCCTGAGCTCCATTGTCCTGCTTCCTATCTCGAGATGGCCTTGGCTATCTCGTCTCACAATGTTGCCACAAAAATATGTTAACAGGCACAAATCACACATCCTGCACTTTCAGCAGAAGCTAAACAACACAGTCAGCTAAATTGTACCCTGACACATTACACCCTAAAGCATCCTGGGGAAGGACAACTTTAACCATTTCATTATTTCTAGCTACAGTCCAAATCTACAAGTTATCTAAAAGTAAAAAGAAACCGATAACTTTAATCATTTGAGATTAAACCAAATCCTAATCCTACATATATATGTATATAAGAATAGGGTAGTTTACAGTTATTGGTATTTATAAAAGAAAAAAGAAAGACTTGCATTTATATAGCGCCTTTCACGACCACCGGATGTCTCAAAGCACTTTGCAGCCAATGAAGTACATTTGAAGTGTAGACACTGTTGTAATGTGGGAAACGTGGCAGCCAATTTGCGCACAGCAAGCTCCCATAAACAGCAATGTGATGATGACCAGATAATCTGTTTTTGTTATGTTGGTTGAGGGATAAATATTGGCCAGGACACCAGGGAATAGCTCCCCTGCTCTTCTTCGAAATAGTGCCATGGGATCTTTTACCTGAGAGAGCAGACAGGGTCTCGGTTTAACATCTCATCCGAAAGACGGCACCTCCAACAGTGCAGCACCCCCTCAGCACTGCACTGGAGTGTCAGCCTAGCTTTTTTTTATGTGCTCAAGTCCCTGGAGTGGGACTTGAACCCACAACCTTCTGACTCAGAACAAGTATGAGTTTTAAAAGAGGGTATGAAAGGGAGACTGAACAGGCTGAACTTCTGCCCCTATTTTTTCAGATGGCAGCTGTTGCTGATGATTCTGATATTCCCATTTACACCTCCTCTAGACCCATCTTTTGTTTCTTTACATGTTCCAATACCATCTCCTTTCACCTTGCACCATCATCCCTTTTGTCATTTAATCTCTCCTGCCTTCCACCCATCACAGACCTACCCTTTTGTTCTTTCCTCCCCTCCCCCCTTTCCCTGCCTCTGTACTTGCTTAAAATCTGTAACATCTCTAACTTTTTACAGTTTTGACGAAAGATCATCGACCCGAAACCTCTGTTTCTCTCTCCTCAGATGCTGCCTGATATGCTGAGTATTTCCAGTATTTTTTGTTTTTATTTCAGATTTCCAGCATCCGCAGTATTTTGCTTTTGTAAGACTGAGAGGTGACCTGATAGAAGTCTTTAAAATTATGACGGGCTTTAATACGGTAGACATAGAGAGGATATTTCCACTTGTGTCAGCGGCTCAGTAGGTAGCACCCTCCTCTCTGAGTCAGAAGTTTGTGGGTTCAAGTCCCACTCCAGAGACTTAAGTACAAATATCTAGGCTGATGCTCCAGTGCAGTGCTGAGGGAGTGCTGCGCTGTCGGAGGTGCCGTTTTTCAGATGAGATGTTAAACCGAGGTCCTGTCTGCTCTTGCAGGTGGACATAAAAGATCCCATGGCACTATTTCGAAGAAGAGTAGGGGAGTAATTCCTGGTGTCCTGTCCAATATTTATCCCCCAATCAACATCACCAAAACAGATTATCTGGTGTTTATCACATTGCTGTTTGTGGGAGCTTGCTGTGCGCAAATTGGCTGCTGCGTTTCCTACATTACAACAGTTGACTACACTTCAAATGTACTTCATTGGCTGTAAAGCACTTTGGGATGTCTGGTGGCCGTGAAAGGCGCTATATGAATGCAAGTCTTTCTTTTTGTGGGCGAGTCCAAAACTTGGGGCCGTAAATATAAGATAGTTATTAATAAATCCAATAAGTAATTCATGAGAAACTTCTTTACTCAGAGAGTGGGTAGCATGTGGAATGCATTACCACATGAAGTGGCTGAGGTGAATAGCATAGATGTACTTAAGGGGAAGCTAGGTAAGTACATGAGGGAGAAAGGAATAGAAGGATATGTTGATAGTGTGAGATGAAGTATGGTGGTATGAGGCTCATGTGGAGCATAAACACCGACAATGACCTGTTGGGCCAAATGGCCTATTACCGTGGTGTAAATTCTATGTTGGGGAAACCAGGAGAGAGCTTCGGTCAGTGAGGACATGAGTGATTGGTGAGTGGGACTTGGTGCCGGACAAGATAGAGACAGTACAGTTTTGGATGAGCTGAAGTTTACAGAAGGTGGAAGAAGGGAGGACATGCAGAAGAGCGTCTGTCGGTGACAAAAGGCATCTGCACGGGTTTCAGTGGCAAATTGGCTCAGCTATGGGGAGGAAGTGGAAGTAGGTGGTCTTTCTGTTGGAAAGTATATGGGTTCAAGCTCAACTCAAGGGTGATTAGGCCTTGAACGTTGCAAACAGTCTGGTTCAGCCAGGGAGGGAGATGGTTTCAGTAGCGAGAGTATGGAGTTTGTAGTGGGGGGCCAAAGATGGTAGCTTCAGTCTTTCCAATGTTTAGCCACTACATGAGTTCTCCTCATGGACTGGAATAAAACTTTATTGAGATGAGTTACACTTCAGACCGTCAACTGGTTTATTTACATGAATGAACAGTATACAGTTATCACAGTGCGAAGAATCAATTTCCCTACACTCCTTAGTTATGAAAAATAATAAAGACACAGCTTACTAGCTCTCTAATCCTGGACTCACCTTTCCTAGCTTAAGCTTCCAAAATTAAGCTGGTCCAGACATTTGAAGTGCAGACAGCTGCTGCAAGAACACAGACTGGATGAGAGACAGATGCAGCATTCTCTGGGAGCTGCCGCCTTTAAGTCTGAGAGCTGGGGGGGACTCAGCCCAACATGCTGTCAATCAAAGTTACTATCCTGAGGTGGGAGACTTACACACATCCTTAGCTCAGTCTCTGCTGTGCAAATGGATCAACATCTGAACACCCAAATGTTACAAGGAGCCATCCTCTCACAATGGCCTGAAATGGTTGAGACTGTATATAATGAGCTTCCCTTCGGCCAACTAACATTTCAAATCATCATTGTAGTCAACTAGGTTCCAGGTGCTTTCTTACAGTTGAGAAATAGTACTGAATCTAACATTGCACAAATAGCTCAGGCAACATCCAATTTGTCATAATTACATAGAAACATAGAATCTAGGAGCAGGAGTAGGCCATTCGGCCCGTCGAGCCTGCTCCACCATTCAATACGATCATGGCTGATCATCCAAATCCAGTACCCTGTCCCTGCTTTAATCCCCACAGTACACACATCCCACCCTACCCCCGTAACCCCACGTATTTAATTCCCCCTAACATATCCCATCCTATCCCCATAACCCCACATATTTAATCCCCCCCTAACACTAAGGGTCAATTTTTTTATCATAGCCAAATCAACCTAACCCGCACATTTTTGGACTGTGGGAGGAAACCGGAGCACCCGGAGGAAACCCACGCAGACACGGGGAGAATGTGCAAACTCCACACAGACAGTCACCCAAGGTCAGATTCGAACCCGGGTCCCTGGCGCTGTGAGGCACCAGTGCTAACCACTATGCCACCGTGTTGCGCTTTCATAACAGCCATAAGTTCAAATCAGGTTATCAGGGGAAACAAAAAAAAAGCAGGCAGGGTTCCTCCGTTGCATGTGGTGGTTTCTAAATGTTTTACTTGGTCAAAGTTTATTGCACGCATTTTTTTTCCTTCCTTGTGTAACTTTATTTCATCCAGTATGTGGCATGCACCATTCACTAGCTGAGAAGTGAGTCAATTAACTTCTTGCACCATGGAAAATGCTGGCTCATTGGCCTGATGCAGTAGACCATACAGAGCAGAAGGTCTCAGGTGCAAATTTCAGTCTCTGCTGAACTAGCTTATCACAGCAGGGCTATAATTGACCTCAGGGAGAGGAAGAATCAGCCAGAATTTCACTCCTGTTGATATCTAGTGTGCCAACTGCAAAGAGCACGCTTGTGGATGCTGGGTGAGGACATAATCAGGCTCAGCTGTGTTGCTTTCTACAGTTGAATAGCTAGCCAATACTTACTGTCTAGACTGCATAAAGAATGGTCACTTGAGTGAGCTATTGATGGGCTGCCGGAACCATTGGAACCATTCACTAGTAAGAATCAGGTTTAGGAGAAGAGGAAAGAAAATTGTGAGGGAAAAGTGATATGAAGTGGAACAGTTGTTGTTTTCCGTGTGTAATCCAAAGCTATTGCAGATGACACGAAACTCGGAAATGTAATAAACAGTGAGAAAGATAGTAGGACATAGACAGACTAGTGAAATGCGCAGACACATGGCAGATGAAATTTAATGCAGAGAAGTGTGAAGTGATTCATTTTGGTAGGAAGAATGAGGAGAGACAATATAAACTAAATGGTTCAATCTTAAAGCGGGTGCAGGAACAGCAACCTGGGGGTATATGTACACAAATCTTTGAAAGTGGCAGGACAAGTTGAGAAGGCTGTTAAAAAGGCATGTAAGAACTTAATAACATAAGATGTAGGAGCAGGAGTAGATCATTTGGCCCCTCGAGCCTGCTCCGCCATTCAATAAGATCATGGCTGATCTGATCTTGGCCTCAACTCCAGTTCCCTGACCGCTCCCCATAACCCTTGACTCCCTTACCTTTCAAAAATCTGTCTATCTCCACCTTAAATATATTCAATGACCCAGCCTCCACAACTCTCTGGGGAAGAGAATTCCAAAGATTCACGACCCTCTCAGAGAAGAAATTCCTCCTCATTTCCAATTTAGATGGGTGCCCCCTTATTCTGAAATTATGCCCCCTAGTTCTAGATTCCCCCATGAGGGGAAACATCCTCTCTGCATCTACCCTGTCAAGCCCCCTCAGAATCTTATGGGGGAGAAATTCGGTATCGCCCCGTTTGGGGTGCAATTATCGACCGGGCGCAAAGTTTAGCGGCTGGCGCAAATTATCGCCTCCGACTGCAAACTTTGCTTCTATCGCCCCTGGAGGTGATTGGAGCGCTAAATCAGGCGTTACACATCTCTCTTAAGACGCTAACGCAGAGGAGCGAGGCGCTACCTCAGCGCGCTGGCGAAGCTCATGTGATGTCAGTCAGCAATGGAACACAGACACACTGGCGCCGGCCACTTCTTAAAGGGGAGGGTCGATCTTTCTCTCCATCCACACCCTGCTCACTGCAACCTTAAATCTCGGCCTGGAGAGACCTGTACATCAAATCTGCTGGAATGAACAATGGAGAGACCAAGGGAAAGAGCTCAGAGTGCAGCCCCCATTGTCTCTTTTAAATCGATGCAAGGAAGGTCAAATCAAAATGAACCTGCAAAGTGCTGCTCGGTACCAAAAACTCCTTCACACAGCGTTGAATCTTTCCAGAAGTCTCTCTCTTTCTCTCAGAATGCGTGGTGCAAAAATGTCACCGACAAAAAAAGGCAGGAAGTGGTTACCTTTAAATAGCGCTCCCCCAGTCCCTTCCCAACTGCAAAACGCTCCCCTCAACCTGTCGTTGCTAGCGGCAGGCGGTAAGGCAGGGGGCGCCACTCAATATCCGGTCTAGGGCGCTACCGGGGCATTGCACGCTCGACTGACGTCACGATCTGCGTCGCAGGAGATCGTGGCGGTAGTGTTTAGCGCCGCCGCAAAATGTCGTCAATTTCGCGAGAGGCGCAAACATCACCGCGCCCGGGCGCTAGTTGCTTTGCGCCCCATTAGCACCTTTAGGGCGCTAACGGGAGGCGCAAAGCAACCGAATTTTTCCCCCTATATGTTTCAATAAGATCCCCTCTCATTCTTCTAAACTCCAATGAGTATAGGCCCAACCTGCTCAACCTTTCTTCATAAGACAACCCGTTCATCTCTGGAATCAACCTCGTGAACCTTCTCTGAACTGCCTCCAATGCAAGTATATCCTTCCTTAAATAAGGAGACCAAAACTGTACGCAGTACTCCAGGTGTGGTCTCACCAACGCCCTGTACAGTTGTAACAGGACTTCCCTACTTTTATACTCCATTCCCTTTGCAATAAAGGCCAACACGCCATTTGCCTTCCTAATTACTTGCTGTACCTGCATGCTAACTTTTTGTGATTCATGTACAAGGACCCCCAGATCCCTCTGTACCTCAGCATTTTGTAATCTCTCCCCATTTAAATAATAATTTGCTTTTTTATTTTTCCTACCAAAGTGGATATCCTCGCATTTTCCCACATTAAACTCCATCTGCCAGATTTTTGCCCACTCACTTAGCCTATCTATATCCCTTTGGAGATTCTTTGCGTCCTCCACACAATTTGCTTTCCCACCTATCTTTGTTTCATCAGCAAACTTGGCTACATTACATTCGGTCCCTTCATCCAAGTCATTAATATAGATTGTAAATAGTTGAGGCCCCAGCACTGATCCCTGCAGCACCCCACTAGTTACAGTTTGCCAACCTGAAAATGACCCATTTATCCCGACTCTCTGCTTTCTGTTAGTTAGCCAATCCTCTATCCATGCTAATATATTACCCCCAACCCCGTGAGCTCTTATCTTGTGCAGTAACCTTTTATATGGCACCTTATCAAATGCCTTCTGGAAATCCAAATATACGACATCTACTGGTTCCTCTTTATCCACCCTGCTCGTTACACCCTCAAATAACTCCAGCAAATTTGTCAAACATGATTTCCCTTTCATAAAACCATGCTGACTCTGCTTGACTATATTATGATTTTCTAAATGTCCTGCTACCACTTCCTTAACGATGGACTCCAGCATCTTCCCAATGACAGATGTTAAGCTAACTGGTCGATAGTTGCCTGCTTTCTGTCTCCCTCCTTTCTTAAATAGGGGCGTTACATTTGCGGTTTTCCAGTCCGCTGGGACCTCTCCAGAATCCAGGGAATTTTGGTAGATTACAACCAATGCATCCACTATCTCTGCAGCCACCTCTTTTAAGACTCTAGGATGCAGGCCATCGGGTCCAGGGGACTTGTCCACCTTTAGTCCGATTAGTTTGCCTAGTACTTTCTAGTGATAGTGATTGTTTTAAGTTCCCCCGCCACCCCAATAGCCCCTTGATTATCCATTATTGGGATGCTTTTAGTGTCTTCTACCATGAAGACCGATACAAAATATTTGTTCAAAGTCTCTGCTATTTCCCTGTTTCCCATTATTAATTCCCCAGACTCATCCTCTAGGGGACCAATGTTTACTTTAGCTACTCTCTTCCTTTTTATATACCTGTAGAAGCTCTTACTGTCTGTTTTATATTTCTAGCTAGCTATCTTCTCTCTCTTTATCATTTTTTTAGTCGTCCTTTGCTGGTTTTAAAAAATTTCCCAATCCTTTGGCCTTCCACTATTCTTCGCAACATTGTATGCTTTTGTTTTCAATTTGATACCATCCTTTACTTCCTTAGTTAGCCACGGATGGTTCATCCTTCTCTTAGAGTCTTTCTTTCTCACTGGAATATATCTTTGCTGAGAGTTATGAAATATTTCCTTAAATGTTTGCCACTGCTTTTCTACAGTCTTACCCTGTAATATATTTTTCCAGTCCACTTTAACCAAGTCTGCCTTCATACCATTGTAATTACCTTTGTTTAAGTTCAGGACACTAGTTTGAGACCTAGCTTTCTCACCCTCAAACTGAATTTGAAATTCAACCATGCTATGATCACTCTTCCCAAGAGGACCCTTCACTTCGAGATCATTAATTAATCCAGCCTCGTTACACATTACCAGATCTAAAATAGTCTTCTCCCTGTGAAGCGCCTTGGGACATTTTACTACGTTAAAGGTGCTATATAAGTACAAGTTGTTGTTGTTGTTAATGTCTTCAGAACATCATGCCCTTACCTACTGAATGTACTTACTATTTACAATTACAACAGATTGTAAGAGGAAGGAAGAAACTTTAACTGCTGCACTTAACTTCTCAAGGGCAATTAGGGGTGGGCAATAAATGCTGGCCTTACCAGCAACGCCCACATCCCATGAATGAATATAAAAAACATGTCAACTCTCAGAATATCCACAGGGGATCGTTAAAAACAGATTGAACAGAGGGTTTTAAAGCAGTGAATAACCTCACTGCTTTCCCCGTTTTGCAGTTAAATGTTTTTTCATTGTGTGGGGGAAAGTTGCCATTCAGTTTCAAAGCTGGAGAGTACTTTGTGAAACAGCAGACTTGAATTTGGGGGCCAATGCTAGGAACTGGGAGGGAGGACAGGCAGAAGTTCAGATAGCTTCACAATAGATTTTATTTCCTACGCTAGCCATCCTTTTGCTTTTTTCTGAATAAAATTTCTGGCCTGAAGTTTTATCGGTGCAATTTGCGTTACCGGCGCAAAAGATCGTGGAATTTTAAACGTTCAGCACAACTCGAGTTTCTGCGATCTTTTGCGCTAGTTTTAAAAACATCGTGCTAGATGCCGACCCTGCCCACAAAACTGGCCACACCCAGGGTGAATTAATCATCATTGGGAGCCTAATTGCACTCAATTGCAGGCCTTTGAGGAGGCTCCAAAAATTAAGCTGGATCTTTTGGGCGCAAGGACGCTAATAGGTAAGTTTTGAAAAGTTTTGAATGAAATTTTTTAAAAAAATACTAAGGAACTCACTAGTGTATCCCAATCTAACTAGAAAATGGTTTTGTATATTTTGTAAAAGTCATTTTCAGTCATTTAAAATCGGGTTACTCACAGATCGTGGATTGACACTGGCCCAGAAATTAAACAGTGAGGGTTCCCGCGGGGGTAAGGATTCCCCGCGATATCGCACTCCGTGCCTACCTTTTTGCTCCGGGCCCACACGAACTTTAGTTTGAATGGCTCTGTCTCTTGGAACTGTGCAGTGCTTGCGTGACCCAGAGACGCAATTAGTTCGTGTGAGCTCTGGGATCACGTGATTCAGTTAGAGCCAATGGCAGCACACCATCTTTCATTCATAGTTTTGACAGGAAGACCTGTCAAAGCTATGAATACTGCACCCCCCCAAAAGAACAGCTAAACCTCAATTAAATTTAAAAAAAGCCATCACATTAATAAAATAAATTAATCACTTTAAACAAAAAATTAAATTTTTGAAAATATTTAAAATCTTTTTAAAAGTTATAAAAATAAACTTACCTTTCTTTAAAGTCTCTAAAAAAGATAAACCTGTTGAAAAATTTTAAAAATAATACTTAATTAACTACTTACCTTGTTAAAAGAGGGTCTTACGCCTCCTTTCTTCATGTGTAAAATCTTCCATGCTTACCTGCGTGTTCAAAGCTGAAAAAATAACTAAGTGCACTGCGTGCGCGCAGCCTGTAGCGCGCACGCGATTCACTTAGGAACCGCCCCCTTTTGAATTCACGAAGTGCCGGTTTCCCGCGCATGCGCAGTGCATGCAGGAAACCGGCAATTGGAGACCTAAAACGCGAGAGTACACAGTGCGTACTCTCGCGTATTAGGTCTAATTTTCGGGCCACTATGATTTGAAATGCTTATTTTTTTGTGATAAACCCATTTTCAGCTGTATTAACCAAACTGCACCAAGTTACCACTCTTAAATATATCAAGGAATATTTCTTAAAGCAAATTTTTATTTTATATTACGTTTTAAAATGCTGCTCGATTGCACTGGTTCATGGCAGATTTTGTGTTTGGCGATATGCAAATTAGTTTGAGCAAAAACTCAGGGGGGGGGGGGAAACACTTTTCAAAACGGGTGCAATTTTGGGGACAATTTGCACCGTAATTGCCGATTGCGCCCAAAACAGAAACTCAACCCCACCATGTCATGCCAGATTATCAAACTGAATCTAGACTGCCAGTTTTGGATTCAGTCAGGAGTATTATAGAAGCTCTTTTCTTGCGGTGTTGAATGTATTTCAAAGGAACATAGAATTTAAGTAGATCATGGCTGATCTGTACCTCAACTCCATTTACCCGCCTTAACTCCATATCCCTTGATACGCTAACCTAACAAAAATCTACGATCTCTGTCTTGAAAGCTCCAATTGTCCCAGAATCCACAGACTTTTGGGGAGAGAGTTCCAGATTTCTACTACCCTTTGTATGAAAAAGTGCTTCCTGATTTCCCTCCTAAATGGCCTTGCTCTAATTTTAAGATTACGTCCCCTCGTTCTTGACTCCCCCAGCAGAGGAAATTCTTTCCCTGTATCTATCCTATTGAATCCTTTTCACCTGAAATTATGTGACTTCTTTAACTTGTGGGAAATTCCAGGCCTTTACTCTAACCGGTCAAATACAGCATCACCTACCAACCACGGAGGTGATACTTCCTGGGCAGATTTTGTCTCCCCTTCCCCTCCTTTTAAGGTCACTGAATAACTCCCTTTTCATGTGGTGCATTGAGCATATTTCTCTTCCTGGTCTAAAAATTTCCAAAAAATATACTGAAGGTTTTAAATCATTTTGAGGTGCATTTTTCTAAAGAAACTAAAAGAAAGTTGGAACCCTGTTTGAAATTTTATTTTTTTCACTGTTCTGGTATTCGTGTCACTTCTGACTGCAGAGATAGCAACATCTTTGTTCTAACTGAAGAACTTCAGAGGAAAAGGGAACTTTTTGGAGCATTCTTCCATTATCACATCTTACTCCTTTTTCTTTCATTCTTATTTGTTTGTATATATTTAATTATATAGTCCTTGTTACTATTTTGCTATGTTAATTTTTATTCATGCCATGCTGTTAAGTAACAATGAGCATCAGTTATGTGCACATAACATCTCTCACTGAGCTGGCTGGAGGCCCATAGATGTGAAGGTGGATCTGATGTCTTTTTCTCTAAAACTCTTTAAATCTGAAATAATAACAGAAATACAGGAATGCACAGTATTCAATGTCTTCAGTAGAACTGAGTTCTGGTATTAAGTCACGGCCAAAATATCAACCTATCTTTTTCCTTTCAGATGTTTATGGCCTTGCTGCACATTTGTAGCCTTTTTTTTGTTTTTATACAAAGTAGAATTGTCTTTAATACTTAGCAGGTCAGGCAGCATCAAGGAGAGAGAAACGGAGTAAACGTTTCAGGTCGAACCCTTGAACGACCTGAAACATTAACTCTGTTTCTCTCTCCTCGATGCTGCCTGACCTGCTGAGTGTTTCCAGCATTTTCTGTTGCCATTTCAGATTTCCAGCATTCGCAGTATTTTGCTATTGTCTTTAATACTTGCTTTGTCGCGGGCAAGGCAAATACTATTTTAGGTTCGACTTTTTTGCAATCTGGTTAAATCCCAAAGTAAAACTGAGGATCTACGTGTAATAACCCCGTCGTAGTGATGGGAGCAACAGCAGCTGGTGTGGTGTAACGACAGGCGTCAGCAATGTACTCGCATCTGTGCCACTGAGCTGGCCTGAGGCCTATAGATTGTGAAGATAGAGCTCATCGAAGGACAAAGCCAGGACACAGACAAAGAAAGCAAGAGATTACCGCAGCAGTGAAACAGCAATGGCAGAGGGAGAAAAAGATCATGGGAAAACGGGAAAGGCAGACAATTTGTTTTCCAGAGGAAAAGAAGTAGATAAAAACATGATTCTAAACAAAGAGAAAATATTTTTTTTAAGCTACGATTAAAAAAAGGGAATAAAGTGAAAGGCAAGCCGACAGACAAAAAGAAAGATTTTTTTGTAGATATAGATTTTTATTAAAATATTATAGACCCATTTCTCATTACAAATTGAAACAGAAAATAAATAAGATCTGCATAGACAGGCTGCACGATTGGCCAATGCCAGTACTGTAACTCCTCCGAGGCAGTTCCCTGATAAATTCATCCACACTTCCAGTTTAAAACCAACAATAACAAAGAGACAATTTAAAAAAGAAATTAACATTGCAATGATTTTTAGCTAGGGGTCCTCCCGTGGCATTGCTCATAGTGAGTCAAAGCATCCCCTGAAGTGCAATGTCCAAAGTGTGACAAGAAGTAAGTGTGACACTTAGAGGCAATGCACTCTACACACAAGAATGTTGATATATTATTCTTCCTTTATACCTTATTTTTAACAATGCTGCTGCTGGTGATGTTTGTTCTTTATAAATAACTTCAGAAGTTTGTTATGGTTAGGATGAGCTAAGGTGGGTGGTGAACACACAAATAGGAATGCAACACTTTGTATGGTTAATTGACCTCAGCCATGGAGGCGCTGGGAAGTCTACAATTGTTGGCATGGGAACCTAATCATTTAACTCAGCACTCCCCAACCAGGAAGGAGAAACCAAGTCATTCAGGTTCTCACTCCTTATGGTTGTCCAGTGATCCATGCTGAAAACTGGCATTTGAATGCGTGAAAGCAGAATTGAGTTGGACTGTGATAATAAGGGTTGCCAACCCTCCAAGATTGTTCTGGAGTATCCAGGAAATAAGATTCATCTGCTGGACACTGCTACGAGCAACCGGGTGAAAAAAATCATCGGGGCATTAGAAATGTTTTTTATTCATTTTCTTTGAACCCATTTGTTTATTAGCTATAAAAATATTGGAGATGGAAAAGAATGGCTGCTTGGTTGGGTTATTGAAGAAAAATCAGAAGTCGCACAACACCAGGTTATAGTCCAACAGATTTATTTAATTTTACAAGCTTTCGGAGCTGTTCGCTCCTTCTTCAGGTAAGGTAGCTGTGAGAGAATCTCCCAGAATTCACAATATAAACACAGAAAAAATCTATTCAAATCTTTCCCTACATCAAAGACACACTAAGAGCACAGCCAAGACAATGAGATGTGTCCCAGGGGGTCCAACGTGTCAAAACACCTGCTGGCTGCATATCCTCTCCATTTGTTGTGTTAGTCTTTTTAAAACAAAACCTGGAAAGACCGGCCATGATGTCAAGTCACGTTCTGTATCGTGACATGAACCCGATATCGCGATTGAGGCCATCCTCATGAGTGCGGAACATGGCTATCAGTTTCTGCTCTATGATTTTGCGCTGTCGTGTATCCCGAAGGCCGCCTTGGAGAACGCTTACCCGCAGATCCGAGGCTGAATGCCCCTGACTGCTGAAGTGTTCCCCGACTGGGAGGCAACCCTCCTGCCTGGCGATTGTTGCGTGGTGTCCATTCATACGTTGTCTCAGTGTCTGCATGGTCTCGCCGATGTACCATGTTATTGAAGGTGAGAGGTTATGTGATGAAAAGGTGAGGCCGAGAGCGGAGTGGTAGAAAAGGGCAAGGCCAAGAGCAAAGCGGGAGAATAAGGCGAGGCGGCGAGGGGAGCAGGAGAAAATGGCGAGGCCGAGAGCAGAGCACTAGAAAAGGGCTGTGAGTCTGTGAGCAGAGTGGGAGAAAAGTTGCAAAGTGACATCACAGCACAAGGAGGGGCGGCAGAGGTAAGTTACAGGTAAATATTTAATTTAACCTACCTATAACTCAAAGGAGATAAAGTAATTAGTTAAAAAACTAAAAAATATAAGCTAAGTTGATTAAATACATAGGGGGGAAAATTCGCCCCCTTAGCGCCTCCTGTTAGCGCCAGTAGATGGCACTAATGGGGCGCCAAATCTGGCCCCCCATAGCGCCGCCGGTAACAGGTATTGCCGGAAACATTAACGGCAGGTAGATCATGACGTCAGTGCGTGTGCAACGCTCATCGACCACCCGATTTGCAAAATTGATTTTTGCTATTTACCTCACCACCTGGAGTAAACACTGACAGGGAGAGCTGGTGTGCAGCACCAGAAAGCTGGCTCCAGGGACATTATTTAAAAGGATCATCAGTAATCACTCGCAGCTGTCAGGTTAGTTCAGTTTCAGTGGTTTTTTGTTAGTTTCACCCACTGCAACAGTTTCATTCAGTAAGTTCAAGGTCCTTTTGTATCAGGAGTCTTCTGTCAACTAAAAAGTAGCTACAAATTATGCTTCGAAGATTCAGGGCTAGAAATTCATTATAGCTGAGGAATGCGTGGCGTCAGTAGAAAAGTTGAAGAATTATTACCAGGCACTAAAGCTTTAGACTGCACACAAAATTTGTGCTCACTGCTCAAAAAAATGATTGGAGTCCTAATTGCATTAACTTAAAGGGTAATCCAATATCAGGTGCAGTCTAATCACAAGTCATGATTGCAATAGGCTTTTTTCAGTACTTAAAAGTTCATTGATGCTGCAGAACCTCATTCGAGCACTGGGGAAAAAAGAAAAAAAACCGAGAACGATCATTTGATTATTTTTTTCCCTACCTCGGCCACCTCACCTTTAAGTATCATCCCCGAAGCACCTGGTCTCCCAATGAGCACCTCCTACAGCTGCCGGTGTTGTTGCCCGGCGATGCTGCAGGAGGCGAAACCGAAGTTCAGGTCCAGGGCGTGACCGGGGCGCTGCGCATGGGGATGATGTCACACTTTCCATGCGAAGGAGATCGGGGTGGAACACCATACCGCCACCGCAAACCTCCCACCGAAATTAGCGGGAGGCGATATTCTCGCCGCACCCAGGCGGTAAGTGGTTAGTGCCCCATTATCGCCACCCGGAGGTAATAACGGGAGGCGCAAAAGTACCCAATTTCTCCCCCTTAAAGCCTAAGATTTGGTGTTACACTCAAAGGATGTACCAATATCAGGTGCAGTCTAATCGCAAGTCATGATTGTCACAGGCTTTTTTCAGTACTTAAAGGGGAGGTTCATTGATGCTGCAGAACCTCATTCTCAGCATTGCTGGCTGTGCAACTGCCTCAGCAAGCAGAAACAGGATAAGGCACTGGAGGACTGAATCAGGTGTACTTATAGCAGATCCACGCCCCAGGGAGAGAACCCGCAGATTCTGCAATCAAGCATTGGAGGCATTGGTTTTCGCTGTGGCGAGATGGAGGGCGGTGCTCTACCCAGCAAGTGGCAGGAGCCCCTCGCCACAAGTCTTTCACACCATGTGGAGGGAGGTAGCACAGCACGCCTCGGGCAGCACTGTGGTCCCCAGGACCCACACACAGGGCAGGAAGAAATTTAGCGACCTCACTCGCGTAGTCAGGGTGAGTGAATGCTTCAACAAATACTACATACCACCACCTGAGCCACAATCTTTA
The DNA here is from genome assembly GCA_030390025.1 of Squalus acanthias. Lineage (NCBI taxonomy): Eukaryota > Metazoa > Chordata > Chondrichthyes > Squaliformes > Squalidae > Squalus > Squalus acanthias. The sequence goes on along the minus strand of CM059448.1, from coordinate 37,105,824 downwards.
GACACAGCCCAAAGTACCCCACCCCCAGCACTCACCCACCAACAATCTCTACCTACCAACACTCACACCCACATCTCACACCTTGCACACAATGACAGCTATTCAACTATGGCAGGCACATCTCCCAAACACATTGCTCCACACTCACTCGCACACTTTCCTTTCTCTAGCAGGCCAACGTGGCTTACAATAGGAGGGAGCAGGAGCTCACAGGCGAGAGATAAGCCGACACCCAACCACTGTCTGCGCTGGAGAATCGAGTGCTGCAGATTACTGGGCACCAGGTGGTGGGCACCGTGGCCACTGGCGATGTTGACCCCCTTGGGGACAACAACGGTATGTTCACCCCTACTCCTTCTCACATCCCACTTGCCCCTCACCCCACAAGCGTTTTGCACTTTCCAGCTAATCATGCTTTACGGATGCATTTCTCCCTTTCTGCCATCTCTTGTGCCTTTGTGCTTTCAGATAATCAGCAAGCACCTGAGCAGCCTGTCCCCACCTGTCCCTGAGCAGCCTGTTCCTGAGAGCAATAGTAGTAGGGGATTCGATAGTTAGCTGAGCAGACAGGCGTTTCTGTGGCCGCAGACGTGACTCCAGGATGGTATGTTGCCTCGCTGGTGCCAGGCTTAAGGATGTCTCTGAGCGGCTGCAGATCATTCTGAGGGGGGAAGGTGAACAGCCAGAGGTCGTGGTCCATATTGGTACAACGCCATAGGTAGAAAGAGGGATAAGGCCCTGCAGGCAGATTTTAGGGAGCTAGGAAAGAGATTAAGAAGCAGGACCTCAAAGGTAGTAATCTCTGGATTTCTCCTGGTGCCACGCACAAGTGAGTATAGAAATAGGAGGATAGAGCAGATGAATGCATGGCTGGAGAGATGGTGCAGGAGGGAGGGCTTCAGATTCCTGGGGCATTAGGACTGGTTCTGGGGGAGGTGGGACCTGTACAGACCGGATGGGTTGCACCTCAACAGGGCCGGAACCAATATCCTCGCGGGGAGGTTTGCTAATGCTGTTGGGGAGGGTTTAAACTAATTTGGCAGGAGGATGGGCACCAGGATGTAACATTAGAAAGGGGAAATAAAGTGCTCAAAGGATTGGGAGAGGCAGAGAGCACTAAAGTAAGAAATAGTAAGTTATTAGGTGGGGTCAAACTGGATGGTCTAAGATGTGTTTACAGTGTATGTGAATGCACGAAGCGTAGTAAACAAGGTAAGTGAGCTGCAGGCACAAATAGCCACATGGGAATATGATGTTGTGGCAAAAACTGAGACCTGGCTCAAAAAAGGGCAGGATTGGGTATTAAATATTTCTGGTTATAAGGTCTTCAGGAAAAATAGGAGGTGGTGTGGCAGTATCAGTTAAGGAGAATGTTACAGTGCTGGAAAGGGAGGATGTCCTGGAGGGGTCAAGGACAGAATCTATATGGCTAGAGTTAAGAAATAATAGAGGTGCCATTACACTACTAGGTGTATTCTATAGACCACCAAATAATGGGAAAGATATAGAGGAGCAAATTTGCAGAGAAATTACAGAGAGGCGCAAGAACTATAGAGTAGTAATAATGGGGGACTTCAACTATCCTAATATAGACTGGGATTATAATAGTGTAAAGGGCAGAGAAGGGGAAGAATTTCTGAAGTGTGTTCAGGAGAACTTTCTTGATCAGTATGTTTCCAGCCCAACGAGGGAGGAGGCATTGCTGGATCTGGTTCTGGGGAATGAGGTAGGTCAAGTGGAGCAAGTGTCAGTAGTTGAACATTTAGGGAACAGTGATCATAAGGTTTAGTTTAGCTATGGAAAAGGACAGGGAGCAATCTAGATTAAAAATGTTTAACTGGGGGAAAGCCAATTTCAGTGGGATGAGAACAGATCTGGCCTGTGTAAACTGGAATCAAAGATTGGCAGGCAAAACTGTAATGGAACTTTAAAGAGGAAATAGTTCAGGTACAGTTCAGGTACATTCCTACTAGGGGGAAAGGCAGGGCAACTAAAGTCAGGGCTCCCTGAATGACGAAACAGATAGAGAATATGATGAAGCAGAAAAAGAGCGCATATGACAGATGTCAGGTTGCAAATACATCTGAGAATCAGGCTATATATAGAAAGGTCAGAGGAGAAGTGAAAAAGAAAATAAGAGGGCCAAAGAGAGGGTATGAGAATAGAATGGCAGCCAACATAAAAGGTAATCCAAAAGTCTTCTACAGGCATATAAATAGCAAAAGGGTAGTTAGAGGAGGGGTGGGGCCGATTAGGGACCAAAAAGGAGACTTATGCATGGAGGCAGAGGGTATGGCTGAGGTACTAAATTAATACTTTGCATCTGTCTTCACCAAGGAAGAAGATGCTGCCATAGACATAGTGAAGGAGGAGGTAGTGGAGACACTTGATAGGATAAAAATTGATAAAGAGGAGGTATTAGAAAGGCTGGCTGTACTTAAAAGTAGATAAATCACCATGAGCGGATGGGATGTGACATGAATCTTGTCATTCATGTGGAAATGACTTATGAAATAATACTGGGCGGCCTGCTGGTGGCGCTGTCCAGGGAGAGTATAAATACTCGGGCATGGGCCCAGCTTGCTCAGGACATTCTTTGACAGGAACTAGTGAAGGACACAACTAGATCTCCATGTTGAAAAACAGTTGATTAAAGCTTTGTTTAATGCTTAGACCAAGTGCCTAGTAGTTTTCTTACATCAGGATGCATCCTAGGATGCTGAGGGAATTGAGGGAGGAAATCGCGGAGTTACTGGCCATAATATTCCAATCCTTCTTAGATACGGGGGTGGTGCCAGAGGACTGGAGAATTGCAAATGTTACACCATTGTTCAAAAAAGGGTGTAAAGATAAACCCAGCCAGGCCAGTCAGTTTAACCTCGGTAGTGGGGAAGCATTTAGAAACAGTAATCAGGGCCAAAATTAACAGTCATTTGGATAGATGTGGATTAATTAAGGAAAGCCAACACGGATTTGTTAAAGGCAAATTGTGTTTAACTAACTTGATCCAGTTTTTTGATGAGGTAACAGAGAGGGTTGATGAGGGCAATGCAGTTGACAGGGTGTACATGGACTTTCAAAAGGCGTTTGATAAAGTGCCACATAATAGGCTTGCCAGCAAAGTTGAAGCCCATGGAATAAAAGGCAGCATGGATATGAAATTGGCTAAGTGACAGGAAACAGATAGTGGTGAACGGTTTTTTGGACTGGAGGAAGGTGGTGTTCCCCAGGGGTCAGTTCTAGGACCACTGCTTTTCTTGATATATATTAATGACTTGGACGTGGGTGTACAGGGCACAATTTCAAAATATGCAGATGACACAAAACTTGGAAGTACTGTGAACAGTGAGGAGGAGAGTGATAGACTTCAGGAAGACATAGACAGGCTGGTGAAATGGGCAGACATGTGGCAGATGAAATTTAACACAGAAAAGTGCAAAGTGATACATTTTGGTAGAAAAAATGAGGATAGGACATATACACTAAATAGTACAATCCTAAAGGGGGTACACGAACAGAGAGACCTAAGGGTACGTGTGCACAAATCGTTGAAGGTGGCAGGGCAGGTTGAGAAAGCAGTTGAAAAGGCTTACAGGATCCTGGGCTTCATAAATAGAGGTATAGAGTACAAAAGTGTGGAAATTATGATGAACCTGTATATTTAGGAAGGATGTGAAGGCCTTAGAGAAGGTGCAGAAAGAGTTACAAGAATGATTCCAGGAATGAGGGACTTCAGTTACGTTGATAGACTGGAGAAGCTGGGGTTGTTCTCCTTGGAGCAGAGAAGATTGAGAAGAGATTTGATAGAGGTCTTCAAAATCATGAGGGGTCTGGACAGAGTAGATAGAGAGAAACTGTTCCCATTGGCAGAAGGGTCGAGAACCAGAGGACACAGATTTAAGGTGATTAGCAAAAGAACCAAAGGCGACGTAAGAAAAAACATTTTTATGCAGCGAATGGTTAAAATCTGGAATGCACTGCCTGAAAGAGTTGGATAAGTATCTGAAGGAAAAAAATTTGTAGGGCTACGGTGAAAGGGTGGGGGAGTGGGACTAACTGAGAGTCGGCACGGACTCGACGGGCCGAATGACCTTTTTCCGTGCTGTAACCATTCTATGATTCTATGATTGACACCGTAGAGAGCAAGGTGGGTGAAGAGGAGGAGGAGGAAGAACACACTGCGTCACTGCATCTCTCATTCGCAGAAACCAGATCAGATACTGGCACTATGCGTTCATTAGAGGCTGGTATAGTAGCGGGATCTGCACAGGTTGAGGCACCGGGGAACGAGTGGGCTGCAGCAAGGCCAGGGGGAAAGGGTAGCTCAGGGACCAGCTCCTCGGAGGGCGAGTTCGCGCGTGAATTCTGCTGCACAGGACTCAGATGAGGACCTCGATGGGGAGGCCTTTAGAAGAAGGGTGATGGGCATGCGCACGGAGATGATAAGTGCAATGGCAAGGGTGCCCGAGAGCCTCTCGGCAACGGTTAGGAGCGTGGAGGAGTCCGCCTCCAACATTGCACAAGGCTCTGCGCACACCATGGAGCCCATCATTTGCAGTCAGCAAAGGATGGTAGACTCCCAGAGAGACCGTGGCGACCCAGATCTGATGCTGCGTGTGATGGGCGATCTGGCAGTTTCCATTAGGCAGAAGCGACGCAACATCTTAGTGCTGTAATGCAGTCTATGCTTGGTGGCATCTAATCTCAGATTGCTCTCATGCAGTCTCAGCTTGATGCCACGCAAGCTCTGACTACTACCATCGTGGCTGGGTCAACCACCATCCACCAGGGCTTTCACGGTGTCGCAGCAGGCCAGCAATCTGTGCTCCAACAGATTGCAAGGGATACTGAGGTGCTGCCCCAGGGGAAAGGCAGTGGGTCAGTGGAGCAGGAACCTGCTGTCCTCTCTCAGGATGACAGTCCGCCATTGCCCTTGTCACTGCCTGTCATCCAGCCAGCCCAGACTGCTGCTGCCCATGCTGAGGTGGTGCAGTCTACAGTCGGGCCTTCCATGTCCAGAGTTGGTCGAGGGCATCCTGCAAGGCCATCTGAAGTCTCCCACATGACACCCAGCAGCCTTCCACCAGCCGTGCTGCAACCAGTGGGCCAACACTTCATAGGAGCACTAGAGTAGGCAAAGACACAGTAACGACAGGCACTAAGGGACTGCACAAGGGAGTTGAATAGTTAATATTTTTGGTGTAAATATGTGTTCACTGATTTTTGATAAATTTAAGAATTCAGTTTGGATTCTTTTGTGGTGTGTTTCATTTCAGCTTTGTGCTGTGATATGGCCTGCGACAGGGATGGAATGATGGGGATGTGGTGAGCAACGGGGATCTGGGGTTTAAAATCATTCGAACCGCAGTCTGATGAGAAGGCCGATTGAGTTGCTGCCTCCTCCCTCACTCCTGTTCCTCCTCCTCCTCATCCTGCTTGTCCTCCTCCTCTCCCTCTTCCTCCTCCTGAGGTGGTCCCGCAATCCCTTGTGGCAAGGACTGGGCCCTCGTGATGGCCAAGTTGTGGAGCATGCAGCAGACCACCACAAAATGGGACTCCCGCTCAGCCGTGTACTGGAGAGCTCCTCTCGAGCGGTCAAGGCAGTGGAACCGTTGCTTCAGCAGGCCGATGGTCTGCTCGATGATGTTCCTGGTGGCGGCATGGCTCTCATTATATGAGTGCTGGGCAGGAGTGTTGCGATTGCGGAGGGGAGTCTTGAGCCAGGTGGAGAGCGAATAGCCCTTGTTTCTGAGCAGCCAGCCGCGAGCTTGATGTGGTGGCTGGAAGAGTGCTGGCACACCGGTCTGGCGCAGGATGAAGGCATCATGGCTGCTGCCAGGATAGCGGGCATTGACATTGAGGATTAGCTTTCCGTGGTTGCACACCAACTGCGCATTAATTGAGTGGTATCCTTTGCAGTTACGAAAGATCTCAGGATTGTTATGCGGTGCCCACAAAGCCACGTGGGTGCAGCCAATGACGCCCTGCACCATGGGGAATTCCACTAGCCTGGCAAAGCCACATGCATGTTCGTCCTGCTTCTCTCTGGTGATGGGGAAGGAAATGTAATCCCTTTTCCTACTGTAGAGAGCCTCTGTGACCTCCCGGATGCAGTGATGGACGACGAACTGTGAGATGTTCGCTATGTCTCCTGTTGCAGACTGGAAGGATCCGCTGGTGAAGAAATTGAGGGCGGCGGTGATCTTGACTGCCACTGGGAGAGCCGTGGTCACCCTGGTCTGAGGCTGGAGGTCTGGTTGCAGGAGATGGCAGAATTCTGTGACCACCTGGCATTGATGTTCCCAGCGATAACTCTTACCGGCAGCACTACAGGGGGGCGGGATTTGGCGTGCGGTGCTGGATTCACCTCGCCCCGGCGATACTGCTCCAGCACCCCATTAGCACCATTTGGTGGCGCTAACGGGAGCCACTAAGGGGACAATTTTTCCCCCTCAAACTGCTACACTTGGTAACATTAATGGGGGCTGTACTGGCATGCCACCTCGCCCTACAGGACCTACGGTGGAGGGAGCGTAGGCAGCGAGAATGACGGGAACATGTGCGCAGAGAGATGAGGAGGGACATCAGGGCTCTCACCAGGAAGTCTTACCCTCCAGGGGTTAATCCGAGAACACCTCTCCTACCTTCAATTAAGCAAGGAACAGTGTATTAGATAGCTCCGCTTCACCAAGGAGGTGGTCACAGAACTCTGCCACCTCCTCCAAACAGACCTCCAGCCTCACACCTGGATGATTAAACCCCAGATCCCCTTTGCTCACCATATCCCCATCATTCCATGCCTCTCGTAGCGCAAAGCTGAAATGAGAGACACCACAAAATGTTTATTACTCCACTTACCATTCTTATCAAAAAGTAGTGGACACATTTTTACACCAAAAATATTTACTTTTCACCGTTGTGCAATCCCTTAGTGCCTGTCATTACTGTGCCTTTTCTTGTTCTAAAGTTCCTACAAAGTGTTGGCCCAGTGGCTGCAGCACAACTGCTGAGTGTCCATGCGAGAGACTTCAGATGGCCTTGCAGGATGTCCTCGACCAGCTCTGGACCTGGAAGGCCCGGCTGTAGTCTGCACTACTTCAGCATGGACGGCAGCAGTCTGGGCTGGCTGGATGACAAGGGCAATGGCGGAGTGGCTCTGGTGGGAGCAGGATTGCTGTCATCCTGAGAGAGGACAGCAGCTCAGCATCCCTAGCAATCTGTTGGAGCACAGATTGCTGGCCTGCTGTGACACCGTGATAGCCCCGGTCGACGGTGGTATACCCAGACATGATGGCAGCAGTTAGAGCTTGCGTGGCATCAAGCTGAGACTGCATGTGAGCAGTCATGAGATTGGACGCCACCAAGCATAGACTGCATTACAGCACTAAGACGTTGCATTGCTTCTGCCTGCGCTGCAATGGAAGCTGCCAGATCGCCCATCACATGCGGCATCAGGTCTGGGTCGCCACGGTCTCTCTGGGAGTCTCCTTTGCCGAGTGGAAATGATGGGCTCCATGGTGTGCGCAGAGCCTTGTGCAATGTTGGAGGTGGACACCTCCACGCTCCTTACCATTGCCATTACCTTACTCGGGCACCCTTGCCATTGCACCTATGATCTCCGTGTGCATGCCCATCACCCTTCTTCTAAAGGCCTCCCCATCAAGGTCCTCATCTGAATCCTGTGCAGCAGAACTCGCGCGTGAACTCGCCCTCCGGGGAGCTGGCCCCCGACCTACCCTTTCCCCCTGGCCTTGCAGCAGTCCACTCATCCCTGGTGCCTCATCCTGTGCAGATCCAACTACTATGCTAGCCCCTAAAGAAAGCGTAGTGCCAGTATCTGAGCTGGTGTCTGCGGGTGAGAGATGCAGTAACATGGTGCATTCTTCTTCCTCTTCTCCCGCCTCGCTCTCTATGGTGCCCTCTGGGACAGGCTGCTCAGGCGCTTGCTCATTATCTGAAAGCATAAAGGCATGAGAGTCGGGTCAAGGTGAGTGGAGGGGATAGGAAGGGAGAAATGCATGCATACAGCATGATTAGCTGGAATGTGCAAAACACTTGCGGGGTGAGGGGGAAGTGGGATGTGAGAGAAGGAGTAGGGATGAACATACCCTCATTGTCCCCAGGGGGGGTCAACATCTCCGGTGACCATGGCGCCCAACACCTGGCACCCAATGATCAAAGCACTCTATTCTCCAGCGCAGACAGTGGTTGGGTGTCGGCTTGTCACCTGCCTGGGCGCTCCTGCTCCCTCTTGTTGTGCACCACCTTGGGCTGCAAGAGAAGGGAAAGTGTGTGAGTGAGTGTGGAGCAAACTGTTTGGGTGGTGTGCCTGCCATAGTTGAATAGCTGACTTTGCATGCAAGGTGTGAGATGTGCGTGTGAGTGTTGGTAGGTAGAGATTGTTAGTGGGTGAGTGTTGGGGGTGTGGTGCTTTAGGCAGTGTGTGAAGATTGTGGTGCAGATGGTGGTTTGTAGCATTTGTTAAAGCATTCACTCACCCTGACCACCCGAGTGAGGTCATTAAATTTCTTCCTGCACTGTGTGTGAGCCCTGGGGACCACAGTGCTGCCGAAGATGTGCTGTGCTACCTCCCTCCACATGGTGTGGAAGACTTGTGGTAACGGCCTCCTGCCATTTGCCGGGTAGAGCACCGCCCTCCGTCTCTCCACAGCGAAAACCAATGCCTCCAATGCTTCATCGGAGAATCTGTGGGCTCTGTCCTTGGGGTGTGGACCTGCCATGAGCACACCTGGTTCAGTCCTCTGGCTCCTTCTCCTTGTTCTGCTTCTGCTTGCTGAGGCAACTACATAGCCAGCAATGCTGAGAATGAGATTCTGCAGCATCAATGAACCTCCCCTTTAAGTAGTGAAAAAAGCCTGTGGCAATGATGAGTTGCGATTAGACTGCACCCGATATTGGCTCAACCATCTTCAGCTGCTTCATCAATGACCTTCCCTCCACCATAAGGTCAGAAGTGAGGATGTTCGCTGATGACTGCAGTGCTCAGTGCCATTCGCAACTCCTCAGATAATGAAGCAGTCCATGACCGCATGCAGCAAGACCTGGACGACATTCAGGCTTGGGCTGATAAGTGGCAGGTAACATTCGTGCCACACAAGTGTCAGGCAATGACTATCTTCAACAAAAATGAGAAGTCGCACAACACCAGGTTATAGTCCAACAGTTTTATTTGAAATTATGAGCTTTCGGAGCTCTGCTCCTTCATCAGGTACAGTGAGGGAATACAAATCGATTACAAAGTATATATAGACAGAGAACAATGTGTCTGCAGAGATACAATCCGTCAGGGAGGCATTACATCAAAGACACAGCAGAGTACAGCTAAGACAATGAGGTGGGTCACAGGGGGTCCAACGTGTCAAATGCTGCAGTCTGCAGTTAAGCTTTTAACTTTTTTAAAAAAACTGGAAATCACACCTGTGAACCAGACAACGATGTCGAGTCACGTTCTGTAGCGTGACATGAAACCGAGATCCCGGTTGAGGCCGTCCTCATGGGTGCAGAACTTGGCTATCAGTTTCTGCTCGATGATTTTGCGTTGTCGTGTGTCTCGAAGGCCGCCTTGGAGAACGCTAATCCGCAGATCCGAGGCTGAATGTCCTTGACTGCTGAAGTGTTCCCCGACTGGGAGGTAACAATCCTGCGTGGCGATTGTTGCGCGGTGTCCGTTCATACGTTGTCTCAGTGTCTGCATGGTCTCGCCGATGTACCATGCCGCAGTGCATTCTTTCCTGCAACGTATGAGGTAGACAACGTTGGCCGAGTCACATGAGTATGTACCATGTATCTGGTGGGTAGTGTCCTCACGTGTGATGATGGTATCTGTGTTGATGATCTGGCATGTCTTGCAGAGGTTGCCGTGGCAGGGTTGTGTGGTGTCGTGGTCGCTGTTCTCCTGACAGCTGGGTAATTTGCTGCGAACGATGGTACTTTTGAGGTTAGGCGGCTGCTTGAAGGCGAGTAGTAGAGGCGTGGGGATGGCCTTAGCAAGGTGTTCGTCGTCATCGATGACATGTTGAAGGCTACGAAGAACATGACGTAGTTTCTCCGCTCCGGGGAAGTACTGGACGACGTACAGGGATATGACGCTCGACTCGTCGATCGACAGTTCCGACGGGCCATAGCGAAAAATCGCATAGACCTCCTCAGAAGGCGAACATGGGACACACCAACAGAGTACCCTACGTCGTCCAGTACTTCCCCGGTGCATACTCATGTGACTCGGCCAACGTTGTCTACCTCATACGTTGCAGGAAAGAATGCACCGTGGCATGGTACATCGGCGAGACCATGCAGACACTGAGACAACGTATGAACGGACACCGCGCAACAATCGCCAGGCAGGATTGTTACCTCCCAGTCGGGGAACACTTCAGCAGTCAAGGACATTCAGCCTCGGATCTGCGGGTTAGCGTTCTCCAAGGCGGCCTTCGAGACACACGACAACGCAAAATCATCGAGCAGAAACTGATAGCCAAGTTCCGCACCCATGAGGACGGCCTCAACCGGGATCTCGGTTTCATGTCACGCTACAGAACGTGACTCGACATCGTTGTCTGGTTCACAGGTGTGATTTCCAGTTTTTTTAAAAAAGTTAAAAGCTTAACTGCAGACTGCAGCATTTGACACGTTGGACCCCGTGACCCACCTCATTGTCTTAGCTGTACTCTGCTGTGTCTTTGATGTAATGCCTCCCTGACGGATTGTATCTCTGCAGACACATTGTTCTCTGTCTATATATACTTTGTAACCGATTTGTATTCCCTCACTGTATCTGACGAAGGAGCAGAGCTCCGAAAGCTCATAATTTCAAATAAAACTGTTGGACTATAACCTGGTGTTGTGCGACTTCTCATTTTTGTCCACCCCAGTCCAACACCGGCATCTCTGCATCATATCTTCAACAAGCGAGTGTCTAACCACCGCCCCTTGACATTCAACGGCATTACCATCACCGAATCCCCTTCCATCGATATCCTGGGGATCACCATTGACCAGAAACTTAACTGGACCAGCCACAGAAATACTGTGGCAACAAGAGTAGGTTAGAGGCTGGGGGGGGAGAAATTCAGTCGCGCCCCATTTGGGGCGCAATTATCGGCCGTGCGCAAAGATTAGCGCCTGGCGCTAATTATCGCCACTGACTGCAAACTTGACTTCTATCGCCCCTGCAGGTGATTGGAGCGCTAAATCAGGCACTACACATCTGTCTTAAGGCGCAAAGGCCGAGGAGCGAGGCGCTAACTCAGAGCGCGGGCGCAGCGCAGGTGCTGTCAGTTAGCGATGGAACACAGACACACTGGCGCCAGACAGTTCTTAAAGGGAAGGGTCGATCTTGCACTCCAGCCACACCCTGGTCATTGGAGCCTTGAATCTCGGCCTGTAGAGACCTGTGCCTAAATCTTCCAGCCAAGGACTATGGAGAGGGTGAGAGAACGAGCTCAGCGCTTCAGCGAGCGGGCCTTGGATGCTCTGGTTGGCGCGGTGGAGCGCAGAAGATCTATACTCTTCCCTGAGAGTGGCAGGAGGCCTTTGCCGCGCAAGTACAGAAGAGTGTAGAGGGAGGTGGCTCAGAGCGTCTCCTGCAGGAGCGTGGTGCCCAGGACCCATGTACAATGTCGAAAAAAGTTCAACGACCTCACTCGGGTCGTCAGGGTGAGTGGCTTTTTTCAATACCTCTCCATCCCTCCATCTCAACCTCACTCTATGGCCAGAGGGTCTTAAAACCCCAATGCACAACACTCATCCAACACCTATGGCCCTCTCATGAAACACGCACACACAGTCCACACTTTGCATACAGTAAGGGCTATTCACCTATGGGAGGCACATCAGGCAAGACCATGGCTGCATACAGTAAGGGCTATTCACCTATGGGAGGCACATCAGGCAAGACCATGGCTGCATACAGTAAGGGCTATTCACCTATGGGAGGCACATCAGGCAAGACCATGGCTGTATATTTACTCAGACGCCGTTCTTTTTCTTTCAGGCCAAGCTATCTCATAATAGGAGACAGCAGCAACGGACGGGTGGAGGGCGGCCTCAGCTGCAACCCCTCAGCGATCTTGAGGCGCGCGTCCAGAGGATTGTGGCAAGCCGGGTGATCGGTCCCGTCGCCACTGGAGACGCTGACCCCGTTCTGGACAGCAATGGTAAGGTCATCACCTTTTTGTCCTCTGTCCTTCCACTTATCCCTCACAACACCAGCCTTTGACACTTACAATCCAACTTACTAAATCGCTGCACTTATTCCTCCCTTACTGCCACCCTGTCCTTACGCTAAAGCCACTCTTGTACCTCCCTGCTTTCAGATGGTGATTCACCAGCTGAGGAGACGGGCCTTCAAGCTGCCAGTGGGAGTGAAGCTGCTGGCAAGGAGGAAGATGAAGGCGGAGCATCAGTGCCACCCTCTCCCGAGGAAGCCCATGCCCACACTGGGAACACGCCTTCCCTGGAGGGGAGCAGGGGGGAAGGGTCTGATGAGGGTGAAGCTCCAGGACCCAGCGGGCTGCAGCAACGCCATGGGGGTAGGGAAGAACGGGGGCCTTCTCCCCGGAGGGAGAGTATGCCAGCGACTCCTACTGCACAGGACGCAGAGGAGGAGCGGCTCATCGCTGAAATGAACACCCAGGCGGTGGGCATGCACACTGAGCTCATGGGTGCAGTGGGAAGGGTGCCCGAATGCATTGAATCACTGGCAAGGAGTGTGGAGCACTTCGCTGTAGCACAGGCGGATGCCACACTAAAGCTTAGTGCTGCAATTCAGTCTCAGACTGCTCTCATGCAGACTCAGAAAAGGCCACGCGAGCACTGACTGCTGCCATCCTCGATGGTTCGTACACATTTCCCCGGGGCTCTCACCGCGCCGCAGCAGGCCAGCAATCTGTGCTCCATCAGATTGCTCCGAATGCTGAAGTGCTGCCCCGTGGGAGTGCCAGTGTGTCGGTCGAGCAGGGAGTTGCTGTCCTCTCTCAAGATGACAGCATTCCTGCTGCCACCACTGTCACTTCTCCACTGCACTTGCCACCGCCTGTAGGACAGACTGCTGCCGCCCATGCAGAGTTGGTGCAGTCTGCAGCCGGGCCCTCCAGGCCCAGAGCTGGTCGAGGCCGTCCTTCAAGGACATCTGCAGTCTCAGGTTCTGACAATCAGCAGCCTTCCACCAGCCTTGCTGCAGCCACTGAGGTCCCATTACGGAGGAGCAGTAGGGTAAGAAGGGGGGAAGTGCGCAAAGGAAGGAGATCACCCTCGAAGGGCAAAAAGTAGGAGGTGTGACAAAATGTTGGTCTTTTTTTTATTAAAGGCTAAGGTTCGTGGTCAAACTTTTGGACATTATCTCCAGATTATGAGAACCAGTTCTGTTAATGACTGTGTTTTTGTGTTTCTTTCTATTAGTTTGTCATGAGGAAATGACACACACAGAGTTTGTGAAATAAATAAGTTTTTGTATTCAAAATATACATGTTTGGTGTTTGGAATCATTGGTGCCTTGGCCAGCTTAGGGGTTGCGGGTTGGTTTCATTCATGTTGTTCTCAATGGCAGAAGCCATTTCCACAGCAGGGGCCCTAGAAGCGGCTTGCTATCAGCCGTTGACGGACGGCCCTTGCAGTTTCAACATTGTGGGCCGCCCTCACGCCTTGGTGCTGCTGATGATCATCCTCCTCCTCCTCTTCCTCCTCTTCCTCCTCCTCCTCTGGTGGTGCTCCAAGGCCTGGTGGCATTGGCTGGGTCCTGAGGATTGCCATGTTATGCAGCATGCAGCACACAACTACGAAGTGGGAAACTCGCTCAGGCGAGTACTGCAGGGCTCCTCCAGAATGGTCGAGACAGCGGAACCGTTGCTTCAGCATGCCGATTGTGTGCTCAACGATGTTCCTGGTAGCTTGATGGCTCTCGTTGTACCGCAGCTCAGCAGGGGTGTTGGGCGTATGGAGCGGTGTCATCAGCCAGGTGCTCAGTGGATACCCCTTGTCCCCGAGAAGCCAACCAACTGGCTGATGCGGTGCCTCGAAAAGTTCTGCCACAGTAGTCTGGCGCAGGATGAAAGCATCGTGGCAGCTGCCAGGATAGTGGGCATTGACAGCGAGTATCAGCTGTATGTGGTCACAGACCAACTGAACATTCAAGGAATGGAACCCCTTTCTGTTCCGGAAATCCTTGGCATTCTCATGCGGAGCACGCAAAGCCACATGCGTGCACTCAATGGCGCCCTGCACCATGGGGAAGCTCGCTATCCTCACAAAGCCCAGAGCGCGTTCATGCTGCTTGTCTGGGGTCATGGGGAAAGAGATGTACTCTCGTCTCCTTTTAAAGACGGCATTTGTGACCTGACGAATGCAGCAATGCACCGCGAACTGGGAGATATTGGCGATGTCCCCAGCAGCAGATTGAAATGAGCCAGTAGCATATAAGTTCAGAGCCACTGTGATCTTCACTGCCACCGACAGAGACGTCCTGGACCTCAGTTGAGGCTGCAGATCTGGCTGCAGCAGGTGACAGAGCTCAGTGACCACCTCCTTGCTGAAGCGCAGCCTTCGCAAACACTGCTGCTCAGACATATGAATGTAGGAGAGCTGTTCACGATATACCCTGGGAGGGTAAGCTCTCCTGTACAGACGCCTGTTGGCCCTCCTCCGTCTGGCCATCATTGCCACTCTCTCTCTGCATCTCTGTGTCCTCCGATTCAGCTGTCGCAGGACGACGCCCCCAATCAGTGCAGCCCCCATAGTCTCTTAGCAAGCAAAGTTATGAAGGCCAAAAACCAAAGTACCTGCCAAGTTATGATCAGTAGCCAAAACTACCTCACACAGCGTTGACTCAATGCAGAAGTCTCTCTTTCTCTCTCTCCGAATCTCTCTCTCTCTCTCAGAACGAGTGTTGCAAAAATGTCAACCACAGAGAAAGACAGGAAGAGGCCCCCTTTAAATAGCGCCCCCCCCAGCCCCACAGCGACTGATAGCGTTCCAGTCTTCCGGTCGTTGGATGCGCCAGGCGGAAAGGATGGGGGCGCCACTCAATTTCCGCTCCGGGGCGCCACAAGGGCGTTGCACCCTCGTATGACGTCAAGATCTGCGTGCGCAGGAGATCGCGGCGGTAAAGTTTAGCGCCGCCGCAAAATGTCTAGTTAAGTTCGCGAGCGGCGCAAACATCGCTGCGCCCAGGCGCTAGCTGCTTTGCGCCCCATTAGCGCCCTCTTAAGGCGCTAACGGGAGGCGCAACCAACTGAATTTTTCCCCCTGGGTATTTTGCGGTGAGTGTCTCACCTCCTGACTCCCCAAAGCCTTGCCTCCATCTACAAGGCACAAGTCAGGAGTGTGATGGAATACTCTCCACTTGCCTGGATGAGTGCAGCTCCAACAACACTCAAGAAGCTTGACACCATCCAGGACAAAGCAGCCCGCTTGATTGGCACCCCATCCACCACCTTAAACATTCACTCCCTCCACCACCGGCATACCGTGGCTGCAGTGTGTACCATCTACAAGATGCACTGCAGCAACTCGCCAAGGCTTCTTCGGCAGCACCTCCCAAACCCGCGATCTCTCACCTAGAAGGACAAGGGCAGCAGGCGCATGGGAACACCACCACCTCCAAGTTCCCCTCCAAGTCACACACCATTCTGACTTGGAAGCATATCGGCGTTCCTTCATCGTCGCTGGTTCAAAATCCTGGAACTCCCTCCCTAACAGCACTGTGGGAGCACCTTCACCACACGGACTGCAGCAATTCAAGAAAGCAGCTCACCACCACCTTCTCAAAGGCAACTAGGGATGGGCAATAAATGCTGGCCTTGCCAGCGACGCCTACAGCCCATGAACGAATATAAAAAAAAACCTTGGCTTTTAAGACTTGATTTAGGACTCCAATCATTTTATTGAGCAGTGAGCATGAATTTTTCATGCAGTGTAAAGCATTTGCACCTGGCGCTAACTCTCCAACTTTTCTAATGACACCGCCTATTCCTTGGCTATAACGAATTTCTAGCCCATAAACTTTAATTAATTAAATAAATAAAACACAGTTATATAGGGATGGCAGTGCAGGAGGTGTGTTGTAACTGCAGCATGTGGGAGTTTGGGGAGAACATCGTGATCCTGGACAACCAGATCTGCAGTAAGTGTCTGCATCTTGAGGAACTTCAGCTCAGAGTTGTTGAGCCGGAGTCCGAGGTGCAGACATTGTGGAGCATCAGTGAGGGGAAGAGTTACCTGGACACTTTGATCCAGGAGGCAGTCACACCCCTTAGGTTAGGTAATGGTACAGGTCTGGTTGTGGTCAGGGACAGGAGAATGTGACTGCGACTCAAGCAGGTAAGGGGACCCCAGGTGCAGTGCTGGAGGTTACTCGGCCTTTGTCCTTATCCAACAGGTATGAGGTTCTTGCTGCCTGTGTGGTCTAGGGCAAAGTCTGCAGGGTGGATGAGCAAAATCACCATGGTACAGGAGGCCATTCAAGTGGAGGGAGTGAAAAGGAATGTGGTAGTGGTTGGGGACAGTATAGTCAGGGGATAGATACTGTTCTCTGCAACCAGAACTGGGAGTTCCGAAGGTTGTATTGCCTGCCCGGTGTTAGGGTTAAGGATATCTCCTCGCGGCTGGAGAAGAACTTAGAGTGGGAGGGGAAGGATCCAGTTGTCGTGGTCGTAGGAACCAATGACATAGGTAGAACTGGGAATGAAGTTCTGCTGAGGGAGTTTGAGGAGCTAGGGTCCAAATTAATAAGCATAACCTCAAAGGTAATAATCTCTGGATTACTACTTGTGCTACGCGCAAATTGGCATAGGGTCAAACAGATCAGAGAGTTGAACGCATGGCTCAAAGAGTAGAGTGGGAGACAGGGGTTTCGATTCATGGGGCACAGGCACCAATACTGGGCAAAGAGGGAGCTATTTCAGTGGGACGGGCTCCACTGGCTGGGACCAGTTTCCTGGCAAATCGAATACCTAGGGGTGAAGATAGGGCTTTAAACTAAAAAGGGTGGGAGGGTTCAGGTGAGGGGAAATTTATAAATCTAAAGAGAAAAGTCAAGGCCATAGAGCAGTGTAGCAATTTGGGTAAAGATAAGCAGTGTGACAGAAAGCGACAGCGAGTTGAATAAGGTCAAATCAGGGAAAAATTGTAAAAAGTTAAAATTAAAGGTGCTTTATCTGAATGCATGAAGCATTCATAACAAGATAGATGAATTAATGGCACAAATAGAGATAAATGGATTTGATCTAATAGCCACTACAGAGACGTGGTTGCTTGGGGACGAAGGTTGGAACTCAATATTTCAGGGCGCTTGAAGTTTGGAAAAGACAGACAAAATGGAGAGGGGTAGCCCTGATAACATAGGATGAGATAAGGACAGTAGTAAGGAAGGATCTTGGCTCGGAAGAGCAGGAAGTAGAATCACTTTGGGTAGAGATAAGAAATAATAAGGGCCAGAACACACTGGTTTTATAGGCCCCCTAACAGTAGCTATACTGTTGGACAGAGTATTAATCAAGAAATAAGAGGAAGTTGTAACAAAGGTAATGCAATAATCGTGGACGACTTTAATCTTCATATAGACTGGACAAATCAAATTGACAAAAGTAGTTCATGGAATGCGTGCGAGACAGTTTCCTAGAACATTGTGGAACCAACCAAGGGAACAGGCTATTTTAGATCTTGTCTTGTGTAATGAGACAGTGTTACTTAGTAATCTCATTGTAAAGGATCCTCTGGGGAAGAGTGGTCATAATATGATAGAATTTCACATTGAGTTCGAGAGTGACATATATAATACAAAACTAGAGTCTTAAACTTAAATAAAGCCAATTGCATAGATATGAGGGGCGAGTTGGCTAAGGTAGATTGGGAAATTAGATTAAAAGGTATGATGGTAGATAAGAAATGGTGAACATTTGAAGAAATATTTAATAATTCTCAACGAATATACATTCCATTGAGAAATTAAAACTCCAGGCAAAAAGTGATCCATCTGTGGCTAACTAAAGAGGTTAAGAATACCATTAGAAGCATAGAAGCACAGAAGATAGGAGCAGGAGTAGGCCATTCGGCCCCTCGAGCCTGCTCCGCCATTTAATGAGATCATGGCTGATCATCCAAATTCAGTACCCTGTCCCTGCTTTCTCCCCATATTCCTTGATCCCTTTAGCCTTAAGAAATATATCTATCACCTTCTTGAATATATTTAATGAATTGGCCTCAACTGCCTTCTGTGGTAGAGAATTCCACAGGTTCACAACTCTCTGGGTGAAGAAATTCCTCCTCATCTCAGTCTTAAATGGCTTACCCCTTATCCTTAGACTGTGACCTCTGGTTTTGGACTCCCCCGCCATCGGGAACATGCTTCCTGCATCTAGTCTGTCTAGTCCTGTTAGAATTTTATAAGTTTCAATGAGATCCCCTCTCATTCTTCTAAACTCTAGCGAATATAAGCCTAATCGACCCAATCTCTCTTCATACGTCATTCCTGCCATCCCAGGTATCAGTCTGGTAAATCTTCGCTGCACTCCCTCCATGGCAAGACCATCCTTCCTCAGATAAGGCGACCAAAATTGCACACAATACTCAAGGTGTGGTCTCACCAAGGCCTAGTACATCTGCAGCAAGACATCCTTGCTCCTGTACTCGAATCCTCTCGCTATGAAGGCCAACATACCATTTGCCTTCTTAACCGCCTGCTGCACCTGCATGCTTACCTTCAGCGACTGGTGCACAAGGACTCCCAGATCTCGTTGCACTTCCCCTTTTCCCAATCTATTGCCGTTCAGATAATAATCTGCCTACCTGTTTTCGCCACCAAAGTGGATAACCTCGCATTTATCCACATTATACTGCATCTGCCATGCATCTGGCCAATCACCCAACCTGTCCAAATCATACTGGAGTTTCTCTGCATCCTCCTCACAGCACACACGCCCACCCAGCTTTGTGTCGTCCGCAAACTTAGACATATTACATCTAGTTCCCTCGTCTAGATCATTAATATATATTGTGAATAGCTGGGGTCCTAGCACCGATCCCTGCGGTACCCCACTAGTCACTGCCTGCCACTCGGAAAAAGACCCGTTTTTTCCAACTCTTTGCTTCCTGTCTGCCAACCAGTTCTCTATCCAAATCAGTACCTTACCCCCAATCCCATGTGCTTTAACTTTGCACGCTAATCTCTTATGCGGGACCTTATCGAAAGCCTTCTGAAAGTCCAAATACACCACATCCACTGGTTCTCCCTTATCGATTCTACCAGTTACATCCTCAAAAAATTCCAGTAGATTAGTCAGGCATGATTTCACTTTTGTAAATCCATGTTGACTTTGTCCTATCCTGTCACTGTTTTCCAAGTGCTCTGCTATTACATCTTTTATAATGGACTCTAGCATTTTCCCCACTACCGATGTCAGGCTTACCGGTCTATAATTCCCCGTTTTTTCTCTACCACCTTTTTTAAGTAGTGGGGTTACATTAGCTACCCTCCAATCCATGGGAACTGTTCCAGAGTCTATAGAATTTTGAAAGATGACCAGCAATGCATCTACTATTTCTAGGGCCACTTCCTTAAGTACCCTAGGATGTAGATTATCAGGCCCTGGGGATTTATCGGCCTTCAATCCCGTCAATTTCCCTAACACCATTTCCCTACAAATACTGATTTCATTCAATTCCTCCCTCCCATTAGACCCTATGTTCCCCAACATCTCTGGGAGTTTATTTGTGTCCTCCTTTGTGAAGACAGAACCAAAGTATGTATTTAATTGGTCAGCCATTTCTTTGTTCCCCATTATAAATTCCCCTGATTCTGACTGCAAGGGACCTACGCTTGACTTCACCAATCTTTTTCTCTTCACATATCTACAGAAGCTTTTACAGTCAGTTTTTATGTTCCCTGCAAGCTTACTCTCATATTCTATTTTCCCCCTCTTAATTAATCTCTTTGTCCTCCTTTGCTGAATCCTAAACTGCTCCCAATCCTCAGGTTTGCTGCTTTTTCTGGTCAATTTATATGTCCTCTCCTTGGATCTTATGCTATTCCTAATTTCCCTTGTTAGCCACGGTTGAGTCACCTTTTTTGTTTTATTTTTATGCCAAACAGGGATGAACAAATTCTGTAGTTCATCCATGCAATCTTTAAATGTTTGCCATTGCCTATCCACCGTCAACCCTTTAAGTAACACTCCCCAATCCATCCTAGCCAACTCGCGCCTCATACCATCGTAGTTTCCTTTATTTAAATTCAGGACCCTAGTCTCTGAGTCAACTACTTCACTCTCCATCTTAATGAAGAATTCTATCATATTATGATCGCTCCTCCCCAAGGGGCCTCGCACAACAAGATTGCTAATTAATCCTTTCTCATTGCATAATACCCAATCTAAGATGGCCTGATCTCTAGTTGGTTCCTTGAAATATTGGTCCAGGAAACCATCCTGTATACACTCTAGGGATTCCTCCTCCACCGTATTGTTACTAATTTGGTTAGCCCAATCTATATGTAGATTAAAAATTCACCCATGATAACTGCTGCGCCCTTATTGCACGTGTCTCTAATTTCCCGTTTAATGCCATCCCCAACCTCAGCATTACTGTTTGGGGGTCTGTATACAACTCCCACTAACGTTTTCTGCCCCTTGGTATTTCTCAGCTCTACCCATACAGATTCCACATCATCAGAGCTAATATCCTTCCTTACTATTGTGTTAATCTCCTCTTTAACCAGCAATGCTACCCCACCTCCTTTTCCTTTTTGTCTGTCCTTCCTGAATATTGAATACCCCTGGATGTTGAATTCCCAGCCTTGGTCACCCTGGAGCCATGTCTCTGTAATCCCAATTATATCATATCCGTTTACATATATTTGCGCAGCTAATTCATCCACCTTATTACGAATGCTCCTCGCATTAAGACACAAAACCTTCAGGCTTGTTTTTTTAACACTCTTAGTTCTTTTAGAATTATTATTTAATGTAGCCCTGTTTGATTTACACCCTTGATTTCTCTGCCTTCCACTTTTGCTTTTCTCCTTCCTGTCTTTTGCTTCTATCCTTGCTTCCCTTTCCTCTGTTTCCCTGCACAGGTTCCCAACCCCCTGCCATTTTAGTTTAAACCCTCCCCAACAGCACTAGCAAACGCTCCCCCTAGGACATCGGTCCCGGTCCTGCCCAGGTGCAAACTGTCCAGTTTGTACTGGTCCCACCTCCCCCAGAACCGGTTCCAATGTCCCAGGAATTTGAATCCCTCCCCCTTGCACCATTCCTCTAGCCACGTATTCATCTGAAATATCCTTCTATTTCTACTCTGACTAGCACGTGGCACTGGTAGCAATCCTGAGATTACTACCTTTGAGGTCCTATTTTTTAATTTACCTCCTAACTCCCTATATTCAGCTTTTAGGACCTCATCCCGTTTTTTACCTATATCGTTGGTACCTATATGCACCACGACAACTGGCTGTTCACCCTCCCCCGCCAGAATGCCTTGCAGCCGCTCCGAGACATCCTTGACCCTTGCACCAGGGAGGCAACATACCAACCTGGAGTCTCGTTTGCGGCCGCAGAAATGCCTATCTATTCCCCTTACAATACAATCCCCTATCACTATAGCTCTCCCGCTCTTTTTCCTCCTGTCCTGTGCAGCAGAACCACCCATGGTGCCAGGAATTTGGCTGCTGCTGCCTTCCCCTGATAAGCCATCTCCCTCAACAATATCCAAAGTGGTATATCTGTTTGAGAGAGGGATGTCCACAGGGGACCCCTGCACTACCTGCCTGTGCTTACTACTCTGCCCGGTGGTCACCCATTCCCTTCCTGCCTGTGCAGCCTTTACCTGCGGTGTGACCAACTCCCTAAACGTGCTATCCATGATGTCCTCAGCATCGCGAATGCTCCAGTATGCATCCATTCACAGCTCCAGCGCTGCAATGCGGTCTGCCAGTAGCTGCAGCTGGATACACTTCCGCACACATGGTCAACAGGGACACAGGAAGTGTCCCTGATGTCCCACATAGTGCAGGAGGAGCATGCCATGGGGCTGAGCTGTGCTGCCATGACTTACCCTTTAATTAATTTAAATTAACTCAAATCAATCCCACAAATTACACTACAATTAAATGATATACTCAAGGGGCCTTGTATACTAGCCTTCCCTGCTACACAACAGAGACCTTAGAAACTATAACCACAAAAATTAGGACCTTCTAAACTTTATAAACTATTAACCTTAACTGTCAAACTACAGAGCAGTATAAATACTCACCTGGCCCTACTCACCCAATCTGCTGCTTCCTCTTGCCCGCGTCACTTTTTGAATTGTGATGTGGCTCTGTAACGCTGCCGCCGGTCTGTGAGATTGGTAGGCCTCTGAAAAAAAGCCCGCGAAAGTGAGTTTAATTACTCACTGTGCTGCTGCTCTCTCTGCTCCCGACACTGGCCTCTTAAAAAAAGCCCGCGAAAGTGAGTTTAAATACTCACTGTGCTGCTGCTCTCTCCACTCCCGACACTGGCCTCTGAAAAAAAGCCCGCAATTAGATTGAAAGAAGAAGCTTATAATGTTGCCAAGAATAGTAGTAAGCCTGAGGATTGGTAGAATTTTAGAACCAGCAAAGGGCAAAGGATGACCAAAAAATAGATAAAGAGGTAGAAAATAGAATATGAGAATAAACTAGCAAGAAATATAAAAACAGATTGTAAAAGCTTCTACAAGTATGTAAAAAGGAAGAGAGTAGCAAATCTAAACATAGATCCCTTAGAGGCTGAGACAGGAGAAATTATAATGCGGAACAAGGAAATGGCAGAGACGTTAAACAAATATTTGTATCTGTCTTCACAGTAGAAGACACAAAAAACATACCAGAAATAGTGGGGAACCAAGGGTCTAATGAGAGTGAGGAAATTAAAGTAATTAACATTAGTGAAGTAAAAGTACTGGAGAAATTAATGGGACTAAAAGCTGAAAAATCCCCATGACCTGATGGCCTACATCCTCGGGTTCTAAAAGAGGTGGCTGCAGAGATAGTGGATGCATTGGTTGTGATCTTCCAAAATCCCCTAGATTCTGGAACAGTCCCAGTGGATTGGAAGGTAGCAAATGTAACACCGCTATTCAAGAAAGGAGGCAGAGAGAAAACAGGGAACTACAGGCCAGTTAACCTGACATCAGTCATCAGGAAAATGCTGCAATCCATTATTAAGGAAGTGGTATCAGGGCACTTAGAGAATCATAATATGATTAGGCAGAGTCAACATGGTTTTATAAAAGGGAAATCATTTTGATGAATCTATTACAGTTTTTTGAGGATGTAACTAACAAGGTAGATAAAGGGGAACCAATGGATGTAGTATATTTGGATTTTCAAAAGGGATTTGATAGCATGCCAACGAAAGGGTATTACACAAGATAAGGGCTCATTGTACTATATTAACATGGATAGAGGATTGGTTAAAGGACAGAAAACAGAGTAGGAATAAACGGGTCATTTTTAGGTTGGCAGGTTGTTACTAGTGAGGTGCCGCAAGGATCAGTGCTGGTGCCTCAGCTATTTACAATCTATATTAATGACTTAGATGAAGGGACCGAGTGCAATGTATCCAAGTTTGTTGACGATACAAAGCGAGGTGGGAAGGTAAGCTGTGAGGAGGGCACAAAGAGCCTGCAAAGGGATATAGACAGATTAAGTGAGTGGGCAATAAGATAATGTGGAGAAATGTGAGCTTATTCACTTCGGTAGGAAGAATAGAAAATCAGAATATTTTTTAAATGGTGAGAAACTATTAAATGTTGGTGTTCAGAGAGATTTAGGTGTCCTCGTACATTATACACAGAAAGTTAGCATGCAGGTACAGCAAGCAATTAGGAAGGCAAATGGCATGTTGGCTTTTATTGCAAGGGGGTTGGAGTACAAGAATAAGGAAGTCTTACTACAATTGTACAGGGCTTTGGTGAGACCACAGTTGGAGTACTATGCACAGTTTTGGTCTCCTTATCTGAGAAAGGACATTCTTGCCTAAGAGGCGGTGCAACGAAAGTTCTAGCTTGATCCCTGGGATGAGAGGGTTGTCCTATGAGGAGAGATTGAGTATATTGGGCCTATACTCTCGGGAGTTTAGAATAATGAGAGGTGATCTCACTGAAACATATAGGGGGAAAAATTCGTCCCCTTAGCGCCTCCTGTTAGCGCCGGCAGATGGCGCTAATGGGGTGCTAGAGCAGTATCGCCGGGGCGAGGTGAATACAGCGGCACAGGCCAAATGTCGCACCCCCGTAGAACCGCCGGTAAGAATTATCACCGGGAACGTCAACGCCAGGTGGATCGTGACATCAGTGACTGTGCAACGCTCACTGACTGCCCGATCTGCAAAATTAATTATCGCCGCCTACCTTAGCGTCTGGAGTAAACACTGACAGGGAGAGCTGGCGTGAAGCACCAGGAAGCCAGCTCCAGGACATTATTTAAAGGGAGCATCAGTAATGACTCACAACTGTCAGGTTAGTGCAGTTTCAGTGGTTTCTTTTCAGATTCACATACTCCAACAGTTTCAATCAGTAATTTCAAGGTTCTTTTGTATCAGGAGTTTTGTGGCAGCTAAAAAGTAGCTACATTTATTCTTTAAAAAATCAAACTGCTACACTTGGTAACATTAATGGGGGTTGTACTGGCATGCCACCTCACCCTCCAGGATCTATGATGGAGGGAGCGTAGGCAGCGAGAATGACGGGAACATGTGCGCAGAGGGAGGAGGGACATCAGGGCTCTCACCCTCCAGGGGTATTCCGAAAGCACTTCTCCTACCTTCAGTGAAGCGAGGAGCAGTGTATTAGATGGCTCCGCCTCACCAAGGAGGTGGTCACAGAACTCTGCCACCTCCTCCAAACTGACCTCCAGCCTCACACCAGGATGACTTAAACCCCACATCCCCTTTGCTCAGCACGTCCCCGTCATTCCATCCCACTCGCAGGCCATTTCACAGCACAAAGCTGAAATGACTGACACCACAAAAGAATGGTAAATTAATTAATAAATTTATCAAAAAGCAGTGAACACATATTTACAACAACAATATTTAATATTCACCCTTGTGCAATCCCTTAGTGCCTGTCGTTACTGTGCCTTTGCCTACTCTAGTGCTCCTACGAAGTGTTGGCCCAGTGGCTGCAGCACGGCTGGTGGAAGGCTGCTGAGTGTCCGTGCGGGAGACTTCAGATGGCCTTGCAGGACGTCCTCGACCAGCTCTGGGCCTGGAAGGCCCGTCTGTAGACTGCACCACCTCAGCATGACCGGCAGCAGTCTGGGTTGGCTGGATGACAGGCAGCGACAATGACGGAGTGGCAGTGGTGGGAACACGAATGCTGTCATCCTGAGAGAGGACAGCAGGTTCCTGCTCCACTGACACACTGCCACTCCCCCGGGGCAGCACCTCAGCATCCCAACAATCTGTCGGAGCACAGATTGCTGGCCTGCTGCGACACTGTGAAAGCCCTGGTCGACGGTGGTAGACCCAGACATGATGGCAGCAGCCAGAGCTTACGTGGCATCAAGCAGTCTGAGATTGGATGCCACCAAGCATAGACTGCATTACAGCGCTAAGACGTTACATTGCTTCCACCTGTGCTGCAATGGAAGCTGCCAGATCACCCATCACATGCGGCATCAGGTCTGGGTTGCCACGGTCTCTCTGGGAGTCTACCATCCTTTGCAGACTGCAAATGATGGGCTCCATGGTGTGCGCAGAACCTTGTGCAATATTGGAGGTGGACTCCTCCACGCTCCTTATCATTGCCGAGAGGCTCTTGGGCACCCTTGCCATTGCACCTATCATCTCCGTGCGCATGCCCATCATACTTCTTCTAAAGGCCACCCCACCAAGGTCCTCATCTGAGTCCTGAGCAGCAGAACTCACGCGCCAACTCGCCCTCTGGGGAGCTGGCACCCAAACTACCCTTGCCCCCAAGCTACCCTTGCCCCACTTTGCTTCACCCTGTGCAGATCCCGCTACTATACTAGCCTCTAAAAAATGCATAGTGCCAGTATCTGAGCTGGTGTCTGCAGGTGAGAGATGCAGGTGAGAGATGCAGTGACGCGGTGTGTTCTTCCTCCTCCTCTTCTCCCGCCTCGCTCTCATCGGTGCCCTCCGGGACAGGCTGCTCAGGTGCTTGCTGATAGCTGAAAGCATAAAGGCACAAGAGTCGGGTTAAGGTGAGAGGAGGGGGGCAGGAAGGATGAAATGCATGCATACAGCATGATTAGCTGGAAAATGCGAAACGCTTGTGGGGTGAGGGGAAGGTGGGATGTGAGAAGAAAGAGTAGGGAAGATCATACCGTTGTTGTCCCCAAAGGGGTCAACATCACCGGTGGCCATGGCGCCCAGCACCAGGTGCCCAACAATCTGCAGCATTGTATTCTCCAACACAGACAGTGGTTGGGTGTTGGCTTGTCCCCCGCATGTGCGCACCTGCTCCCTCCTGTTGTGAGTCACCTTGGCCTGCAAGAGAAAGGAAAGTGTGTGAGTGAGTGTGGAGCAATGAGATTGTGTGATGTGCCTCCCATAGTTGAATAGCTGTCATTGTGTGCAAGGTGTGAAATGTGGGTGTGAGTGTTGGTAGGTAGAGATTGTTGGTGGGTGAGTGCTGGGGGTGTGGTGCTTTGGGCAGTGTGTGAAGACTGTGGTTCGGATAGTGGTATGTAGCATTTGTTGAAGCAGTCACTCACCCTGACCACCCGAGTGAGGTCGTTAAATTTCTCCCTGCACTGTGTGTGGGTCCTGGGGACCACAGTGCTGCCCGAGATGTGCTGTGCTACCTCCCTCCACATGGTGCGGATGACTTGCGGCGAAGGCCTCCTGCCACTTGCTGAGTAGAGTAACGCGAAAATCAACGCCTCCAATTCTTCATCGCAGAATCTGTGGGCTCTGTCCCTGGGGCGTGGATCTGCCATGAGTAAACCTGGTTCAGTCATCCGGCTCCTTCCCCTTGTCCTACTTCTGCTTGCTGAGGCAGCTGCACAGCCAGCAATGCTGAGAATGAGATTCTGCTGCATCAATGAACCTCCTCTTTAAGTACTGAAAAAAGCCTATGACACTCATGATTTGCGATTAGACTGCACCTGATATTGGTCCCATGATCTTAGGCTTTAAGGGGGAGAAATTAGGTACCTTTGTGCCTCCCGTTATCGCCTTCGGGTGGCAATAACAGGGCGCTAACCTCTTACCACCCGGGCACGGCAAGAATATCTCCTCCCGCTAAATTCGGCGGGAGGTTTGCAGTGTCGGTATGGCGTTGCGCCCCGATCTCTTTCGCCCAGAGATTGTGACGTCATTGGCATGCACGTCACGCCCTGGACCCGAACTTCGGTTTTGCCCCCTGCAGCATCGCCGGGCGATAACAGCAGCAGCTGTAGGAGGTGTTGATCGGGAGGCTGGGCGCTTCGGGGTTGATACTTAAAGGCGAGGTGACTGAGGTAGGGAAAAAAATAATCAAATGATGGTTCTCATTTTTTTTGCTTTTTTTCCCCAGCGCTTGATCAGCCCAGCACTCTGCTACAGTGCATTGGGCTGATCGGGCCGGATCGTGGCTGCCGTCGGGAACCAGGTAAGTTGCTTTCCCTTGCAGAGCCTGCAGCGACACCCCTACCCTTTAAGGAAGGGAAAGGAGCCTTCCAACACGGCAGTGCTGCACGGCCCAGTGTGCAGCGCTGCACACCTACTGCCCCGCCTGCTACCTGTTGCGCTTCAGGAAGGAAGTGGAGAGCTTGATTTAACGCGCCACTTCCTTACTGGAGCGCAAAACCACATTTTTTTAAAGTTGAAAGAGATTAGCATTTGGCGCTAATTTTTTAACTTTTAAACGTTAGCGCCCCAAACGGGGCTACAATGAATTTCTCCACCGAAGACTTGAATTAGGACTCCAATCATTTTTTTGAGCAGTGAGCACGAATTTTGTGTGCAGTCTAAAGCATTAGCGCCTGCCCCATTTCTCCAACTTTTCTATTCCTTGGCTATAATGAATTTCTAGCCCATAAGGTTCTGAGGGGGATTGACAGGGTAGATGCTAAGAAGTTGTTTCCCCTGGCTGGAGAGTCTAGAATTAGGGGGCATAGCCTCAGGATAAGGGGTTAGCCATTTAAGACTGAGATGAGGAGGAATTTCTTCACTCAGAGGGTTGTGAATCTTTGGAATTCTCTACAGTTTTGGTCTCTGTACCTAAGGAAGGATATACTTGCCTTAGTGACGGTGCAATGAAAATTCACTGAATTGATTCCTGGGAGGAGAAGGTGGTCCTCTCTGGAGTTTAGAAGAATGAGAGGTGATCTCATTGAAACATATAAGATTCTGAGATGGCTTGACAGGGTAGATGCTGAGAGGCTGTTTCCCCTGGCTGGAGAGTCTAGAACTAGGGGGCTTAGCCTCAGGATAAGGGGTCAGTCATTTAGGACTGAGATGAGGAGGAATTTCTTCACTCAGGGTGTTGCGAATCTTGGAATTCTCTGGCCCAAAGAGCTGTGGCTACTCAGTCGTCCAACGTGTCAAACCACCTGCTGGCTGCATATCCTGTCAATCTGTGTAGGTTCTTGTGTTAGCCTTTTTAAAAAAAAAAACACCTGGGAAGACCGGCCATGATGTCAAGTCACGTTCTGTATCGTGACATGAACCCGATATCGCGATTGAGGCCCTCCTCATGAGTATATTCAAGGCTGAGATCAACAGATTTTTGGACTCTAGGGGAATCAAGGGATATGGAGATCGGGCGGGAAAGTGGAGTTGAGGTTGAAGATCAGCCATGATCTTATTGAATGGTGGAGCAGGCTCGATGGGGCATATGGCCTACTCCTGCTCCTATTTCTTATGTTCTTATGAAACCTCTAGGAATATGTTCTACGAGAAATGGTAATTCTATGTGATACCGCCACATATTTTCTGTTATACATAAACGCTTAGAATTTCCGAGAGGCTTTACCTGATTTCCCGCCGTAACTTCATACGCCATAAAGACCAGGAAGCTCCCTGGTTTCTCCTCTGATAACTACTGAGTTACCTGATCTCAGTACAGGTAGTGGTGAAGATGCTGCAATTGGCCTCAGTACTGTTGGATGAGGGTGAGGAAAATCAGTCATTGTTCCTACTCCTGATCCTTATCCTGTTAACCCTTGCTGGAAGTGCTTATGTGTGGATATTGATAAGGATATGTTTCATCTTGGCTATGATGCACTCCATGGGTGAATATGCCTGTCAACACTCACCAACTAGGCTCACACATGAAGAATCATCGCTTGGGCAAGGTGCCAGAAGGTAATTGGTGCCTGTGAAACTGCAGCCAGCAAGGCATTGACGCCTTCAGGGAACAAAGAAGGCAACAACATTAGCAGAGAAACAATGGTGTGAAAAATAATTAAAAAGGAAAGGAAAAGTGTAACAATGGAATTGTAGCCCTGATTTTTATGAAGTTCCGCTGACAGCACAGAGCCTTACTGGGGTCAAGTGAATGTCAGA
This sequence comes from Squalus acanthias, assembly GCA_030390025.1. Taxonomy (NCBI): domain Eukaryota; kingdom Metazoa; phylum Chordata; class Chondrichthyes; order Squaliformes; family Squalidae; genus Squalus; species Squalus acanthias. The sequence goes on along the minus strand of CM059448.1, from coordinate 37,076,335 downwards.
CATTGGATACGCAGGCTGACGCAGTGCACCATATTTTGCAGAGAGGAAAAATTCTTAGGATCCGGGATGCTGCACTGGCAACCAGAGTAAGCTTCATAAGCATGTTCATGGAATGTTGCAGCACAGAAGAAGGCCATTTGGCCCATTTTGCCTGTGTCGGCTCTTTGAAGGAGATATCGGCCTAGAAATTCGATATCGCAAAAAGACGGGCGCAGGCACAGCGATGCGAAATATGCCTGCGCCTGCTCAAAAAGTGCAGGCAGCACGCCAATTTCACGCTTCCTGCTAATTATCATGATTGCAGCGCACAGCCTCACGCTGAACGCACTAATGACAGGCTGTGCACTCAGCGGGGTGCTGAAGTTAGTGTTGGTTGAGCAAGGCTAGCTTTACTTAAATCTAGCTTGCTACTCTTAAAGGCAGTCTGCACCTCTTAAAGGTGAGCTGCCTTTTGCAGATGAAAAAATGTAAAAGTGCTTCAACACTAAGAAGTCTGCACCTCCTAAAGGTGAGCTGCCTTCTGCTGATGAAAATATTTAAAAGTGCAACAGCATTAGGCAGTCTGCACCTCTTAAAGGTAAGCTGCCTTCTGCTGATCAAAATGGTAAAAGTGCTTCAACACTAACACAAATAACTCAACAGTCCAGGGAAAGGGCACCCAGGGTTTTGGATGCAGCACTAGAGCTCTGTGTAGGGGGTGAACACTCGAAGAGAGGTCCTCCTACCCCTAGGGGGCCAGGAGGCCCTCCAGAAAGAAGGATGTGGGACCAGATCAACGAGGTGGTCACTGCCAGAAATGCCGCCCTGTGCCCAAAGAAGCTTCATGACCTGAGTTGTCAAGGTCAGTGAATGCATCTTCAAAAGCCATCTCCTACCAACTGTACCACTAGCCTCACACACTGCTCAATGCACGAGCACCCCTCCCCCCATCACTACCAAACATGAGGCACACCTCACATTCCTAGCTTCACCTCACCCCCTTGGAGAAGGCTGGCCATTCTTGGCAGGGACATATCTGAGCCCTTGGCCAAGATGCTTGTATCCTCATATGTTATCCTCCTTCTCACATCCCACAATATCTTATGATTTACAAGCTGCACATGGCTTTACCCGCTCCCCTACACTTGTACCTTCCTCATTTAAGACACTCAAGAAATCCAGCCTGCCAAACCAGTGGGGAGAGAGGAAGAAGGAGGAGGAAGAGAAGAGAAAGGAGGAGGAGGAGAAGAAAGAGGAGGAGGGGGAGGAGGGGAGGAGACCGAGGAGATGTGAGGAGGAGGAGGCAGAAGAGGAGGAGGAGGAGATGGAGGAGTAGATGGAGGAGGAGGAGATGGAGATGTTACACTCCCAGCCACCAGCTCCTCGAGGTCATCCTGCAAGGCCATCTACAGTCACCCCACTGAAAGTCAGCAGCCTTCCACCAGCCATGCTGCAGTCACTGGGGTAGCACTGTGTAAGAGCACTAGGGTGGGCAAAGGCACACGCAAGACACTCACTAAGGGAATGCACAAGAGTGATTAGTGCATTTTTTGATGGAATATTGGATGCATATATGGATAAAGTTGGATTGGAAAGATTGCTTTGTGGTGGCTTTTATTTAAGCATTGTGGCCAAGAGGACACTGTGATAGTCAGTAACAGAGGGAAGGTAAGATGCAGGACGAATGTTGAAAGGGGAATTGAGGTTGTGTTCACTGGTACCGCAGGCGGATGATTCGATCCTGGATATCCCGGGCAGAAAGGGCTGTCTGGGTTACCTCCTTCCTTCCACTATTTCCTCTTCTGCTTTTTCCTCTTCTGCTTTCTCCTCTTCCGCTTCTTCCTCCTGCTTCTTCCTCTTCCTCCTACTCCTCCCTCTGTGAGCAGTTTGCCCCCTTTGCTGCCTCTGCTCCATCTCCATGTCATGCTGCAGCCCATGGGGGAACTGCAACTACAGCCCCCAGGACTGGGAGCAAGTGGTGTTCTCAACGACCTTCCTTTAAGAGCCAAAGCCTTGCAAACGTCCAGCAGCACTCCCTGCACAATTTAACAACTTTTTAAATGTCTTACACTAGACCACTACTCCAATAAAATGTAAAGAAACCAGTACAAAAGCAAAAATCTAAACTTACCTGAAAGTTGCCTGTGTCCCTTTAAGAAGTGCTGGCAGTAGGTCTGTCGTACAGCTGCACACACGTTCTGCCATGTGTGCTTTGGAGAGGGCTTTAATAAGAGCGGCGATGTCCAAAATACCAGATTGTGCATCAATTCAGCGCTGCACGCCAATTAACATCACGATCTGGCTCATCTAAAAATGTGAAGCGAGCGCAGGCAACGGCAGCGCTGCTGACCTGCCCAAAATGGTGGCCGCCACGTTCTGCACCGGAAGCATGAAGCGAGGCAGCCGCCATTTTTTCTTCCAAATCGGCCTTAACGGCCGCCGCACACGGCTCCCAATTTCCTGGCCATCCAATTAGTCCCACTCCCCTGCTCTTTCCCCATTTACCTTTTCAAGTATTTATCCAATTTCCTTTCGAAAGTTACTATTGAATCTGCTTCCACCACATTTTCAGGCAGTGCATTCCAGATCTTACGGGTCTTGGAAAACTTCAGAGGTAACGATGTGGGGGAGGGAAGAGACGCCATTGCTGGAGGATAGATAAGAGTGGAAGCAAGCAACAGCAGCCCCATTGAGCTGGACAATGGAGGAGAGTAACAGGGTGTAAAATACCCTATCCTTATATACATATATACATAGGATTAGGATTTGGTTTAATCTCATATGATAAGATTTTTGCTTTCTTTTCTTTTATAAATAGCTTGTAGATTTGTACAATAGCTAAAAATAATAAAATGCTCAAGTTGCTCATTCTCAGAATTCTTCAGGGTATGGATGACATTTAGCAAGAAAAAGATTTATCAGCAAGAAGTCTTCTGTTAGCAAAGAATGCTGAATAAGGTGTTAATGGTCTCCCAGATAGAGGATAGCCTAGATCGCAATCAAACAAGACAATGATGACCAGTTAGAAAACTGAAAAACAACTCCTTTTAAGGGATCTTTCGCATCTTTCGTTTAGGCACCCTACAGCCCTCTGGACTCAACATCGAGTTCAACAATTTTAGATCATAACCTCGGCCCCTATCACATTTATATTTTATTTTTTCATCCACCCTTTTGTTTGGCCCCCCTTTTTTTTCCCTCCCAGAAGCAAGCAGCTGTCCTTCATTCTGCCAGTGCATTTCACACTTCATTTAGCCTCAACCTGTCACATTAACACCTCCTCTTGCCTTGATTATCTCTTAATGTCTCTCAGTGTCTCTTAATCTCTCCTTTTGTTCTTTCATCCCCTCCCCCTTTTCCCAGCTTTATCCTTGCTTTAAATCTATTTCATTTCCCGCTTTTTTCCAGTTCTGACGAAAGGTCTTTGACCTGAAACGTTAACTCTGTTTCTCTCTCCACGGATGCTGCCTGGCCTGCTGAGTTTTTCCAGCGTTTTCTGTTGTTATTTCGGATTTCCAGCATCCGCAGTATTTTGCTGTCTTTTAAGGGATGGTTGTGTGTGACTAGAGCCCTTAAAAGATCTTAAGTTTTCCTTCACAATTCATAGAGAGACAAGAACAAAAGAATCGATGAAGGTTACGTTCTCTATCCAGAGTGGAAGTGGGTAACATTGTTTATTTCTGTTTGACTAATGCTTAAGACATGTTGTCAAGACTTGGTTGAGCCCAAAAAGGATAATTTGCAACCAAAAATTGGCGTCAAGGTTAAGAACCTTACATAGTGGTGACCATGGAGGGACTTGACAAGCAATAATCTGATTTGAGGGAGATTGAGTGTCTACGATGGACAAGGAGCTAAACCCAGTCCGTAAAGGCAGGAAACTGTTCCGGGGAAGGGGGATTGGGGGCGGGTGCATGGGGGTTATCCCTCCAGTAGTACGAGTAACTATGCGACGGCAATGACTCACAAAGCTGGGTTGGTGAATGAGAAAAAGATGAAATTAAAAGCAGCGCGGCGTCTGTTGATGTATGCAACTCATTTTTGCAGGGAAAGAAGCAATTCCTGTATGACAAAGAGGAAATCCAGAAATGTCTGTCTGTGATCAAGGGAATTGAGGAGCTCTTGCCCCTGATGGAGGAAGAAGAGCTGTTTAAAACAATGAGAGACCATGTGGATGGTCCGGTAGAGAATAAAGAGTTCTCTGTAGAGAAAGGGCGGAAGCTATTGTGTTATGATAGCAAAATACTGCGGATGCTGGAAATCCGAAATAACAACAGAAAACGCTGGAAAAACTCAGCAGGCCAGGCAGCGTCCGTGGAGAGAGAAACAGAGTTAACGTTTCAGGTCGAAGACCTTTCGTCAGAACTGGAAAAAGCAGGAAATGAAATAGATTTAAAGCAAGGATAAAGCTGGGAAAGGGGGGAGGGGATGAAAGAACAAAAGGAGAGATTAAGAGACATTGAGAGACATTAAGAGATGATCAAGGCAAGAGGAGGTGTTAATGTGACAGGTTGAGGCTATTGTGTTATGCTGTGCGGAGAGAACCGCAAATGATGTGGCCAAGGTATGATTACATATGGGAAAATTCTCCTTGGAAAATGAGATAGTCTGGAACGGGTAAAATCCTGTTGGAATGAAGCAGGTCAGATGCAGTCAATGGCTGCTACTGCCTCTGAGGATTTTATAAAAGAGATTGTGCAGGAGAATGTGGAGCTAATATCAGCAGGCCTTTCACAGCGGACAAATGTTGTAAAAGAGTTCCATTAAAAAAACCTGCGTTGGACACTTGAGGTGCAACAAAAGGGTTAGGAAAAAGAGAAAGAAGTTAAAAGCCTACGGCAAAAGTTAAAATTGCTATGAGAAAGAAATAGGATCAGTCTTTTTATTTGTAAAGGAAAAGGCTGCAGATTTTGTTTGCAGTATCTGCCTATTTGGCAGAAACTGCTGCAGTTTTCTGTTTTTGGTTTTGAACTGATTTGGAGTAATTGACTGATTGAGTGTTTGATTAAATTATCAAATTAAGAAACTGGTTTTCTGTGGCAGACCACCACAGACAGCTAGTTATGCAAATTAAGTGAATAGTCCCTATGTGCGCAACTTGGGATTAACATGAAAAATTTGGCATTTTCAGATTTCATAGCTCATTACAGGAATCGAAAGCATGAATGGTTGTTGAGTGTACATTTCAATTTAAGATTATGCCCCCAGCAATGGGAGTTAAGGCAGCAATGTTAGGAAAAAAGGGCTAAATATTTGATAGCCCCCAAAAACAGGTGCGTTCAAAGTAATGCAGGCAGCACGCAAACTTCGTGCTGCCTGCTAATTTAAATGATAGTGTCGTGCAGCCCAGCGCTAAACGCGCTGCTGAGTGGCTGCATGCTCAACAGGGGGCCCAAGTTCGTGCGAGGCTAACACAAAAGGCCAGAGAGAGGGCTCCAATGTTCTCAGAGGTAGAACTGGAGGCTTTATTCAGGAGGTGTAGAAGAGGAGAGGGGTCCTTTTTCAGGCAGACACTGGCAGTGGGAGCAGATAGTCACGGAGGTCAATGCCCACAGTGTTGCCCCGAGGACTTGGATGCCGTGCTGGAAGAAGTTCAATGACCTCACACAAGTGGTCAAGGTCAGTGAATGCATCTTCAAATGCCATATCCCACAAACTACACCACCAGCCTAACACACTGCTCAATTCACCGCACCCCCATTACTCACATACCAACAATCTCTATCAATCACGACTCATACCTCACATTCATAGGCTGCATCTCACCCTCACCCACTTACCACTGCTGCAAGCCTCACACCCACATCTCACAGCTTGCACACACTGCCAGCTATTCAACCATGACAGCCACATCATCCAAATACATTGCACCATGTTGTGGAGTATTTTAAACCAACTCTCGACACAAGGTTTCAGATCGATAGTCAAGTTGTCTTTCTTACACCGGTGGGGAGACAGTCTGCTCTGTCTTAACCAGACTTCTCTCCAATGATACAAAGTTTTAAGCAGTCTTTTATACAAAATTTTGGTACATAATTAGCCTCGCGCACGATCCATCTTAATAATTTGATTGGGTTACACCCCGTGTGCGCATTTCACTGATTGGTTGCCTATGGTTCATAATTAACCAACTTGTCCTTTAGACTATCTGGCACATTTAGTTTTATTTCCTCCCTTGAATGTACATACACCAATCTGGTGTGTCCAATTGTCACAGGGATCTTTGGCGTAAAGCAGAAGTTAGGCATTGTGATTGCACATACAAGGTTACTACAGGAAACTCTTTATTAACCGGCACCCAAATATCCGGAAATCTCTCTTAACCGGCAAAATTCTTGAGTAGGTAACCGGGGTTTTCCTTCATCTCTCGTTTAAAATTAACTTTAAAAAAAACCCCGAGGCGTTTGCCTTGTATCGGAGCGTGTAGATATGGAGGGGAATGTGCAGCCCGGGTAGGCAGCGGACACGACAGATGGTCAGCTGGCGGTCCCCGGGGAGATGGAGCTCCGAATACAGGCGCATGTCAATGTGTACGGGGCTCTCGTATGTTGGGAGATATAACTCTCCGTTATCTGGACTTTTTGATTAACCGGCACCACGCCGGTCCCGTTGGTGCCGGTTAATAAAGAGTTTCCTGTATATTGGTACTCAGTCTCTGTGGTGGCTATACAATACTCCCCTTCACCTCTATATCCCGAGCGGGTGTGATGGTGATCAACATGTGCAGATCGGAACAGAGTGTTAAGCTGCGAGTTTGGTGAGTGAGGGAGTAAATCTTAAAGGTTCATCTCTTATTTTTATAAATTCTAGTCTTATGTGCTTGCAATTAGCATTTAAATTTACAGTTTCAAGTTTTAAGTTTTAGGTTTCAAGTTTTAAGTTTCTTCCAGGCTTGGGCAGGGCAAAGCAAGCTCTGTGCTGGAGAGCAGGTGAGAGTAATTAATTAATTAAGTGGTCTAATCTGGTTCTGTAACTGCCAGAGAGCTCACTTATTTAAATCTCAGCAGTATAAATAGGGGAGGCTAGAGTGCAGATCGGAACAGAGTGTTAAGCTGCGAGTTTGGTGAGTGAGTGAGTGAGTGAGTGAGTGAGTGAGTGAGTGAGTGAGTGAGTGAGTGAGTGAGTGAGTGAGTGAGTGAGTGAGTGAGTGAGTGAGTGAGTGAGTGAGTGAGTGAGTGAGTGAGTGAGTGAGTGAGTGAGTGAGTGAGTGAGTGAGTATCTTTGTCAGCTTCCAGGAGAGCAGGAGCTAAAAAGCTGCACAAGAGGGGACAGAGAACCAGCGGTGAGTATTTCTACAGTATTTCTACATTCCAGTCATTAAAGTAAAAGTAAGGTCTCTAGTTTGGAGTAAGTAGTGTTTAAAGGGAAGTAAGGTCCCTAGTGTATTTAATATTCTTTAATTTAAAGGGAGTAAATTAAGGGTAGGGCAGCTCGGCAGCGTGGAGTGCTCCTCCTGTGCTATGTTGGAAGTCAGGGACACTTTAGGTGTCCAGGGCGAACACATGTGCAGGAAGTGTCTCCAGCTGCAGCTACTCAAAATCCGCGTTTCGGAGCTGGAGCTGCGGCTGGAGTCACTGGATCATCCGCGAAGCTGAGATCTTCGTGGATAGCACATTTAACAAGGTTGTCACACCGCAGGTAAAGAGTGCACAGGCAGACAGGGAATGGGTGACCACCAGACAGAGTAAAAGAACTAGGAAGGTAGTGCAGAAGTCCCCTGGGTCCATCTCCCTCGCCAACAGATTTTCCATTTTGGATACTGATGGGGGAGATGGTTTCTCAGGGGAATGCAGCAAGAGCCAAGTCCGTGGCATTACGAGTGGCTCAGCTGCTCAGGAGGGGAGGAAAAAGAGTGGGAGAGCAATAGTGATAGGGGATTCTATCGTAAGGGGAACAGATAGACGTTTCTGTGGCCGCAGACGTGACTCCAGGATGGTACGTTGCCTCCCTGGTGCCAGGGTCAAGGATGTCACTGAACGGCTGCAGGGCATTCTGAAGGGGGAGGGCGAACAGTCAGAGGTCATGGTTCACATTGGTACCAACGACATAGGTAGAAAGAGGGATGAGGTCCTGCAACAAGAATTTAGGGAGCTAGGTAGCAGATTAAAAAGCAGGACCTCAAAGGTTGTAATCTCTGGATTACTCCCGGTACCATGTGCTAGTGAGTATAGGAATAGGAGGATAGAGCAGATGAATGCGTGGCTAAAGAGTTGGTGCAGGAGGGAGGGCTTTAGTTTCCTGGATCACTGGGTCTGCTTCTGGGGAAGGTGGAACCTGTACAAGTCGGACGGGTTGCACCTGAACCGGAATGGGACCAACATCCTTGTGGGGAGGTTTGCTAGTACTGTTGGGGGGGGTTTAAACTAATTTGGCAGGGGGATGGGATACGGAGTGGAGCTATAGTAGGGGGTGATGCACAGCCAAATATAGAGGAAAAAACAAGTCAGCCGGGAAGGCAGAGCAAATATGTAGCGGCACAAAGGAGTATGGCAAGGCTGGATGGCATTTATTTTAATGCAAGCTTGGGGTAAAAATTCACTTGGTTGCGCCTCCCGTTAGCGCCTTAAGAGGGTGCTAATGGGGCGCAAAGCCGCTAACGCCCGGGCGCAGCGATGTTTGCGCCGCTCGGGAACTTAACTTGACATTGTGCGGCGGCGCTAAAACTTACCGCTGCGACCACCTGCGCGCGCAGATTGTGACGTCATTCCATGGTGCAACGCCCTTGTGGCGCCCCGGAGCGGAAATTGAGTGGCGCCCCCTGCCTTACCGCCTGGCGCATCCAACGACCAGAAGACTGGAACGCTATCAATTGCTGTGGGGCTGGGGGGGGCGCTATTTAAAGGGGGCCTCTTCCTGTCTTTTATTGTTGGTGGCATTTTTGAACTTCGCATTCTGAGAGAGAGAGGGAGAGACTTCTGGAGAGATTCAACGTTGTGTGAAGGAGTTTTGGGTACTGAGCAGCACTTTGCAGGTTCATTTTGATTTGCCATTCCTTGTATCGATTTAGCAGAGACTGTGGGAGCTGCACTCTGAGCTCTTGGCCTGGTACTCTCCATTGTTCTTTCCAGCACATTTGAAGTGCAGGTCTCTCCAGGCCGAGATTCAAGGCTGCAATGAGCAGGATGTGGATGGAAAGCAAGATTAACCATCCCCTTTAAGAACTGGCCCGTGCCATTGTGTGTGTGTTCCATTGCTGACTGACATTACATGAGCTTCGCCAGCGCTCTGAGTTAGCGCCTCACTCCTCGGCCTTTGCGCCTTAAGACAGGTGTGCAGCGCCTGCTTTAGCGCTCCACTCACCTCCCGGGGCGGTAAAAGTGAAGTTTCCAGTCAGTGCTGATAATTAGCGCCAGGCGCTAATATTTGCGTCCAGACGATATTTGCGCCCCAAATGGGGCGCGACCTAATTTCTACCCCAAGGAGTCATGCGAGTAAGGCAGATGAATTGAAGGTGTTGATGAACACATGGGAGTATGATATTGTTGCTATCACAGAGACATGGTTGAGGGAGGGGCAGGACTGGCAGCTCAATATTCCAGGGTATAGAATCTTCAGGCGAGACAGAGGGGGGTGTAAAAGAGGAGGGGGTGTCGCAAAATTAATCAAGGAGTCAATTACTGCTGTAAGGAGGGATGATATCTTCACAGGTTCCTCTAATGAGGCCATATGGGTAGAACTTAAAAACAAAAAGGGGGCAAGCACTTTGCTGGGAGTGTACTATAGGTCTCCAAACAGTCAGGGCGAGATAGAGGAACAGATATGTAGGCAAATCTTAGAGAAGTGTAGAAATAATAGAGTAATAATAGTAGGGGATTTCAACTTCCCCAATATTAACTGGGATAGTCAGAGTGTGAAAGACTTAGAGGGTGCGGAATTCTTAAAGTGCATCCAGGAGAGCTTTTTAAGCCAGCATGTAGAAAGTCCTTCAAGAGAGGGGGCGGTACTGGACCTAATTCTAGGAAATGTAGCCGGGCAAGTGGTAGAAGTGTTAGTAGGAGAGCATTTTGGTAACAGTGACCATAATTCGGTGCGATTTAAGGTAGTCATGGAAAAGGGCAAAGCTGGACCAGAGATAAAGATTCTAAATTGGGGGAAGGCCGATTTTAATATGATAAGGCAGGATCTGGGCAAAGTGGACTGGGATCAGCTACTTGTAGGAAAATCCACAGTGGGAGTCTTTCAGAAAGGAAATAGAGAGAGTACAACGGCAACATATTCCCGTAAAGGTCAAGGGTGGGACCAACAAGCCCAGGGAACCCTGGATGTCAAGGGATATACGAGAATGGATTAGGAAAAGAAGGGAGGCTTTTTGCAGATACAAAGGACTAAAAACAGTGGAAGCCCTAGAGGAGTATAGAAAGTGCAGGGGGTTACTTAAAAAAGAAATTAGGAGAGCGAAGAGGGGGCATGAAATAACACTGGCAGGCAAAATAAAGGAAAATCCCAAGGTGTTTTATAAGTAAATTAAGGGCAAGAGGATAACCAGGGAAAGAGTAGGGCCCATTAGGGACCAAAGTGGCAATCTGTGTGTAGAGCCAGAAGATGTAGGTGGGGTTTTAAATGAATATTTTGCATCTGTGTTCACTATGGAGAAGGACGATGTAGGCATAGAAATCAGGCCGGGGGATTGTGATATACTTGAACAAATTAGTATTGAGAGGGAGGAGGTACTAGCGGTTTTAGCAGGCTTAAAAGTGGATAAATCCCCAGGCCCAGATGAGATGTATCCCAGGCTGCTGTGTGAGGCAAGGGAGGAGATTGCAGGGGCTCTGACACAAATTTTCAGAACCTCTCTGGCCATAGGGGAGGTGCCAGAGGACTGGAGAACAGCTGACGTAGTACCATTATTCAAGAAGGGTAGTAGGGATAAACCAGGGAATTACAGGCCAGTGAGCCTAACATCAGTGGTAGGGAAATTATTGGAAAAAATTCTGAGGGACAGAATTAGTCTCCACTTGGAGAGGCAAGGATTAATCAAGAATAGTCAGCATGGCTTTGTCAGGGGGAGATCATGTCTGACCAATTTGATTGAATTTTTCGAGGGGGTGACTAGGTGTGTGGATGAGGGTAGTGCAGTTGATGTGGTCTACATGGACTTCAGTAAGGCTTTTGACAAAGTCCCGCATGGGAGACTGGTCAAGAAGGTAAAAGCCCATGGGATCCAGGGCAACTTGGCACATTGGATCCAAAATTGGCTTAGTGGCAGGAGGCAGAGGGTGATGGTCGAAGGTTGTTTTTGTGACTGGAAGCCTGTGTCCAGTGGTGTACCGCAGGGATCGGTGCTGGGTCCTTTGCTGTTTGTAGTGTACATTAATGATTTAGATATGAATGTAGGAGGTATGATCAATAAGTTTGCAGATGACACGAAAATTGTTGGGGTGGTAAATAGAGAGGAGGGAAGCCTCAGGCTACAGGACGATATAGACGGGTTGGTCAGATGGGCAGAACAGTGGCAAATGGAATTTAACCCTGAAAAGTGTGAGGTGATGCATTTTGGGAGGACTAACAAGGCAAGGGAATACACAATGAATGGTAGGACCCTAGGAAGGACAGAGGATCAGAGGGACCTTGGTGTGCATGTACATAGATCCCTGAAGGCAGCAGGACAGGTAGAAAAGGTAGTTAAGAAGCCATATGGGATACTTGCCTTCATTAGCCAAGGCATAGAATATAAGAGCAGGGAGGTTATGATGGAGCTGTACAAAATGCTAGTTAGGCCACAGCTGGAATACTGTGTGCAGTTCTGGTCGCCACACTATAGGAAGGATGTGATTGCATTGGAGAGGGTGCAGAGGAGATTCACCAGGATGTTACCTGGGCTGCAGCGCTTCAGCTATGAAGAGAGACTGGACAGGCTGGGGTTGTTTTCCTTAGAGCAGAGAAGGCTGAGGGGGGACCTGATTGAGGTGTACAAAATTATGAGGGGCATAGATAGGGTAGATAGAAAGGAACTTTTCCCCTTAGTAGAGGGGTCAATAACCAGGGAGCATAGTTTCAAGGTAAGGGGCAGGAGGTTTAGAGGGGATTTGAGGGAAAACTTTTTCACCCAGAGGGTGGTTGGAATCTGGAACTCACTGTCTGAAAGGGTGGTAGAGGCAGGAACCCACACAACATTCAAGAAGCATTTAGATGAGCACTTGAAACGCCATAGCATACAAGGCTACGGACCAAGTGCTGGAAAATGGGATTAAAATAGACAGGGCTTGATGGCCGGTGTGGACACGATGGGCCGAAGGGTCTCTTGCTGTGCTGTATGACTCTATGGGGTAAAAATTCACTTGGTTGCGCCTCCCGTTAGCGCCTTAAGAGGGCGCTAATGGGGCGCTAAGCCGCTAACGCCCGGGCGCAGCGATGTTTGCGCCGCTCGAGAACTTAACTTGAGATTGTGCGGCGGCGCTAAAACTTACCGCTGCGACCACCTGCGCGCGCAGATTATGACGTCATTCCATGGTGCAACGCCCTTGGGGCGCCCCGGAGCGGAAATTGAGTGGCGCCCCCTGCCTTACCGCCTGGCGCTTCCAACGACTGGAAGACTGGAACGCTATCAATCGGTGTGGGGCTGGGGGGGGCGCTATTTAAAGGGGGCCTCTTCCTGTCTTTTTCTGTGGTCGACATTTATGCACCACTCGTTCTGAGAGAGAGAGAGAGATTCGGAGAGAGAGAGAGAGAGAGACTTCTACATTGACTCAACGCTTTGTGAGGTAGTTTTGCCTATTCATCCTAACTTTGTTGCTACTTTAGTTGCTGTACCTCATTACTTTTCTGGCAAAGAGAATATGGGGGCTGCACTGATTGGGGGCGTCGTCCTGCTCCAGCTGAATCGGAGGATACAGAGACGCAGACAGAGAGTGGCAATGATGGCCAGACGGAGGAGGGCCATCAGGCGCATGTACAGGAGAGCTTACCCTCCCAGGGTATATCGTGAACAGCTCTCCTACATCCATATGTCCGAGGAGCTGTGTTTGCGAAGGCTGCGATTCAGCAAGGAAGTGGTCACTGAGCTCTGCCACCTGCTGCAGCCAGATCTGCAGCCTCAGCGGAGGTCCAGGACGTCTCTGTCGGTGGCAGTGAAGGTCACAGTGGCTTTGAACTTCTACGCCACTGGCTCATTCCAAGCTGCTGTTGGGGACCTCGCCAATATATCCCAGTTCGCGGTGCATCGCTGCATCCGGCAGGTCACCAATGCCCTCTTCAGAAGGAGACGAGAGTTCATCTCTTTCCCTATGACCCCAGACAAGCAGCGTGACCGTGCTCTGGGCTTTGAGAGGGTAGCGGGCTTCCCCATGGTGCAGGGCGCCATTGACTGCACGCATGTGGCTTTGCGTGCTCCGCGAGAGAATGCAGAGGAATTCAGGAACAGAAAGGGGTTCCATTCCTTGAATGTCCAGTTGGTCTGTGACCACAGACAGGTGATACTCGCTGTCAATGCCCACTATCCGGGCAGCTGCCACGATGCTTTCATCCTGCGCCAGACTACTGTGGCAGAAGTTTTCGAGGCACCGCATCAGCCAGTTGGTTGGCTTCTCGGGGACAAGGGGTACGCATTGAGCACCTGGCTGATGACACCGCTCCGTACGCCAAACACCCCTGCTGAGCTGCGGTACAATGAAAGCCATCAAGCAACCAGGAACATTATTGAGCGCACAATCGGCGTGCTGAAACAACGGTTCCGCTGTCTGGACCATTCCGGAGGAGCCCTGCAGTACTCGCCTGAGCAAGTTTCGAACTTCGTAGTCGTGTGCTGCATGTTGCACAACATGGCAATCCTCAGGACCCAGCCAATGCCACCAGGCCTTGTAGCATCACCAGAGGAGGAGGAGGAAGAGGAGGAAGAGGACGTGGACGATGATCATCAGCAGCACCAAGGCGGGAGGGCGGCCCACAATGGTCAAACTGCAAGGGCCGTCCGTCAACGGCTAATAGCAAGCCGCTTCTAGGGCCCCTGCCATTGCTACCAACATTAATCAACCCAGTACGCAACCCCTAAGCCGGCCAAGGCACCAATAATTCCAACCACCAGCCATGTATATTTTGAATACAGAAACTTATTTATTTTACAAACTCTGTGTGTGTCAATTCCTCATGACAAACTCATAGAAATAAACACAAAAAAACAGTCAATAACATAACTGGTTCTCACAACCTGGAGATAATGTCCAAAACACTAAACAAAAGTTGGACCATGAACCTCGGCCTTTAATAAAAAAATGACCAGCATTTTGTCACACCTCCTACTTTTTGCCCTTCGAGGGTGATCTCCTTCCCTTGCGCACTTCCCCCCTTCTAACCCTACTGCTCCTCCGTAATGGGACCTCAGTGGCTGCAGCAAGGCTGGTGGAAGGCTGCTGCTCGTCAGACCCTGACACTGCAGATGCCCCTGAAGGACGGCCTCGACCACTTCTGGGCCTGGAGGGCCCGGCTGCAGACTGCACCAACTCTGCATGGGCGGCAGCAGTCTGTCCTACAGGCTGTGGCAAGTGCAGTGGAGAAGTGACAGTGTTGGCAGCAGGAATGCTGTCATCGTGCGAGAGGACAGCAACTCCCTGCTCGCCCGACACACTGGCACTCCCACGGGGCAGCACTTCAGCATCCGGAGCAATCTGCCGGAGAACAGATTGCTGGCCTGCTGCGGCGCGGTGACAGCCCCGGGGACATGTGCACGAACCATCGAGGTTGGCAGCAGTCTGTGCTCGCGTGGCCTCCATCTGAGTCTGTATGAGAGCAGTCAGAGGTGGGATCACGGCAGCCAGTGACTGAATTGCAGCACTAAGCGTTAGTGTGGCATCCGCCTGTGCTACAGCGAAGTGCTCCACACTCCTTGCCAGTGACTCAATGCATTCGGGCACCCTTCCCACTGCACCCATGAGCTCAGTGTGCATGCCCACCGCCTGGGTGTTCATTTCTGCAATCAGCCGCTCCTCCTCTGCGTCCATTGCAGTAGGAGTGTCTGGCATACTCTCCCTCTGGGGAGAAGGCCCCCGTTCTTCCCTACCCCCCCCATGGCGTTGCTGCAGCCCGCTGGGTCCTGGAGCTTCACCATCATCAGCCCCTTCCCCACTGCTCCCCTCCGGGGAAGGCGTGTTCCCAGTGTGGGCATGGGCTTCCTCGGGAGAGGGTGGCACTGATGCTCTGGCTTCCTCTTCCTCCTCAGCTGCAGCATCACTCCCAGTGTCAGCTTCAGGGCCCGTCTCCTCAGCTGGTGAATCACCATCTGAAAGCAGGGAGGTACAAGAGTGGCTTTAGCGTGAGGACAGGGTGGCAGTAAGGGAGGAATAAGTGCAGCGAGTTAGCAAGTTGTATTGAAAGTGTCAAAGGCTGGTGTTGTGAGGGACAAGTGGAAGGACAGAGGACAAAAAGGTGATGACCTTACCATTGCTGTCCACAACGGGGTCGGCGTCTCCAGTGGCGACGGGACCGATCACCCGGCTTGCCACAATCCTGTGGACGCGCTCCTCCAGATCGCTGAGGGGTTGCAGCTGAGGCCGCCCTCCACCTGTCCGTTGCTGCTGTCTCCTATTATGAGCCAGCTTAGCCTGCAAGAAAAAGGACAGCATCTGAGTAAATATACAGCCATGGTCTTGCCTGATGTGCCTCCCATAGGTGAATAGCCCTTACTGTATGCAAAGTGTGGAGTGTGTGTGTGTGTTTGATGAAAGGGCCAAAGGTGTTGGATGAGTGTTGTGCATTGGGGTTTTAAGACCCTCTGGCCATAGAGTGAGGTTGAGATGGAGGGATGGAGAGGTATTGAGAAAAAGCCACTCACCCTGACGACCCGAGTGAGGTCGTTGAACTTTTTGCGGCATTGAGTATGGGTCCTGGGCACCATGCTCCTGGAGGAGACGCTCTGAGCCACCTCCCTCCACACTCTTCTGAACTCGCGTGGCAAAGGCCTCCTGCCACTCTCAGGGAACAGCATACATCGTCTGCGCTCCACTGCGCCAACCAGAGCATCCAAGGCCCGCTCGGTGAAGCGATGAGCGCGTTCTCTCACCCTCTCCATGCTTGGCAGCAAAATGGATTCACAGGTCTCTCCAGGCTGAGATTCAAGGCTGCAATGAGCAGGGTGTGGCTGGGGAGCAAGTGGCCCCCCCCCCGCTTTAAGAAGTGTCCGGCGCCAGTGTGTCTGTGTTCCCTCGCTAACTGGCAGCAGCTGCGCTGCGCTCGCGCGCTGAGTTAGCGCCTCACTCCTTGGCCTTTGCGCCTTAAGACAGGTGTGCAGCGCCTGCTTTAGCGCTCCACTCACCTCCCGGGGCGGTAAAAGTGAAGTTTCCTGTCAGTGCCGATAATTAGCGCCAGGCGCTAATATTTGCGTCCGGACGATATTTGCGCCCCAAATGGGGCGCGACCTAATTTCTACCCCTATGACTCTATGAATTCCAACACACACCCCTCTGTCTTATTATAGCCGCACTCATCCTTAGGGCCTTCTCCTACTGGATGTGGGCATATCGTAAGCGTGCCTTTCCCGTGGCATCCGTTTAGGGAGACTCCTCTCATAGTACCATTCTTCCTGATGGCATAGGTATCAATTGGATAGTATTGGAGGTATGTCTCACCTCTCACTATGCCTATGTTTGTTACCTGGTACTGTGGGTATGGAGTCGTGTCTAGACCCACCACTGGTATCAGGAGTACCATGCCTATCATTGCTGTCACTTCTGCTTTACATTTTTGTATCACCGGATATACTCTGGTCATCCCTTTGAGGGTGCAAGCACTCAGAGGGCCTGGATTCTGGCTCAGGCCATGGAGCTGTGTGCTGTTAATCCAGTCTGGTACCTCGCCTCGCTGTATCTGTGCCAGATTATGTTTTAACCGTCCGGTGATCCATTGGCCATAGGCATGACACAAGCCTCGCCCTACCCCGTCTTTTGCCTGTTCCTCATCTCTATGGTTTAGTTTGTTGATAACGCTAGCATGGTCCTCTATAACCTTGATTCCCTCGAGTAATTTCCTTATCGTGTGTCCTCCTAACTCTAATCCTTTTCGAACCAAACCAGTTTCCTTCTCTAAAATCTGTTGTATTACCCTTTGTAGTCGTTCCACACTACTCTGGACTCCTTGTATATCTAGGGCATTAATGAATGATGTCCCTGTGTTTATTAACGTGAGTATATCAGTTCTTAAGCTCCTCTTAATCCTTTGGTGGAATGCAGCATGTCCCCTGAAACTAGTGGCCCCTGTCGCATCAGCAGCTTGGTTAATTACATTCTTTATCATATATGCATACAATTCTCTAGTTTTAGTAAACCTTTCACAATATCCTGGCCATTATGACATGGTTAAGTTCATTAGTACCAGTACAATTTTGTGTCTCACGTTATCATACAATTGTTCTCTGTCAGTGAATAGCACCAGTCCATTCATAAGTCCAGGTTTCATATCTGGACATTGTAGCATCCTCGGTTCACTTGTCTCTTCTTTCTGTGTATTGGGAGCCGTGGATGAGACTCCGAATGTGATTGTTCCATTAAAACATGGTGCTTCCTCATCATGTACTTGTCGTGTAATGTGGGATGTCCCTTTGCTTATTTCATGATGCATACGATTCCCAGCAGTCATCCCACCTTCATGGTGAAGTTTCCCTGTAAATTAAGCAGAAGCCTGGTCGTCACCAGAGGTTAGTTTATCTCCGGTGTTTATTCCATTGTTCCTGTGGGATTTAAGATCAGATGGGTTATTGCTGTATCATTTTAATTGGGTCCAATGTTTCCATCTACCCTTTCCCCTCATATCTATACATGCGCACGTATCGCTGGTCATGATAACCTCAAATGGTCCAGTCCATCTAGGTGAGAATCCCGATCTCTCTGGCAATATTTTAACAAATACCTGCTCGCCCACCTTGGGTAGGGGCTCCAAGGCCCCCTGCTTTTGTGTATTTTTATCTCTGATGTCTTGTTGTTCTTTAACTTCTTGTTTGAGCTCCTTCAATTGATTACCCAATGTTTGTACGTACTTCCTAATTTTATCTTTTAAGGGTCCTAGTCCCTCGCTACCAGATGCTACTCCTTCCAGCAGACACATTACTCGTCCAGTCATGAGTTCATATGGTGTCAGTCCGGTCACCCTGTTTGGGGTGGCTCTCAGACTCATCAGGATACACGGGAGGACATCCACCCATCCCTGTCCGGTTTCGGCTATGGCCTTGCTTAAGGCTGTTTTCAGGGTTCTGTTCATTCGCTCTACCATGCCTGAGCTTTGCGGATGATAGGGGATATGGAACTTCTGTCTTACTCCAAGTAGCTTACAAACTTCTTTCATTACCTTTTCCGTAAAGTGGGTACCTTGATCTGAATCTATTTGCAACGGGACCCCCCATCTCAGTGTCACGTCGTATGCAAATATTCGGGCCACAGTCTGAGCACTACAGTCTCTGGTGGGGAATGCTTCCACCCACCTTGTAAACTGGTCTATGATCACTAGGCAGTATTTCTTCCCTCTGCTGTTATTCTACCTACTGCTATTGGTGTAGGCATGTCTGTGTCTGCCACTGCTCTTGCTGCCTGATCAGCTAACATATTTCCTTTTTGTTGCTTGCTCACTATCTTACGGTGTGCCTTTATTTTAATCACTGCTACCTCTTCTGCTCCTTTTACCGCTTCTACTAGGTCTCTCACTACCTCCTCATGCTGTATTTGTCCTCCTCCGGAGATTACATATCCTCTCTTATTCCACGCTATCATATAATCATGTACTACCCCAAACGCATACCTACTGTCTGTGTATATATTTACTCGTTTTCCTTTTGCCTATTTCAATGCTTCCGTGATAGCCACTAGTTCTGCTACCTGCGCTGAGGTTCCTCTTCAAGCCCTCCCTTTGCGACTGTTTCTCCATTCTCGGATACTACTGCCCAACCAGTGTGTGGCTCCCCATTTATATATCGGCAAGATCCGTCTACATAAACAGTGTTTTCGGGATTTTCAAGGGGTGATTCTAATACGGTTCCTCTGACCTCTTCTTCGATTACTAACTGACACTCGTGTGCCTCATCCTCCGATAACATTCCCTCTGTTGGGTTGACTCTATGTTCCCTTATAATCTGGACTGATCTGTCCTTGGGTATCAATACTGCTTCCCAAGCCGCCTTCCTTCTGTCTGATACAGCCTTCATTTTGCCTGTGTTTAGCAGGTCCACACAAAACCCCAATTCAATCCAGATCAATTTTTTTTAACTAACCAGTATCACTTGGAAAAGAAAGAAACCATAGCCACATTAACAAGGAAACAATCAAATTCATTTTCTTCCAGGCACATTGGCAACTGTGACTTCAAAGCTGAAGCTTATCTTTTGTAAAACAATTAACAAACTTAAAACAACACACGCTTGTCCATCATTCAAGACAAGTCTTCAAAGGGTTAAACAACTTTTAGCTCTCTGTACAAAAGAGTGGGTGGAGCTAAAACAAACACAACAGACACTTTCTTTCAAAGACAGAAAACTTCCACACTTTTAACACACACTTTCACCCAAACTGAGATCCCAGCATTCCTTTCCTCGTCTACTCCTTTCACCTCTGACGACGCTAAAGGAGCTGTTGCCATTACTGGTACTCGGGTACAATTTTGGCACCCGTTTTTGGTCCAAATTCGAGTACGTCTACTCAACTCATAATATGCGCGAGCCACTAAAATGATGGCCTTTTCTTCCTTTAATTTTGTTTCTTTGGCCCACCATTCTCTTTGTTTTGCTGGTGGGTCGTTCGGTTGCCAATGGTTTTTAACCATTTTGTCAATTAATCTTTTATTTTTGTCCACTAAATAGCTTTTCAGAGACCTCACCGGTCCCCACTCGAGTTTTTCACTTCCCATGGTTAATTGTTGTCAGCGGTATGTCCCTTACTTTACTCTCGCAGAGTGAGACCGTACTTGCAACAATTTTGTTCTGGCGATTTGTTGTCAGAGGTATGCTTAAACTTTCTGCACTACTTGCAACAATACCATGCCTATACTTCTGCGCGTTTCGCCCGAACCCGAAGACCGCTTGACTTATCGATTCAAACCTTTTAGTTCTTTGATACCAAAGGAGGCGGTGGACACGAGACGGTGTTGCCTTGCCCTAACTGTACGTGGTAATTAAAAGTACTCACGTTTTTGGCTCAGCTTCACTTGCCCGTGCTTCCCGTCCGTGTGGTATCCTGTTCGTGATGCCAATTGTTGTGGAGTATTTTAAACCAACACTCGACACAAGGTTTTCGATCGATAGTCAAGTTGTCTTTCTTACATCGGTGGGGAGACAGTCTGCTCTGTCTTAACCAGACTTCTCTCCAATGATACAAAGTTTTAAGCAGTCTTTTATACAAAATTTTGGTACATAATTAGCCTCGTGCACGATCCATCTTAACAATTTGATTGGGTTTCGCCCCGTGTGCACATTCACTGATTGGTTGCCGATGCTGCGTTACATTAAAGTACCGCCTTTATTACTGGAAAAGTATATGTCCGATATCACCGCAAGCTGTTGTTGCACCTATGACCTTTGTTCATGCCAGATGGGGTTTCACCAACATTGTACTTCTGACTCATTGTCCTGCTTTCCTGCCTCTCTAGGTCTTTTTACTTCCCACTCATTGTTCTACTTTCCTGCCAGAACAGAACTTACATCATCTAGGCCTCTTATGGTTCAACGTCCAACTATTTGCAATTGTCTCTAAGTGACACAGCTTGCAGTCGTTAATCATTCTAACACTACTGCAAAATTAATGTTATTCTTAGGTTATCTCAACTGCCAGTTCAGCAACTTAGAAAAAGCTTACTACTGCAAAGGCCTATTAGATTGTTGTCTTTATTACACCATTCAGTGAAACTGCCAGCGGTGTCAGTTTCACTCTTTCCCCACTGCACACCACATTCACTGACACACTTCCCTCTCTCTTGCAGGACAAGGTGGCACACAACCGTAGGCAGCAGCAGCTAACTGCAGGGGGACAGGCGCACCTCCATATCCTGACCCCACATGAGGAGACGGTGTAAGATTCTCAAAATTCACAGATCCCCTAAAATCAAAAACAAACCCTAAGGAAAAAGACTTTGGACTCTTTTCTAACTATTTCAGGGTGGTGGAATGCATTGAGCCTAACCGAAGGACATTTTAGAGCAAAAACCAAGATTTGGTATTTTAAAAGACATGTCTGGACTTGTAAGGGAGAAAAGACTATAAAGGAAGGTGGGTTCAACCTCTGTAAAGACAGTTTGGATATTGGAGTTAATGCAAACTGTCTGGGGAACCGCATGACCTCGCTTGGAGTGAAATCGGCCCCTATCAGACATTAACATCCTAATAATAGACCCGAGGAAGAGCAGTCCCCACCCAAATTACAGGACCCATCAAAACATGCATTAAACAGATCACTTTGTCCCACTCTATAGAAATCCCAGGCCCAGTCAAGAAACTCACAACGTGAGAACAATCAGCTACAATCAAGCAAGCAGATCGACAGGATGGAGCCATCCCAAAACCACTTCACACATTTACAAACAGGTTACTGTTAACAAGCCCGCCAAAATCTTACAATAAACCGGGACTAATTGGGAGGCCCCAATTAGTATAATTGAGGGCCTGTTTTCTCAAGAAGTCAGTTCAGCAGTTACAACAAGTTCTCTACAAGTTCAAGGGTGGAGCAGTTACACAGTTACAACAGAAAGGAGTTCTCGAGTACAACCGTACACAGTTCAACAGAAACAAGTTCAACAAGCAAGCAGCTCTCCAGTACAACAGTTCAGCAGTTACGTGTCCAGCCAGGAGGTCGACAGCTCGAAAACAAGACCGTTCAACAAAGGAGGCCAACAGCTCCAGAAGTAAGCCGACATGCAAGAAGAGACCAGAGCGACCGCCTCAGTGACCATCGGACACCTCATGGCAACAAGGGCCTTACGAAACTTTTTACTTAAAAAGACTCTAAACCCTACCTCTAACCAAAGAAAAGTGGGTACTCACCCGATAAATCCAATCCAGCGAACCCCGAAACCGCGAACCAGCTCAACTGTCAAGGATTCGTTTGGTGAGCATTATCCCTGGTTCTCTAGAGCCCAACTTAGCTAGTGAAGTGGGATTGGGAGGGTTGAGGTATTCTTCTAATGTGATTTCCCTCGTATGTACCGAAGTGTTCCCCATTTTATTAGAGTGTTAAGATTGTTGTGTTATATTTACTCTCTTGAATAAAGATCAAAAGTTCTTGCACCAAACCAGTTGTCTGCTGCACTTTTGTCACAACCCCCAAATAAGTCCAAGGTCTAGAACCAAGGGAGTGGGAGCGATTCGAACCGCTCAGAAGTCAGAGGTGAAGCTGACACACAACCCACCACCCCCTATAATGGTGCTCGGCATACTTGGTGTGGCTGTGACTGAGGCCGTGGCCAGTGGTGGCGCTGAAACCATTGACCATGACGGTATGCTCATAACTAATCCTCCTTCTCACATCTCACTTCCCCCTCATCCCACAATCTCTTCTGACTTACAAGCTGCAGATGGTGTAAGCATGCACCTTTTGCTTCCCACCCGCCCCTCCACTCATCACAACCCTACCTTTGTGCCTTTCTCATTTCAGAGACCCAAGAAATCCAACCTGGCCAGACAGTGGTGAATCAGGAAGAGGAGAGTGATGATGAAGAAGAAACACTGTCACTTGATCTGACACTGCGTGGACTTTAGAGGGTAGCTTCAAGGTGGGATCTGCACGTGGTGGGCATGAGTGGGCTGCAGCCAGGGCAGGGGGAAAGGGTAGCGCAGGTGCCAGCTCCCCGGAGGGCGAGGTTGCACACGAGTTCTGTTGCACAGGACTCAGATGAGGACTTCGATGGGGCGGCTTACAGTACAAAGCTGATGGGTATGCACAATGAAATGCTTGATGCATTGGCAGGCCTGTCAGAAAGCCTGAATGCAATGTCAAGGAGCATGGAGGAGTACCCCTCCAATCTTGCATAGGGATTTGTGCAGAGCTTGGAGCCCATCCTTTCCAGCGTGAAACGGGTGGGCAGATCCATTTAGGCACTTGCGGACCCAACCATCATACAGCTTCTGATGGCCGATGTCTCAGCTTCCATTGCAGCACAAGCAGAAGCCATCCAATGTCCGAGTGCTACAATGGATGCTCAAACTGAAGTCATGCAAGCTCAGCTTCCTGCCACGCAAGCACAGACTGCTGCCATCATGGCTGGGTTTACCAGTGTTGAAAGGAGCTTGCAGGGTGTCACAGCAGTCCAGCAATCTGTCCTCCAACAGGTTATAGGATTGCTGAGACTCCACCTCGAGGGAGTGGCAGTGGCTCCGTGGGAGGCAAACCTGCTGTCGTCTCTCAGGATGACAGCATTCGTCCTCTCACCACTGCCACTCCGTCAGTGCCATTGCTGTTGCCTGTCAGCCAGCCAGCCAGCCCAGACTACTGCCGCCCATGCTGAGGTAGTGCAGTCGAAGCCGGACCTAATAGACCCAGAGCTGCTCGAGGTCGTCCTCCAAGGCCATCTGCAGTCTCCTCCACTGAAAGTCAGCAGCCTTCCACCAGCCATGCTGCAGTGTCTGGGGTTGCACTGCGTAGGAGCACTAGGACAGGGAAAGGCACATGGAAGAAAGGCACTAAGGGAATACACAAGGGTGATTAGTTTATGTTTGTATGCAATATGGCATAATTTCATTTATAAATTTGGTTTGGAATGTTTATTTTGTGTTGGTTTTTGTTTTTGCATTGTGGCCCAGAGGACTATGTGATGGTCAGTGACAGGGAAGGTAAGGAGTGTGGGACTGTTGGTGAATGGGGAATTGGAGTTGCAGTTACTGGTATCTCACTCGAATTAGTTCTTCACGTACAGCCTGGGCAGAAAGGGGCTGTCTAGATTGTTGACTCCCTTCCTCTTCCTCCTCTTCCGCCTCAACCTCTTCCACGTCCTCCTCTTCTGCCTCCTCCTCTTCCTCCTCCTCCTCTTCCTCTTCCTCACCATGCTCCTCCTCCTCAGCTTCTCGCCTGATAGCTGGTGGCAAAAGCTGTCCCCTCATGATTGCAAGGTTGTGCAGTATACCACCACGAATCTTGACACCCGCTCAGCCGAGTACTGCAGGGCTCCTCCAGAGGGGTCCAGGCAGCGGAATCATGTCTTCAGCATGCCAATGGTCTGCTCTATCACATTTCTTGTGGCAGCATGGCTCTCATTATATACATGCTGCGCACGTGTGCGTGGGATGCGAACCGGAGTCATGAGCCTTGTCGTCAGCAGATAGCCCTTGTCGCCCAGTAGCCACCCTTTGGTTTGCCGTGGTAGCTGAAATAAAGCTGGCACAGTGGACTGCAGCAGAATGAAGGCATCATAATTGCTGCCAGGATACCAGGCATTGACCTGCATGATGCACTGCCTATGGACACACCAGCTGGACGTTGAGGGAGTGGAATCCCTTTTGGTTCCAATGCATGGCAGAGTTGCCATGCAGCAGCCGTAAAGCAATGTGTGTGCAGTCAATGGCACCCTGCACCATGGGGAAGCCTGCAATCCTTTCAAACCCTCGTGCTCGCTCCGCTTGCTTGTCTCTGACAAGATAGAATGAAATGAAGGTAGCTCTCTTTGAATAGAGAGTCTTAGTGGCCTCCCCTATGCAACAGTGCATGGCAAACTGCGAGATGTTGCTCATATCTCCAGCACCAGCCTGGAAGGAGCCTGACGCATAAAAGTTCATGGCCACGGTCACCTTCACAGCCACTGGCAATGTGGTCCTTGCCCTGCTCTGAGGTTGGAGTTGTGGCTGCAGTAGTTGACAGATTTCAGTGAGGACCTCCTTAGTGAAGTGCAGACGTCTCACACATTGGTCCTCACTGAAGTTCAGGTAGGAAAATTGCTCCCTGAACACCCTAGGGTATATGGCTTCCTGCTGAGAACCCTTCTCCCCCTCCTTCTCCTCCTCATTCTTCTAGCAGCTTGTCCTGCTCTGCGTGGCCTCTGCTCATTCTCCCAGTTGTGCTCTATTACAAGAGGAAGGCCTACTAGTGCACCCATGTCTGGAAGCAACTATTTTGTGTAGAAGCCTTGAGGTCAGCAGACAAGTACTTCAGCACCTGCCACACCACTCCCTGTAGACTTTTGAAACTTGAAACAACTATAGAAAGCACCAAAAACATGTAGAATTGTAGCAACAGCCAGAAGAAATCAACCAGCAACTAACCTGTAAGTAGTTGATGATCCTTTAAATAGCGCTGGTGGTGGGGGGGCGGGGCTCCTTCCTGCTGCTTAACGCGTGTTCAGCCATGCGAGCTGAAGAGAGGGCATTGGCTAGACCACTAAGCTGCAAAATGGCAGCGCTGGTGTCAAATCAGTGTTGCACGCTGATTGACGTCATGATCTGCCTGCTCTGCATACTTCCGGTGGATGTTCACTGCGCGCATGTTAATGCCTGCACCAAGATGGTGTCCAGCGTGCTTCGTGTCGCAAGTTTGCGCACCGCAGATGCCATTTTGAAACTCTAAGGGCACTCGTAGTGCCAAAAAAATGGATGCTGACATGAATCTTGTCATTCATGTCAAAATGTGTCCATTTACCGAAACCTTTGTAGCTGCATGGGACAGGCTTTGGGGGAAAACAGCTGTGATGGGAGGAGGGGCAGTTTTATCCTTGACAGCTGTAACATTAGTAGTGGCTCTTGGGGGAGGAGCAGCTTTATAGATGACAGCTGTAACATTAGTAGTGGCTCTTAGGGGGACGGAGCAGTTTTATAGATAGCAGCTGTAACCCTGGAAGAGGCTCTTGACTGACATACTTTCGAGAAGTGGCCTTTCTTACTGCAATGATTGCAGGTTGCATTACGAGCAGGACAAAATTTCCTATAGTGAAATGTAGCTCCACAGAAGAAACACTTCCTTTTAGATTGCCAAGATGCCGCTAGGGTAGGGTCGTCATCAGCTAGGATAGAGTCGTCATCAGTGAGGGCTTCCGCCTGAGGCTTATCGGAGGAGTCACTAAAAGTGATAGCAGCAGTCCGTGCACGTGGTAAAAGATAGGCATCTGCATTTTTTTTTTGCCAAGTCCAGAGAATATGCCTGGTCATAGGCAGCTTGTAACTCGAGGGTTTTATTCTCCAACAGACGCTAGCGTATGAAGGGAGACGCAATTCCATTAATAAAAGAATCACGAATTAACTCCTCCTGGTACTGCTCAGCTGAGACAGCCTTGAGATTACAATCTTTGCTGAGCCTGCGAAGCTTTTGAAGGAATTCGTCAAGTGATACCCCGGGTTGTTGTCGAGTTGTGGCCAGTAGATGCCGAGCAAAAATTTCGTTTGGGGCCTTAACATATAGTTGCTGTAGTATTCGGATAGCGGAGTCATAGTCTACACAGTCTTCGATATAGTCAAACACATAAGGGGATACATAATTGGCAAGTATCTCTAACTTATCAGGAACATTCTCACCACACACCCTGAGGAAGTTGCTGAAGGTACGATACCAGTGTTTCCATACCTTAGCAGTTGTAGGTGAATTCGGGTCCAGGTCAAGACGGGCGGGTCGGAGTAGTTTCTCCATGATGGATTGATTACTACATCTGGTGCCCTTCTACTGTTTGAGTCGTAGCCGTCTATTCTCAAAACCACTCAGAGTGTGGAGCAGGTCCAGTTGATTAAATTGACGTAAGAAAACTACTAGGCACTTGGTCTAAGCGTTAAACAAAGCTTTAATCAACTGTTTTTCAACATGGAGATCTAGTTGTGTCCTTCACTAGTTCCTGTTAAAGAATGTCCTGAGCATTCTGGGCCCATGCCCGAGTATTTATACTCTCCCTGGACAGCGCCACAAGCAGGCCACCCAGTATTATTTCATAAGTCATTTCCACATGAATGACAAGATTCATGTCAATTGCCACAGGCTTTTTTCACTATTTAAAGGGGAGGTTCATTGATGCTGCAGAACCTCATTCACAGCATTGTTGCGTGTGCAGCTGCCTCAACAACTGTAAGAAGAAGGAGAAGGAGAAGGAGCACTTATTTACAAATCGTGATGGCAGATCTCCACACCATGGGGAATCTCGCTATCCTGGCAAAGCCACATGCGCGCTTGTCCTGCTTCTCTCTGGTACCCTTCTCCTACTGTAGAGAGCCTCATTGACCTCCCGGATGCAACGATCGATGGTGAGCTGCGAGATGTTAGCTATGTCTCCTGCTGAAGACTGGAAGGATCCGCTGGCGAAGAAATTGAGTGCCACGGTGACCTTGACTGCCACTGGGAGAGCTGTGGTCGCTCTGGTCTGAGGCTGGAGGTCCGGTTGAAGGAGGTGGCAGAGTTCTGTGACCACCTCCTTGGTGAAGCAGAATCTTCTAATACACTGCTCCTCACTTAATTGAAGGTAGGAGAAGTGCTCTCGGAATACCCTCGGATGGTAAGGACTCCTGTTGAGAGCCCTGATGGCCCTCCTCCTCCCTCTGGGCACATGTTCCCTCCGCCGTAGATCCTGGAGGGCGAGGTCGACTGCCAGTACAGCCCCCATTAATCTTAGCAAGTGTTGTAGTTTGAATCTTTCCAGAAATAATTATGCAGTGTTATACTTGCCAGAACACTCCTGATACCAAAGAACCTTGAAATTACTAAAGAAAACTGTTGCAGTCACAGGAACTAACACACAGCCATTCAAACTTCACAACCCGACAGGTGCGAGTGATTGGTGATTGGTGATGATTCATTTAAATAGTGTCACTGGAGCTGGCTTCCTGGTGCTGCACACCACCTCAACCTGTCGTTGTTAACTCCAGCCAGTAAGTCCATTGGCTATAAGGAAGTTGGGAGATTGGGCGTCCAGTGAGCATTTCATACTCACTGACATCACGATCTCCATGATGGCGAGGTCCCTGGCGAGCGAGTTTACCGACAGCGCTACCGGTAAGACCAATATGGTGTGCGGTGCTGGAACTGGCATCAGATGTCTTTACAGCTGTCGACGCTGTTTAACGCCATCTTGAGTCCACCTCCAACATTGCACGGGGCTCTGCGCAGAGCATGGAGCCCATGATTTCTAGTCTGGAAATGATGGTACACTCCCAGAGAGCCCGTGATGACCCAGATATGATGGCGTGCATGATGAGCGGTATCGCAGCTTCCATTGCAGCACAGGCGGAAGCGACCCAACGTCTTAGTGCTGCAGCGGAAGCTCAGACTGCTTTCATGCAGTCTCTGCTTGGTGGCATCCAAGATCTGACTGCTCTCATGCAGTCTTAGTGTGATCCACCCAAGCTCGAACTACTGCCATCATGGCTAGGTCTACCACCGTCGACCAGGCCTTTCACGGTGTCACAGCAGGCCAGCAATCTGTGCTCCAACAGAATGCTAGGAATGCTGAGGCGCCGTCCCGGGTCTGCGGAGTAGGAACCTGCTGTCCTCTCTCAGGATGACAGCATTCCTACTCCCACCACTGCCACTCTGCCATTGCCCTTGCAGCTGCCTGTCAGCCAGCCAGGCCAGACTGCTGCCGCCCATGCTGAGGTGGTGCAGTCTACAGCTGGACCTTCTAGGTCCACAGCTGGTCAAGGTCATCCTGCAAGGCCATCTGAAGTGTCCCGCATGGACACTCAGCAGCCTTCCACCAGCCGTGCTGCAGCCACTGGGGGCGCACTGTATAGGAGCACTAGAGTAGGAAAAGGCACACGAACGACAGGCACTAAGGGACTGCACAAGGGTGTTTAGTTAATAGTGTTGATGTAATATGTGTGACATGTGTATAGATAAATTTATTAATTGTGTTTGGAATCTTTTGTGGTGTCACTCATTTCAGCTTTGCGCCCAGGAGGACGCTGTGATATGGCCTGCGACAGGGATGGTATGATGGGGATGTGGTGAGCAACGGGGATCTGGGGTTTCATTCATGTGAATCGGAGTCTAATCACAGACAGCCCGTCCGGAAGGCCAATTGTCTCGCTGCCTCCGCCCTCCCTCCTGTTCTCCTCCGCCTCCTCTTCGTCCTCCTCATCCTCCTCTGCCTCCTCCTGAGGTGGTCCCGCAATCCCTGCTGGCAAGGGCTGCGCCGTCATAATGGCCAAGTTCTGGAGCATGCAGCAGACCACCACGCTCAGCCGAGTACTGGAGGGCTCCTCCCGAGCAGTCAAGGCAGCGGAACCATTGCTTCAGTAGGCCGATGGTCTACTTGATGATGTTCCTGGTGGCAGCATGGCTCTCATTATATGAGGGCTGAGCATGAGTGTTGGAGTTGTGGAGGGGAGTCATGAGCCAGGTGGAGAGCGGATAGCCTTTGGCTCCAAGCAGTCACCCTCGAGCTTGACGTGGTGGCTGGAAGAGTGCTGGCACACTGGTCTGGCACAGGATGAAGGCATCGTGGCTGCTGCCAGGATAGCAGGCATTGACATTGAGGATTCACTGTGTGTGATCGCGCACCAACTGCACATTAAGTGAGTGGTAGTCTTTGCGGTTACGTAAGGTCTCAGGATTGTTATGCGGTGCCCGCAAAGCCACGTCGGTGCAGTCGATGGCGCCCTGCACCATGGGGAAGCCTGCTATCCTGGCAAAGCCACATGCACGCTCGTCCTGCTTCCCTCTGGTGATCGGGAAGCCAATATAGTCCCTTCTCCTGGGGTAGAGAGCCTCAGTAACCTCCCACATGCAACGATGGACGGCGAATTGTGAGATGTTAGCTATGTCTCCTGCTGCAGACTGGAAGGATCTGCTGATGAAGAAATTGAGGGCCACGGTGACCTTGACTGCCATTGGGAGAGTTGTGGTTGCCCTGGTCTGAGGCTGGAGGTCTGATTGCAGGAGGTGGCAGAGTTCTGTGACCACCTCCTTAGCGAAGTGGAGCCTTCTAATACACTGTTCCTCGCTTAATTGAAGGTAGGAGAAGTGATGTCGGAAGACCCTAAGAGGGTAAGGCCTCCTGTTGAGAGCCCTAATGGTCCTCCTCCTCCCTCTGTGCATATGTTCCTGTCTTTCTCGCTGATTCCGCTCCCTCCACTATAGATCCTGGAGGGCGAGGTCGACTGCTAGTACAACCCCCATGACTTTTAGCAAGTGTTGTAAGTTGGAGTGTTTCAAAAATAATTATGGAGTTTTGTACTTCCCATAAAACTCCCTGATACCAAAGAACCTTGAAATGACTGAAGAAAACTCTTGCAGTAGCAGGAAGTAGCACACAGCCACGCAAACTGCAAAGCCCTGTCAGGTGCAAGTGATTGGTGAGGATCCCTTTAAACATCGTCGCTGGAGCCAGCTTCCAGCTGCTGCACGCCACCTCAACCTGTTGTCGTTTTCTCCAGCTGTTAAGTTCAATGGCCAAAACAAAGTTGGGAGATCGGCGTCAAGTGAGCGTTGCACACTCACTGACGTCATGATCTCTGTGATTGCGATGTCCCTGGTGATCGAGTTTAGCAGCAGCACTACCGGCAAGGTGGATATGGCGTGCGGCGCTGGAACCAGCATCAGCTGGCGTTAGAGCGCTAAACGGCATTTTTGCGTCATCTCGTGGCGCTAAACACACGAATTTCTCCCCCCCCCCCCCCCCCACGGGTTTTCACTTGCTAAATGGTAAATCTTATTCTAGGTGTGCCAAATAAATGCACAAAGGATGAAAATGGCCCAAGATCCCTGCACCTGAAAGTAACAAAACACAGCTCCCACAGTCGCACTAGAAATGAAATGGATACACCGGGAAAATCACATGGAGGACAACCAATGTCCTGCAATAGAAATGGCAAAGGGTTGTCATTTGGACAATGGGGAATACATGGGGGGAAGCTCATTGTACAATGACAATGGGGAGCACATGGGCTTCACCAAATTTGCTGCAGCTTTACGAGCACCACCCAAAAGGCACGGGAAGGAACACTTGGAGCAAAGCGCACCAAACAAGATACACTGGCAGTTTCACATGGAGCATAACAAATGCACTGAACACAATATACAGCATATAGTGCACTATACTCACAGACTTTCACACAGTGAAGATAACCGTACCCATGGACCTTCACAGAATGGAGACCTGAAGGATTCCTCAAGATGAATTTGCATAATAAACTATGCTCAGGAGGGCTAGTACAGCGAAGAAAATTGTGAGGCCACATCGAGCAAGCACCAGTCTGACTACTATGATTAATGGTGATACTACCACAAAGTACGACTGCGGTTAAGGTACAACTATTAGGAAGCCAGGAATCACTACTGTGGTTAAAGCAGCAATCTATCCATAATCGGCTCATGTGTAGCACTACAAAATGTAAGCAAACAACTCATGGTACTAGTAGTTACCATGGATTAATATTGAGGTTAACATGCAACTACTGTGAAGTCACAAGATACTACTGTGATTAAAGCAGCAGTCAACAACTACAAAGCAAAGCACAGCCAAAGGTACCATAGATTAATGCTCCAGAGATCTAAACAGCCAACAGCAATGTCAGGCCCCAGGCTGCAAACGCTCCAAGCAAGGCAGCAAGCAGCTTCAGGCTCTGCCCCTGCCTCAGCTCATCTGCTGCTGAAACCCTCATCCATGCCTTTGTTACCTCCAGACTCAACTATTCCAACGCACTCCTGGCTGGCCTCCCACATTCTACCCTCCGTAAATCTGAGGCCATCAAAACTCTGCTGCCCGTGTCCTAACTCACACCAAGACCCGTTCACCCATCACCCCTGTGCTCGCTGACCTACATTGGCTCCCAGTTAAGCAACGCCTCAATTTTAAAATTCTCATCCTTGTTTTCAAATCCCTCCATGGTCTTGCCTCTCCCTATCTCTGTAATTTCTTCCAGCCCCACAACACCACCTCCCCACCCCCCGCAAGATATCTGCACTCCTCTAATTCTGCCCTTTTGAACCTCCTTGATTTTAATCCTCATCCAGTGTGAGACCATAAGTTAATTGCTCTGTAGCATTGTAACAACAACAACAACTTGTGTGTATATATATATATATAGCGTCTTTAATGTAGTATTGGTGGCCGTGCCTTCTATTGCCAAGGCCCTAAGCTCTGGAATTCCTCCCTAAACCTCTCTGCCTCTCTACCTGTCTTTCCTCCTTTAAGACGCTCCAGAGCAATCATTAATTTATGGTCTCACACTGGATGACGAATCCCTAATTGTACTATTCAATTCGAAAGGACGTTATTTATTTGGAGAGAGGAAGGTATTGTGTGACAACAAATGTTGGGTGAAAATAAATTCACATCTAATCTGTGGTAAAGTAAGAGGTGCAGTTTATTGAAAACAGAGCTCTGGGAGAAGGTTTCAGACCCCCGCGGTCTGTGCGAGCACCTTCTCCCCGATCAGCAAAATTCACAAGCTTATATACAGTACAAGACTGGAGCACACCGATAGCCGTTATTACATTACTTATTCCTTGGCTAATCCGGCCCCGTGGCAACAGCCGCCCCCCAATTATATTCCTTCAAAAACAACCTAATTATAACTTTACATCGTTAGCTAAGCCCCTTCTTTCAGTTCTGTCTTTTATCTAAGTTTGTCCAGTTATCTGGACAGCAGGGTCCATTCTTGCTTCACCGTGGCTTCTGCCGAGCTGAGTCAGTGACTCGTGATTGGACATGGCTCAAAGGTTAATCAAATATACCCTACATACATCCGCGTGACAGTTGTTACTTCGTAACCCCATTGTTCTGCAAATTTTACCCTTGTTATTGCAGCTTCTCATATCTCCAACTTGCTTAATCACTTTTGTAGTTCAGTTTCTGACCATCTGTTCCATTTGTGGTTTCAACTAGTCTCAGACTAGGTTGTCATGCTGTGTCGCTCGACTGCATCATTCAACTGGTTCAATCCCAACCCTTCAACAAATAAGAAACACTACCTACAAGGTGACACCATGGGCAGGATTTATGGGGTTGGGGGAGGTGGGGGAGGCTGGCTTGCGGTCGGGAATGGGTTTCCCTCAGGTCCTACAGAATTTAATGGCAGGGCCTGATATAACAGTTTTTTTCTCTGTTTTCCCCCCTCCGGAGCCAGCTAGATTGAGAGGCTGTCTGGCTGTCAAGCGGTTAGGCCAGTGGCACCAGGCCGCAGCTGGGGAGCACGGAGGAGGGAGGGAGGAATCAGAGGCCGGGATCGGGGGATGGTGTCGGAACGTTGGGATTGGGGGGCGCGGTCGGAAAGCCAAGATCGGAGTGGGGTTCAGGGGCCTGGGATCGCAAGGCTGGAGGGGGGTTCAGGGGCCTGGGATCGCAAGGCCGGAAGGAGGGTCGTAGGCTGGAAGGGGTGTCATGGGCCAGGGACCACGGATCGGGGGCCGGGGAGGGGCGTTCAGGGGCCTCGTTGGGGGGTGGTGGGGTATCGGAAAGGCCTTGTGGGGGAGATTGGAGGCTTCGGGGAGAAAGGGGGGGGAGATCGAAAGGGTCGGGGGGGTGTCTGATCATGGGGGGTTGACGAGGCAGGGACGCTGGATCCAGCAGGTAAGTTGGTCCGGGAAACCCAGAGTTAAATTTAAAATGGAGATTCAAAATGAGGCAAACCGCCTCCTGGGAGCGGGTTGGCCGCCCGCCCCCCCGTCCCGCCTCCGTTAAAACTGGAAGTGGGCGAGTTGGAAGCAGGTTGTGGTCGGGATTCAGATTTCTACCACTTTAACCTCCCACCCGACCCAAACCTGACCCTTTTTTGGGGTTAAATTCCCTCCCATATGTCCGTTTTGGCAGTTAACATTTTACCTCACACCAATCAGAATGACTAAATTGGGGATAAGATAGGTGCCTGTTAGGTAAGTAAGCATTACCCTCCAGAAAGAAGC
The DNA here is from genome assembly GCA_030390025.1 of Squalus acanthias. Lineage (NCBI taxonomy): Eukaryota > Metazoa > Chordata > Chondrichthyes > Squaliformes > Squalidae > Squalus > Squalus acanthias. The sequence continues at coordinate 37,042,658 of CM059448.1, read as the reverse complement.
CTATGGGTGGTTGTAAATTTTGGCCATAAGAGAAGTATGTGTACTTAAATGTTTAATTCAGAAAGTAAAGAAGAAATTAGATCACTTGGAACTTGCTAAATTAATTACAAACAATATAATGAGGGATCAGAAAGGGATTTCTTCACCCTCAAAGAGGGAAACTGTATTATACCCTATGGTTTTTGCTTTCTTTTCTCTTATAAATAGCTTGTAGACTTGTATAGTAGCTAATAATAATAAAATGCTCAAGTTGCTCGTTCCGAGAATTCTTCAGGGTATGTGTTAGTACATGAGGGAGAGAAAGATACCCTAGCCTCACAACAGTCGAGAGAGAGAGAGAGAGAGAGAGAGAGAGAGGGAAAGAATTACAGATCACCCTAGCAACAGCCAGTGTTCAAGATTGAAGTAAGGCCTTGGAATGTTTAAAGTAGTGCCATACTATATCATTGCAACCTATGCAAAAGGATGTTGATGTACGAGAAATGTAAACTTGTGTGCGTAAGAATCTCTCTCTTGGCTGAAGGACGGTGCATTGACCGGAGACTACCAAATAAAAAGAATAGTGTATAAAAAAGAAGCTTTTCTGTTAACTTAGAGAAGAGAGAAACTTACAAGAATTGAGTGCATGCCTACGTTCAAAGCTGCTGCCAAAACTCCGCTTATCAACTGCGTTATACGCTGAAGAAATTATACTCCGCTTTTAGATTGTTTTTATGTTAAAGTAGAAAAAAATAAAGTGATTATAACCATAAGGCTAAATTCGTTACTACTCAAGTGAACAACAGAAGACTGTTTAAAACAACATTTGGTGAGCCGAGCGAAGGACCTGAACTTGTTGCTTTTTGAAAACTGGGGGCGTCGAGACCGGAATGAAGTCGAACCTCGACCGTCAAGAACTCATCGCAAACGAGCTCTGGGGCAGGAGGTGAACTACTTCCATCATCGACAAACTAAGGCAACACAGCAGGGCTCAGGATAAAGAACACATACACGTGTGAGTAGTATCAGTATCCAATTTGATAAGGGAGTACAGGAGATACCAAGTTATATGGGGGGAAAAATTCAGTATCGCCCCGTTTGGGGCGCAATTATCGGCCGGGTGCAAAGATTAGCGCCTGGCGCTAATTATCGCCTCTGACAGCAAACTTGACTTTTATCGCCCCTGGAGGTGATTGGAGCGCTAAATCAGGCACTACACATCTGTCTTAAGGCGCAAAGGCCGAGGAGCGAGGCGCTAACTCAGAGCGCTGGCGAAGCTCATGTGATGTCAGTCAGCAATGGAACACAGACACAATGGCGCCGGCCAGTTCTTAAAGGGGAGGGTTGATCTTGCTTTCCATCCACATCCTGCTCATTGCAGCCTTGAATCTCGGCCTGGAGAGACCTGTACATCAAATCTGCTGGAAAGAACAATGGAGAGTTCCAGGGAATGAGCTCAGAGTGCAGCCCCCACAATCTCTTCTAAATCAATACAAGGAAGGGCAAATCAAAATGAACCTGCAAAGGCTGCTCAGTACCCAAAACTCCTTCACACAGCATTGAATCTCTCCAGAAGTCTCTCTCTCTCTCAGAATGCGTGGTTCAAAAATGTATCCAACAAAAAAAGGCAGGAAGCGGTCGCCTTTAAATAGCGCTCCCCCAGTCCCTTCCTGACTGCAAAACGCTCCCCTCAACCTGTCGTTGCTAGCGGCAGGCGGCGCCACTCAATATCCGCTCCGGGGAGCTACCGGGGCGTTGCGCACTCGACTACCGTCACGATCTGCCGGCGCAGGAGATCATGGCGGGACTGTTTAGCGCCACCGCAAAATGTCTAGTTAATTTCGCGAGTGGCGCAAACATCGCCGCGCCCGGGCGCTAGTTGCTTTGCGCCCCATTAGCGCCCTCTTAAGGTGCTAACGGGAGGCGCAACCAACTGAATTTTTCCCCCATGGTGTTTTAACATGACCATGGCTGGGAGATCACTGTGCTAATCATATAGTCTTATAGGCAAGATAGAAAAGGGGAGGTTGTTGTAAGTGGGGAAATCGGGACAGATCACCTCCAATAAAGGCCGAGTCCAAGAAGGAGAGGGCCAAACCGAGAACAGCTGTAAAAATAAACGATAATAAAGGAGTATTACCGTGGATGTTGTGGGCAGAAAGTTATGTCCAACAGCACACTAGGGAAGGACCTTTTGAGGAGGGTAACTGACCTTTATAGAGACCGAACAATGAAGTGAGTGTGATAATCGAAATGTAAATGAAAAAGATAAGAAAGCAAAAAAAGGACACCTGTGTTGGTGAAAAATTAATTCACTCGAGTCTGTCTCAAAGCAAAAGATCACAGTTTATTATTCAAAGCGCTTTGGGAGAAGAGTCATAGCCCCCGCGGTCTAGTGATCAGCTTCTCAATTTAATAGTAGCAGCCAAGCTTCTTTATACACTTCAAGAAGCCAGAAAGTACAAACATCAGCAGTTATTACATCATGAGTGACCATTAGTCAGGGTCTCTAAAAACAACCTGATTAGAATCTTACAATTGTTAGCGAAACCCATCCTCTAGTTCTGCTTTTGTCTAATGGTGGTTAGCCATCTGGGCTGCAAGGTTTATTCTTGCTCCATCATAGCTTTGGTCAACCTGAGTTGTCTGTTGGTGATTGGACACCATTCGAGGTTAGTTTATTATAGACAACAATGATTCACGTTTTGTTCTGCAGTGTCTGCATTATCTATACCGCAGACCAAGCAAGCAGGTTTTTATTTAATTATACCCCTGTCTCCATCGGCTTGTGGCCTTCGGGAGATATTTTGACCTTTACTCTAGTCCTTTAAGCAGTTCAACTAACTTTAAGCATTACAACTGATTTGCTCTTACATTATTACAATTAATTTTACCCTTACACCTGCATAATGGCAATGGCGCAGATAATAAATAGTTTGAATGAAAAATTCACTAAAGAGAGTAGCCAGGTTCAGACTCTTTAGGCAGAAGTTGAGAGATTAAAAATGAATTGGGTGCTGTTCAGGCAGAATGTAGATTAGCCGCCAACCAACAGTTGGAGATGCATCAAGAAAGAACTCAATATGCATCCAGCTGCAGAGTTCTTCAGAAACAATAGCTAAGACGCAGGGAAATTTTGTTGATACCAAAATAGTTTATCGAGAACTACGGAATTTGTCACAGGAAAACAAGGAAAGAGAGATGGTAAGAGAGAGGAGAGACGGGGAAGAGCAGAGGACAAGAGAAAGATTAAAGAATTAAAAGTTAGAGTGGCAGCCTTGACCTTCGGCACTCACAAGGAGGAATCCAGTAGTGACGATGATGAGGATGATCCAGTCATCCCAACAGTGCACCCACAGTTTAAAAGACCACTTAGGGGGAAGTTTCTGATGCTGAGCATTGGGGTAAGTGATACTTCTAGTACCAATAGTAATCCAGGAAGTGTCGCCAATTATATCCGATTTAAAACAGGAGATAGTACGATGGTACATAGGTCTGTTAAGATGGCCCCCATAGTTAACAAACATCTGCACACAGGAGGGACAACAAACCGGGAAGGTCAAGTAATATATGAATACGGAGATAAAGAAGTAAGTCGAGATCTGACCCATTCAGAATTGTGCCAACTTAGTGGCCAATTGCCCAAATATGAGGGAATAGGAGATCCAACTCAGTTATTAAATAAAGTTCGATTGCTACAGCAGGCTTGACAGACAAGAATGCTTTTCTACTTCTGCAGGCTGCTTTACCTCCAGACATGACAGAGCCTGATAAGTTTGTAGTGTAAATAGCAGCTAATAAAAAAAACCTGGGTTGAACACTTGAAGTGTAACAAAGGGTAAGGAAAAGGAGAAAGAAATTAAAAAGCCCACAGCCAAAGTTAAAGAAATAGGATCGCTGTGAGGAAGAAATAGGATAAGTGTCTTCAGCATGTTTTTTTTTTAAAAAGGAAAAAGTTTCTGAGAGTGTGTGTGAATGTTTCTTGGCTCACGACCTGGGAATATCACATAAATTGTGGCACTTTGAGTTCATAACCCATTGCAGGGATCAATGAAGGGAAAATAGGGGCCAAATCCAAAGGGGAAAGGGCCAGAGATACAAAATCGTTAGAATCGTTAGAAATTGTGTTTCTAAGTTGCAGAAAGTGTGAATATAGTTGATTGGGTATGTTCATTTTAATTAAAAATTGAGCACCCAGAATTGGGGGGAAAACTTTGAACTACATTTTAAGTTAAAACCGCTGGTGTGGATTTATTTTGACTAACATTTACTTAGGCAACTGTAAAGCAATATATTGTTTTACAAAAGATAAGTTTCAGTCCCAAGCTTCAGCCTTGAAGTTACGGTTGCCAGTGTCTGGTAGAGAATGAATTTGAACTTTTCAAAACATTGTTTTAATTGGACTAGAGTTATTAAAAAATTATTTAAAGACACGTGGTCTTATTTCAAATCAATTTGAACAATTACAAAGTGCTGTTAGTGCAAGTCTGCCGATGACACAAAGATGTAAGCAGCGTAGATGGAAGCATAAGTTTCAAAGAGATATTAAATGAATGGGCAAAACTGTAACAAATGGATTTTAATGTAGGCAAATGTGAGTTCATCACTTTGGATCTAACAAGGATAGAACAGAGTACTTTCTAAATGGTGAAAAGCTAGAAACAGTGGAGGTCCAGAAGAGACTTGGGGATCCATGTGCATAGATCATTAAAATATCATGGACAGGTACAGAAATAATCAAAAAGGCTAATGGAATGCAGGCCTTTATATCTAGAAGACTAAAATACAAGGGGGTAGACGTTATGCTACAGCTATACAAAGTCCTGGTTAGACCACACCTTAGGAAGGATATGTTGGCCTTGGAGGGAGTGCAGCGTAGATTTACCTGAATTCAAGGGTTAAATTACGAGGAGAGATAACACAAACTACAGTTGTATTCCCTGGAATTTAAAAAAAAAGGAGGTGATTTGATCAAAATTTTCAAGATATTAAGGGGAACTGATAGGGTAGATAGAGAGAAATTTTGCAGACTGATTACATTGACCCATTTCAGAGAAATCAGAAGAGTAACCAGTATGTCTTGGTTATAATTGACTGCTTTTCCAAATGAGGTGAAGCAGCAAACATCAGAAATTGAAAATTGGTTTGAGGAGAAAAGGATAAGATAGTCTATGATGGAATAAAGAAAGAGAAAAGGAAAGATTCTGTCCCTTTTCTACTGTTAAAAGCTGCAAGATTTTAGTGTAATGCCTCTTTAAAAAGCCTGTGTGAAGGTTTTTGGTGCCACTGGTGTGGCTCTTTTTTCTCTTGTGTGTAAGAGTGCTAAAAGCTTTGTTCCACTGAAAACACTAAGGGCTGGATTTTGATACTGGGGCGGGCTTGGGGTCATGTTATCCACTTTTTGTGTTATCTACCCGACTGCAATTGGATGTGGGAGATTGATGCGATTTTCACCTAATTGGGCAATTGAGTTCCAGCATGTGGGAACCCATGAACCAATTAGTGTTTTCAGTCTGAAAGTGGCCTCTGATGATGTCATCATTGCTACTGCATTGAAGGTCGTCAAAGACTGCCTGGCCTTTGCTGTGAGAGGACCTGGATGCAAAATGAGCAGCAGCAGCCCTAAGTCTGCTCCCAGATATTTTTGCATCACCACCACCACTCCCAGATATGTCTCCCATCCACCACCACCACTCCCAGATATGTCTATTCTTCCTCCTCCTCCTCCTCCTCCTACTACTTTCATCATATCTCCGTTGTAATAGTGGACCTGCAGCTGATAGTCAGGTATCCAAATGTGCTCCCGCCAGGTTTCACATTCGTGGTTCAGAACAGGCGTGCTTCACGTAGAAAAAGGGTTAAAATCACAAAATGGCATTATAGAGGCAATTTAGTGCTTGTTAAGGGCCTTAACAACCTCTTAGAGGCGGGACAGAGTTGGGACCAGCAGACACGATTTAATGAAAATTGCGTGGAGGTGGGATGGTGGCGGGCTTCTGCCCGCCCGCCAGTTTTCACAATTTATAACCCCCCACACGCCTCCAAACCCGCCTCCACGGGTCAATGAAAATCCAGCCCTAATTCTTTGCTCAGTTATAGTCAATATTTTTACAGTCATTTGGAAAGACACCTGAAGAAAGAAAAGGAAAGGTGTAATTTACTGTAAGCACGTGGTATTTTGTTTTATTTTACCTGTTCTGTATTGTGTTTAGTCAATAAAATATTAGTCTGAATTAAATTGAGGTTTAACTAACCTATTCAAAGGTGAAAACCCGACTTTCATTGTGGCCACAGTGAAATTCTGGTTATTTTAAATTGTGTGAGGGTCTCTAGTTCTGAACATGAGGCTTTCACATTGAAAAAAAAGGGAAGACACCCTATAGCTGGAACAGAATTGTTTCACAGAATGTTTAAAGTTAATAGTGGTGTTGCTAATGATATTTGTTGTTTTTTAACTGATTTTTAATTCATATGGATGGAAAAAAATTGGTAATATTTTTGTGCCTTTGTGGCTCACGTTTTGAAAATTGGAACTAAAGGAGAAGCTGAAATTTATTTATGAATTAATTGCATCAGGACATTTTGCGCAAATTTTAAAAGGTACAAAGACTGAGGAAAAAAGTAAGATGTGTTTGGTTCATGGGAAAGTTTTCTTTAAACTTACGTGAAGTAACGCAATGGCGTCTGACAATGTTTCGCTCCACCTTCTTATAAACCTACAAAGGAGTTAACCCTTTCCGCTGACAGCTGTTTTCTTAATCCACCAAGCAACATAAGAACATAAGAAATAGGAGCAGGAGTCGGCCATTTGGCCCCTCGAGCCTGCTCTGCCATTCAATAAGATCATGGCTGATCTGATTTTGGCCTCAACTCCACTTTCCCGCCTGCTCCCCATAACCCTTGACTCCCCTGTAGCTCAAATATCTGTCTATCTCCGCCTTGATAATATTCAATGACTCCACCTCCACAGCTCTCTGGGGTAGAGAATTCCAAAGATTCACAACCCTCTGAGAGAAGAAATTCCTCCTCATCTCTGTTTTAAATGGGCGACTCCTTATTCTGAAATTATGCCCCCTAGTTCTAGATTCCCCCACGAGGGGAAACATCCTCCCTACCCTGACAAGCCCCCTCAGAATCTTATATGTTTCAATAAGATCACCTCTCATTCTTCTAAACTCCAATGAGTATAGGCCCAACCTGCTCAACCTTTCTTCATAAGACAACCCCTTCATCTCAGGAATCAACCCAGTGAACCTTCTCTGAACTGCCTGTAATGCAAGTATATCCTTCCTTAAATAAGGAAACCAAAACTACCCGCAGTACTCCAGTACTCCAGTACTTCATCCAAGTCATTATTATAGATTGTAAATAGTTGAAGCCCCAGCACTGATCCCTGTGGCACCCGACTAGTTACAGATTACCAACCTGAAAATGACCCATTTATCCTGACTCTCTGTTTTCTGTTAGTTAGCCAATCCTCTATCCATGCTAATATATTACCCCCAACCCCGTGAGCTCTTATCTTGTGCAGTAACCTTTTATGTGGCACCTTATCGAATGCTTTCTGGAAATCCAAATACACTACATCTACTGGTTCCCCTTTATGCCCTGCTCATTACATCCTCAAAGAACTCTAGTTAATTTGTCAAACACAATTTCCGTTTCATAAAACCATGTTGACTCTGCTTAATTGTATTATGATTTTCTAAATGTACTGCTATTACTTCCTTAATAATGGATTGCAGCATTTTCCGAATGACAGATGTTAGGCTAATTGGCCTATAGTTTCCTGCTTTCTGTCTCCCTCCTTTCTTGAATAGGGGAGTTACATTTGCAGTTTTCCAATCCACTGGGACCTCTCCAGAATCCAAGAATTTTGGTAGATTACAACAAATGCATCCACTATCTCTGCAGCCACTTCTTTTAAGACCCTAGGATGCAGGCCATCAGGTCCAGGGGACTTGTCAACCTTTAGTCCCATTAGTTTGCCTAGTACTTTTTCTCTAGTGATAGTGAATGTTTTAAGTCCCTTCCTCCCTATGGCCCCTTGATTATCAATTATTATTGGGATGCTTTTAGTGTCTTCTACCATGATGACCAATACAAAATATTTGTTCAAAATCTCAGCCCTTTCCTTGTTTCCCATTATTAATTCCCCAGTCTCATCCTCTATGGGACCAATGTTTACTTTAGCTACTCTCTTCCTTTTTATATACCTGTAGAAGCTCTTACTGTCTGTTTTTATATTTTTTGCTAGTTTACTCTCATAATCTATCTTTTCCCACTCTATTATTTTTTTAGTCATCCTTTGCAAGTTTCTAAAAATTTCCCAATCTTCTGGCCTACCACTAATTTTCGCAACATTGTATGCCTTTTCTTTCAATTTGATTCCATCTCTAACTTCCTTAGTTAGCCACGGATGGTTCATCTTTCTCACTGGAATAAACCTTTTCTGAGAGTTATGAAATATCTCCTTAAATGTCTGCCACTGCTTATCTACCGTCTTACCCTTTAATCCATTTTCCCAGTCCACTTTAGCTAACTCTGTCTTCATACCTTTGTAATTGCCTTTATTTAAGTTTAGGACACTAGTTTCATACCCAAGTTTCTCACCCTCAAACTGAATTTGAAATTCTATCATGCTATGATCACTCTTCCCTAGAGGATCCGTTACAATGAGATCATTAATTAATCCTGTCTCATTACACATTACCAGATCTAAAATAGCCTGCTCCCTGGTTGGTTCCACAATGTATTGTTCTAAGAAACCATCCGAATACACTCTATGAACTCATCCTCAAGGCTACCCTTGCCAATTTGATTTATCCAATCTATATGAAGATTAAAATCGCCCATGATTATTGCTGAATGAAAATTTATGTGGGGCATTATTAAATTTAAGTTTCTTAATTTAAGTGGATATTTCCCAACGGTGACAGAAGGAAATTATGAATTGACAAGTTAACCCCTTGGGCTGTTAAGCAGAGCCACAATGGATTCTCTGTTTCTTTTTTTCTTATAAGCAGGGAACCACAGTTTCCCAGATCATATGGACATTGATGGCATAGCAAGCAATCCAGCAGTTTTAAGAATTTAAGAGTTTATCTGCAGACATCAAATGTCACAGCATGGTGATGATTTGGACTTAAGATTTTGCACTTCAAGGGCTTAACCCATTCAGGGTCATTTGTTATCTTCCGAGACAGAGTGCTCGAGAAGGGGAGATATGAAAGTTACCTCCAAACTAATTGCAAGCACTTCTGTGTTGTGATGTGAAGGTCGAGAATACATCTGAGAATCAGGCTAAATATAGAAAGTTCAGAGGAGAAGTGAAAAAGAAAATAAGAGGGGCAAAGAGAGGGTATGAAAATAGAATGGCAGCCAACATAAAAGGTAATCCAAAAGTCTTCTATAGGCACATAAATAGTAAGAGGAGGGGTGGGCCGATTAGGGACCAAAAAGGAGACCTACGCATGGAGGCTGAGGTACTAAATGAGTACTTTGCATCTGTCTTCACTAAGGAAGAAGATGCTGCCATAGACATAGTGAAGGAGGAGGATACTGGATGGGATAAAAATTGATAAAGGTGAGGTACTAGAAAGGCTGGCTGTACTTAAAGTAGATAAGTCACCAGGACCAGATGGGATGCATCCTAGGACGCTGAGGGAAGTGATGGAAGAAATTGCGGAGGTACTGGCCATAATCTTCCAAACCTCCTTAGAAATGGGGGTGGTGCCAGAGGACTGGAGAATTGCAAATGTTACACCCTTGTTCAAAAAAGGGTGTAAAGATAAACCCAGGAACTATAGGCCAGTCAGTTTAACCTCAGTAGTGGGGAAGCTTTTAGAAACAATTATCAGGGACAAAATTAACAGTCACTTGGACAAGTGTGGATTAATTAAGGAAAGTCAGCACAGATTTGTTAAAGGCAAATCATGTTTAACCAACTTGATCAAGTTTTTTGATGAGGTAACAGAAAGGGTTGATGAGGGCAATGCGGTTGACGTGGTGTACATGGATTTCCAAAAGGCGTTCGACAAAGTGCCACATAATAGGCTTGCCAGCAAAGTTGAACCCATGGAATAAAAGGGACAGTGGCTGCATCAATATGAAATTGTTAAGTGACAGGAAACAGAGAGTAGTGGTGAATGGTTGTTTTTTAGACTGGAGGAAGGTATACAGTGGGGTTCCCTAGGGGTCAGTTCTAGGACCACTGCTTTTCTTGATATATATTAATGACTTAGACTTGAGTGTACAGGGCACAATTTCAAAATTTGCAGATGACACAAAACTTGGAAGTATAGTGAACAGTGAGGAAGATAGTATAGACTTCAAGAGGACATAGACAGGCTGGTGAAATGGGCAGACACATGGCAGATGAAATTTAATGCAGAAAAATGCGAAGTGATACATTTTGGTAGAAAGAATGAAGAGGGAAAATATAAACTAAAGGGTACAATCCTAAAGGGGGTGCATGAACAGAGAGACCTGGGGGTATGTGTGCACAAATCATTGAAGGTGGCAGGGCAGGTTGAGAAAGCGGTTAAAAAGGCTTACGGGATCCTGGGCTTCGTGAATAGAGGTATAGAGTACAAAAGTGTGGAAATTATGATGAACCTGTATAAAACACTGGTTCAGCCTCAACTGGAGTATTGTGTCCAATTCTGGGCACCACACTTTAGGAAGGACGTGACGGTCTTAGAGAGGTTGCAGAAAAGATTTACGAGAATGATTCCGGGGATGAGGGACTTCAGTTACGTGGATAGACTGGAGAAGCTGGGATTGTTCTCCTTAGAGCAGAGAAGATTGAGAGGAAATTTGATAGAGGTGTTCAAAATCATGAGGGGTCTGGACAGAGTAGATAGAGAGAAACTGTTCCCATTTGCATAAGGGTCGAGAACCAGAGGACACAGATTTAAGGTGATTGGCAAAAGACCAAAGGCGACATAAGAAAAAACTTTTTTACACAGCAAGTGGTTAGGATCTGGAATGCACTGCTTGAAAGGGTGGTGGAGGCAAACTCCATCACGGCTTTCAAAAGGGAGTTGGATAACTACCTGAAAGAAAAAAATTTGCAGGGCTACGGGGAAAGGGCGGGAGAGTGGGACTAGCTGAGGCGCTCTTGCAGAGAGCCGACACGGGCTCGACGGGCCGAATGGCCTTCTTCCGTGCTGTAACCATTCTGTGATTCTATGAATGTGAAACTACCATGTAAAACCACCAAACCTGGGCAGCATTTGTTTCTGAAATTGGAATTGATAAGATAAATTGATATGAGTTTCTGTTTCAAGCACTTAAGACAGGAAAATGTATCTGAAGTTTAAGGGGATAATCAAATCTTCATTCAAAGAAGAGAGAGGAGTGCAGTCTAGGTGGTTTCTGTGTATCGAGGAAGAATTTTTTTCAGGAAATAGAATTGAACATTGACAAGACATGTCAGTCCAACAATACAGCACTTTGAAATGGAAAAATAGACACAGACACAATATATTGGGTTCTTTTAGAACAATAAAAGATCCAAGTAGAGGTTCGGTTAAATAAAATTAAAGAAACAAAATGTGTTGCAACTTGAACCACAAGGGAATATTTGATCTATATTTTAAAGATATTATGATATTGTATTGGACAGTAGTGTTCCTCCGGGGCTCATGAATAAGATGAAATACTGTGTAAAATTGAATGAGAAGAAGTGAGTGAGGATATAAGATGAAAAAAAGGAAAATTACACCACCAAATGGGAATTTTTCTAAGATCATTTTTCTTACTTGAATGGGAATAAATCACCTGGATGCAATTCACCCCCAAAAAAATCAATCTGGAATTAATGTGCATTCTTGAGGAAGTCAGGAAAGTGTAGTTAAGAATAGTAAATTGATAGCTTTCTCTTGGGGATGTTTGTCTTATTGCCTATATTGAACAATAAGAAAACTGCATTTAATAGCCTGGCCACTACCCGAGACATCGGGGCCATGCAGGGGGAGATGAGCAAAGATCTGCAGACACCCCACGATCTTTTGATAAGATCACCAGAAAGCCCTAGAATGGCTTGTATCAGATCTCACATGTGGCATGATATTGGGATACTGGTGTGTGTGTGCAAGTGTAAATGTCTTACGTGTGAAGTAACTAGTATATGGGAATGCATGTTGAATTTGCACTGAAGAACAGGTCTCAGTCATGCTCAGTTATCAACAACAACACATGAAATGGCTAATGTGGCTCAGGAGAGTGAGACAACTTTTTAATATCATCAAGGCACTGTCACATACTCTATAGAGAAACCGATTTTGAAATAATCAGGATAGAGTTAAACACACTGCTACCTGTCAGAGGGATTCAAATTAAAAGTAAAGAGAATGCCGTTCAAATTAGGATCTCTTCACAGCTTGAATGGTCGTCAGTTTCAAGGCCTCCACCAACTGCTGAAGAAAGAAAGTTTGTAGGGAGGCCATAAACAAAAAGTAAGGGAGGCCTAGGCCTGCCTCTGTCTGGACAAGGGGGCCATGGTTGTATACAAATCAGCTACAAGCTGAAGGTGGGAGACAAGGAGGTCATACCTTACAGATTCCATAACAAAATATGGATCCAAGTGAGAAGCGACCTCCTTGAGGAGGCAGAAGGCCTCAAAAGGGTTCGGTTTGGAATCAGTGATAAATTGAGGTATAGCCTCTCAAAAGCATAATTTTGGTCGTATTGACGAAAGAACCCTAAAGTGCGCTCCTTGGGAAGATTGGGAGTCCCGTATGCGGGAGACCAGGAAGACTCCCCTGAACCAGGTGGGATTGGACACACCCTGACAACCAAACAGTAAATTGGTCATGGAATTAATAGGATTCAGTTAAAGAATTACTATCACACTAGGACAAAAATTAATTCAAGAACATTGCAAAAGACTTCAATACAACCTTAAAAGGTAATGAGAGCAGGTTATTTTAAAGTAAGAAATTTCTTATGTTGATAAGTAATATTAACTATTGGTTTGCCAAGTACAAACACTGATGGTGATCATCATAACACTAAAATGGATGTAGGACCAAAAAAAGACATCCTTCTCACAGAAAGAACTCTACCTGTCTGATCCAGGAGAAGAACCCAAATGTTAATGGACTAGAAGTAATTGAATTAGGAAGTGTATTATATAACAATGTGTGATTTGAAATTGTACCGGTAGTGTTAAACATGAGCTTGAATCTGTCAACTAGATTATGTAAAGGGAGTTATTCACAATTAATAGACAAAATGGTAGGAGAATTAGTAACGGGCATGTTAGTAAAGAATAGAAAACAGGAACCAAAGGCTGAGGGGAACACAAGGAGAATCAGTTTAAATCGCGAAGAAAGCGAGGGTTAACAGAATGGCTAGGAATAGGAGCCGTGGCAGGGTTAGCAGGGGTAAACAGAATGGATATAGAAAGTATGTAGGAACACGATGAGGTAATGAAGAGGCAATTAAAAAGATTATTGGCAAACCATGAGGCTAACCAGAATCAAGACCTTACTAGAGGTATCATGCATAGCCTCTATGCGACATTTGTGATGAATGTGGTACAGAAGGCACTGGATAACATAGAGGATAATCAAATCCATTTGTTTATTCATGACGTACAACTGAGAAAATGGTTCAAAGGGACCATGGATATAGACTATAATATGATGCGCCAGATGGGAATGGCATTTTTGGCTCTCTGAAATGAGGGCGGAGATGAGGATACCATACCGGTGGTACTGGCACTACTCTTGTTAGCAAAGAATGGGAGTCAGTTTTGGGAAGTGTACCTGGTAGAGTCTATTGAAGTGAGTGAAGACTCTGGAATAGGCCCCATACCTAAACAATATGAAGAATACCCACACCATCTGATAAAGAATGCCGGAACTTCGATAGCACCGGATATAGAGTGCTGCTCCCTAAAAGGGACCACTTGAGTTTGTAGGTGCAATGTGGTACGAAAACATACCACTCCAGCCTGCGGGTTCATAACTGATGGGGAAATCACAAAATTGTAAGATGAGTCCAAGACTCTGGAAAGGGGGATGGTCTAATATAGCCTACAAAGGCAAGGGAAGATACTGGGTGACCACCACAGCTGCTTTTATGACTGTTGGATTAACAAGATGGCCCATACCGGAACACTGATTCTGTGTGTTTCCAGCTGGGAAAACATTGGTGCCAGTACACCATCATAATGTGACCGACCTCCAAGTGAAACTGCCTTTGGAGAATGAGACGATTCAAGCAATCTCACACCATTGACATTATATACCCCCCTCTATCCCTCAGCTTGAAATCCATAATCTACAGAACAAGAACCTCGCAAAAACATACCGTGCATATGCTGCAAGATAATAACCAAATAGAACAGGCAATTAAGAAAATAGGAAATCATGAATGGTGGAGCTACAGCCGTGGGTTAGATTATTTCAGATGGGATTGGTGATAGCGCTAGTACTAGTAATTCTAATCATTGCGTTATTCTGTATGAGGAAGTCAATAAGAAATAAAGAAAATATAAGGAAAGGTAAAGATATAGCAAGGGCACTAAAAGAAAGCCAGGATTATTACTGTAAAGAAGGGTGTAAAACACTCTGTTAAGAGGTAACCGACCAATATAAAAAATAAAAAGGTAAGGCATGTTGGCACTTGAGGGAGAGAAAGATACCCTGGCCTAGCAACAGTCGAGAGAGAGAGAGAAAGAATTACAGATCACCCTAGCAACAGCCAGTGTTCAAGATTGAAGTAAGGCTTTGGGATGTTTATAGTAGTGCCATACTATGGACATCCCACTACATACCATTGCAACCTACGCAATAGGATGTTAATGTAAGACAAATGTAAACTTATGTGCGTTAGAATCAGCTGAAGGATGGTGCACTGACTACCAAATAAGGAAAGGCCACTTCCAGTTTAATAAAGAGAATAGTGTATAAAAAAGAAGCTTTTCTGTTAAGTTAGAGAAGAGAGAAACTTACAAGAATTGAGTGCATGACTACGTTTAAAACTGCTGACTAGTAAACTGCTTTATACTCTGAAGAAATTATACTCCGCTTTTAGATTGTTTTTATGTTAAAGTAGAAAAAAAATAAAGTGATTATAACCATAAGGCTAAATTCGTTAGTACCCAAGGGAACAAGAGAAGATTGTTTAAAACAACAGTATGGTTGACATTTAGCAAGGAAAAGCTTTGTCAGCAAGGAGAGTTCATTTGGTAGCAAGGAATGCTGAATAATGGGTCAATGGTCTTCAGATAAGATGGTAGCTTATATCACAAACAAAGAAGACAATGACCAACAGACCAGTTAGGAAACTGAAAAAACAACTCCTTTTAAGGGATGGCTGTGTGTGACTAGAGCCCTATAAAGATCTTAAGCTTTCTTGCACAATTCGTAGAGAGACAAGAGTGAAATAATCAATGAAGGTTACGTTCTCTACCAGAGCGAAAGTGGCTAATATCATTTATTTATCTGTACGGCTAAAGCTTAAGACATTGAATGTATCAAGACTCAGTCGAGCTCAAGATTATTTGCAACCAAAAATTGATGTCAAGTCTAAGAACCTTACAAGGGTTATGTTTAACTTCCAAGATTACAGTATGACTTAACAAGTTTAAGTTTACAGTTTGTACCATGTATCCAGGATAAGTTTGAAGCATTCAGGTTATCCCTCTGTGATATGGGTAAGACATACAGAGGCTGAAAACCCATATCAGGGATGGGGGGTGGTGGTGGGGGGGAGGGAGAGAGCAGCATCCTGGTGTAAGTGTTGGGATGTGCTCACCTGAGACCCACTGCTGACTCTGCTAAACGTTGCAGGATCAAGGGATGGTTCCTTAATATGAATGGCAATGGTAGGTGCCTGCACCACTAGGGACATATCCCAGGTGCCCTCCTGCCAAAGAAGCCACAAATTGCAGTGGAGAAGTGAATGGTCAGGGCAGTCCCCCCGCTCCCTAGTAAGAAGAATCGTTCCTTTTGTAAGGGGGCTGCATTTAAATCATTTAAAAAATAATATTGACTTATTCTTCAGGGGTCCAGGCCATGATCCCAGCCAATCCAGGTGGATCCCACTGCTTTGGTGGGCCAACACTGCCGGAGTTGGGAGTCTCCACCCCTATCCCATGCCCCCTTCAACATCCCTTCCAAGGACCGTGGAATCCCTATTGTAAGGCCAGAACCAGGCATATCCAGGTCCTGGCCTAATTTCTGTCCCTGTTGGTGCACTCCTACCAGAAGGGCTGCGGATTTTCGGCCCCAAAAACCTCATCCTTTCAATAGGTTGGCTGTAGTAGCATTGGGCTGTCTACCTTACTCTGGGATACTCGGCTTCTCTTCTGGGGATGTCTATAGCGAGCAGCCTTCTATGGTTGCTGTGTTCTTTCTTCAGTCAACTTCTTCTCTTCCTAGCTTAACTAACCTTGCACACAAGTATTTCTTGCTTTAATGGTACTGTTACCTTACTCTCTGGGTTCAGAGATTTAAGCTATTAATGAATTACTGTGATACACTTTATACGGTTTTCACTCCTGTTTGATTGAACACATATATTCCAACTTTCATTCTTAACACCTCCTCCACTCTGGATCAAAGCTCTGCAATCTTGCCACATCCAGTCATGACTGGTGGTGGACAATTAAACAACTAATGGGAGGAGGAGGATCCATGAGTATCCCCATCCTCAATGATGGCAGAGCCCAGCATGCGAGTGCAAATGATAAGGCTGAAGCATTTGCAACAATCTTCAGCCAGAAGTGCCGAGTGTGTGATCCATCTCGGCCTCCTCCTGAGGTTCCCACTGTAAGGTGTTCAGTTCCCTTGTGCCTTACAAGGATTCTTGGACTCTGGATTTACAGGAACAAAATATACACGACACAAAGGTTTAGGCTCAACCCAAAACTGTTAGTTTATTAAAACCAACAAAACACTGACAAAAACCCCTTAGAGATTTGACTGAAACTGACAGTCACCCATGCGGCTGGTCATTACCGATGTTGATCGTAGGCCTTGGATCTGGAGGTGACTGGTCCCCCGTCCTTCTTCACCTGACTGCAGCAGTCCATAAGTCAATGTCGCTTCTTCTTATAGTTCTTTAGTCACCTGGCCCCATGGCTGGGCCTCCCCCAACCAGTTTCGGTTGTCAGTTTGCTGAACTGTCCGACATTCACACCTTGTCAGCCTGTAATTCAATCACCGGAGGTGTACTGAGCTGTGAGATCAAAGACAACTCCTTATCTCCTCTCTCGCTTTCTGTAACGCATATTCAATGTGATTTCTATTACTGTTGATGGGTGGTTGTCTGATTGTCTGCTCGGTGTATCTTCCATTCATGTCAGGAAATCGATCGTAACCCCATTGTTTCAGTTAAACTCAGAGCATTGTCCAGATGTTAATTTTTCCCATCGAAACCAAGGCCTCACAGTTCAATGTCAATGTCCTTTTCAGAGTTAATCATGAGTCAAAGCTTTCATTGTCCAGTATCAATGTGTTCTCCAAGAACTGCAGACTTTGATGACTGGCACCTTTCCTGTGCCTTGAAGTTTAACCGTTTCATGCCCCTTCAGTGCTGGGGCCAAACTGTTCCATGAAACTTACACCACCATCACAGAAGCTAGTCGTCAGTCAATTCGATTCACTCCAAATAATATCACGAAACGGCTGAGCGCACTGGATACAGCAAAGGCTATGGGCCCCGACAACATCCCAGCTGTCGTGCTGAAGACTTGTGCTCCAGAACTAGCCGCGCTTCCAGCCAAGCTGTTCCAGTACAGCTACAACACTGGCATCTACCCAACAATGTGGAAAACTGTCCAGATATATCCTGTCCACAAAAAGCAGGACAAATCCACTGCGGCCAACTACCGCCCCATCAGTCTACTCTCAATCATCAGCAAAGTGATGGAAGGTGTCGTCGACAGTGCCATCAAGTGGCACTGACTCACCAATAACCTGCTCACTGATGCCCAGTTTGGGTTCTGCCAGGACCACTCGGCTCCACACCTCATTACAGCCTTGGTCCAAACATGGACAAAAGAGTTGAATTCCAGAGGTGAGGTGAGAGTGACTGCCCTTGACATCAAGGCAGCATTTGAACGAGTGTGGCAGCAAGAAGCACTAGTAAAATAGAAGTCAATGGGAATCAGGGGAAAAACTCTTCACTGGCTGGAGTTGTACCTAGCACAAAGGAAGATGGTTGTGGTTATTGGAGGTCAATCATCACAGCCCCAGGACATCGCTGCAGTAGTTTCTCAGGGCAGTGTCCTAGGCCCAACCATCTTCAGCTGCTTCATCAATGACCTTCCCTCCATCATAAGGTCAGAAGTGGGGATGTTCGCTGATGATTGCACAGTGTTCAGTTCCATTCGCAACTCCTCAGATAATGAAGCAGTCTATGCCCGCATGCAGCAAGACATGAACAACATTCAGGCTTGGGTTGATAAGTGGCAAGTAACATTCGCGCCACACAAGTGCCAGGCAATGACTAACTCCAATAAGAGAGAGTCTAACCAGCTCCCCTTGTTATTCAACGGCATTATGATCGCCGAATCTCCCACCATCAACATCCTGGGGGTCACCATTGACCAGAAACTTAACTGGACCAGCCACATAAATAGTGTGGCAACAAGAGCAGGTCAGAGGCTGGGTATTCCGCGGCAAGTGTCTCACATCCTGACTCCCCAAAGCCTTTCCACCATCTACAAGGCACAAGACAGGAGTGTGATGGAATACTCTCCACTTGCTGGATGAGTGCAGCTTCAACAACACTCAAGAAGCTCAACACCATCCAGGACAAAGCAGTCCGCTTAATTTGCATCCCATCTACCACCTTAAACATTCACTCCCTCCACCACCAGTGCAACGTGGCTGCAGTGTGTACCATCTACAAGATGCACTGCTGCAACTCGCCAAGGCTTCTTCGATAGCATCTCCCAAACCCGCGACCTCTACCACCTAGAAGGACAAGGGCAGCAGGCGCATGGGAACACCACCACCTCCAAGTTCTCCTCCAAGTTACACACCATCCTGACTTGGAATTATATCACCGTTGCTTCATCGTCACTGGGTCAAAATCCTGGAACTCCCTCCCTAACAGCACTGTGGGAGTACCTTCATCACACGGACTGCAGCGGTTCAAGAAGGCGGCTCACCACCACCTTCTCAAGGGCAATTAGGGATGGGCAATAAATGCTGGCCTTGCCAGTGATGCCCACATCCCAGGAACGAATAAAAAAAATCTACAACTTCCTTCAACCTTCTACCCTTATTGAATATTTTCTGATTTGGGTGGGCAAAGCACAAACTTTAAAGTAATCCCACTTAAGTGATGTAATTGTTAGTAACCAATTGTTAGTAACCAACCAAGATGATCGATTCTGTTACATGGATCTTTTCCAAAGTGTCCCTCAACTGGATAGGCATGTACCAGAAGCAATCATTACTTGAATTTAAGTAGCTTGAATCACAACAACAACAGCATCTTTTCTGCTATCAGGACTTCTTCTCAGCTCCGTTAGTTTTATTTGCTGGAAAACCATAATAGTTTAATCAGCCTACTGGCCTCTAGTTTTACTAAGGCCCTAGTTGAAGCTCAAGTTACTGTAATTCGAGATCTCCTGTAATACTAAGATATACGAGTCCACTCTCTGAGTCTCAGATTTCCTAGCAACTTTTGGTTTTCCCAGAATGCCTGCAGTGTGGCTTTGAATGGACCTTCTTTTTCTGAACAACTAATATACTTATTTTCAATGACATAGTAATATATAAATACAGCAAATTTGGCAAATAAATGCACAAGTGAATATGCAACAAGTATGTCTGTAAGTGGACAATTCCCCTTCAGGCAGAATCTAGAGACTTCACTCCATAATCCAGGCCCACACTCCCAGTGCAGTACTGAGGGAGTGCCGCACTGATGGAGGTGCCGTCTTTCAGATGAGACATTAAACCGACTGCCCTGTCTGCCCTCTCAGGTGGATGTAAAAGATTCCATGGCATTATTTTGAAGAAGAGCAGGGGAGTTGTCCTGGCCAACATTTATCCCTCAACCTACATTATTAAAAAGAAAATAGAGATCTGGTTATTTTCTCGTTGCTGTTTGTGGGAGCTTGCTGTGCGCAAATTGGCTGCCGCGTTTCCTACATTACAATAGTAAAGTACCCGGCTGTAAAGCATTTTGGGACGTCCTGAGGTCATGAAATATGTTATATAAATGCAAGTCTTTCTTTCTTTTTAAAAGTTGCTGATAAATGATAAATTCAGTTTCTGAACAAAAAATTCAGTCGGCTATGTCTTCTTGCTGTAATGACACGTTGTGAAGGAAATAGCCATATTCCAAGAAATACATCATCCTATAAACAGATTTGATAATATTAAAACATGACAAACTGGGGTTAAAAATCTAAAAGCCTCAACGACACAAGCCGTAAAACAGAAATGCAGGCTTCTGAGATAAAGATGGTTTGTTAACACAAAGCTGTAAAACATCACAAGCTTTGAAATGGGAAATGTTTGTAAATACAAAGACAAGGTCCTATCGAAACAACAAGCTGGAGGTTCCCCTATGTCTGAACATTGGAACCAACACAATGGAATGACCCAAGTAAAGTGTCAAAATCTAACACGTCGAACAGGTGCACAGAACATTAAAAAAAACAAGTGCCTTTGAAAAAATGACATCAAGTAAAAGAAATACCTGCCGTAAAATAGTTTTATGTTAAACTTAGAACAAGGAGATTTGGTTCTTAATATAACCAATTGAAGTAAATAAGAAATGCAAAGAACATCCTAGATGAAATGTTTTTGAATTACAAATCGTAAAAAGTACCTACAGAGAGACTTTGTAGATATTACATCAATAGATGACACCAAGCAATTACATTGTTTATGTGTTAAACTTGGAACATAAGGAGACAGGAGTCTGTGTTACAAACAGCAGAGGTGATTTAGAAATTCAATAGAAAGACTTCCTAAGAATGGCATCAAATAAATAAATCGATAATAACCATAAAAATGATAAGTTTTTGAAACACCTACAGATAGAATTCTAAGAGTTGGCAGCTGAAATAGAAAAGAATAGAAAACAATTCAATAGAGTATCACTAGAGACAATTAGCTTACATCAGCAGAATACTTCAAAGAAAATACCACTAAAAAAAAGTATAAAAATAAGAGCTTTTCAGATGAAAAGTCAGAAGTCGCTGGAAGGGCAAGCGTTTCTCAACTCCACAGGCACGCTCTGTATGTTTTTAACTCTGAGTCTCGGGTAATCAAGGCATTTGATTTTGGTGGATATTCTGGATTAAGAAATAAGTAGAAGTGTGGAAATGTAACAAAGTTAAGATTTGAGAATAAGGATCACTGATAAGAAATGTAAGCTATTTGTATTTTGAACGGTTAAAGTTGCGATTGCCATAACAGCTGTTAACTAAATGTCGGTTCTTTAATAAATCTATATATTTTTAGAATTATCTCACAGAGTATTTCTGTATAAACTCGCAAACTCAATTTCTGTACACTCAAAGGAGTTGCAGAATTCTGGGGGGTATTCTGGACCCTCATAATATCCGGAAGGTTACAGTCTAGTTAAACTTATTAAAAGTGCTATCCGGAGGACGGTAACATCTTCACGTCGTTCCTTTCCTTTAGGGAGAGGTAGTCTGACCTTTAGACCCAATTAAGCGTCTTATAGAATTCGGCTATCTTTAACTTTAATTGAAGGTGAACGTCTGGGGAATACGCCTGATCTGGGGTAGCCCGAAAAGGGCTAGGACTTGTAATTATCCCTTCAACATCGTATTGTATTGCATTGTATCACTCACTTCTTCTTAGGCAGCCCCTCGGAACCGAGGATGACTTGCTTCCACACTAAAAATGAGTTGAAGGGGCGGGTGGGTGGGGTGCTTCAGTTGACATGCGCTCCTTCCGCTGTTTGCGCTTGGCTTCCACTTGCTCTCGGCGAAGAGACTCGTGGTGTTCGGCACCTTCTCCTCCACTTTGTGCGGTCTTGGGCCAGGGATTCCAAGGTGTCGGTGGGGATGTTGGACTTTTTCAAGGAGGCTTTGAGGGTGTCCTTGAAGCATTTCCTCTGCCCACCTGGGGCTCTCTTGCCGTGTCAGAGCTCCGAGTAGAGCGCTTGTTTTGGGAGTCTCGTATCGGACATGCGGACGATGTGGCCCATCCATTGGAGCTGATTGAGCGTGGTCAAAGCTTTGATGCTGGGGATGTTGGCCTGAGCGAGAATACTGACGTTGGTGCGCCTATCCTGCCAATGGATTTGCAGGATCTTGGGGAGACAGCGTTGGTGGTACCTCTCCAGTGCTTTGAGGTGCCTGTTGTACATGGTCCATGTCTTTGAAGCATACAGGAGGGCGGGTATCACTACTGCTCTGTAGACCATGAGCTTAGTGCCGGGTTTGAGGTCCTGGTCTTCAAACACTCTCTTCCTCAGGCGACCGAAGGTTGCACTGGCACACTGAAGGCAGTGTTGGACTTTGTCATCGACACGACTCACACTGTGAGCAGAACAAAGCCCTTCACCTGATCAATCACCAGAATTCAGGAGAGTTTGAATCTTGCTGCTAGCTCCTGCTCCTATTGGGTGCAGAACCTCTCACTTATGCTAAATTCTTTTGAAGTGTAGTTTTCATTCTGTGTAATGGCTTTGAATAATTAAATATTACGTCAATCTGGATTTATGCAGAATTTAGAAAACTGTAACAGAGAATTATGCAAAATACAAACATAATTCTCATGTCCCCATTTCTAAGAAGCCCTTTTTTAAATAAATCTCTGAAACAAGCCACTTTGATAAACAGATTAAAGAAGTGAGTCTGATCATTGAATAAATGAAACAAGCAATTTGACAGCCATTTAATCATTTATTTGCTCTCTTCCAGGTGATGTGTTGCAGCTGCACATTTTGTGTCTGGTCATCTGCATGAAGGGTTTGTCCTGTGGGTGGGCACTAGGTACTGAAGTGGGTGTCCTGTGGGTGGGCACGAGGTACTGAAGGGTTTGTCCTGTGGGTGGGCACTAGGTACTGAAGTGGGTGTCCTGTGGGTGGGCACGAGGTACTGAAGGGTTTGTCCTGTGGGTGGGCACTAGGTACTGAAGGGTTTGTCCTGTGGGTGGGCACTAGGTACTGAAGGGTTTGTCCTGTGGGTGGGCACTAGGTACTGAAGGGTTTGTCCTGTGGGTGGGCACTAGGTACTGAAGGGTTTGTCCTGTGGGTGGGCACTAGGTACTGAAGTATGACCTGCAGGAAATTGGCGGGCTGCTCCAGGCTTCGAAGCCCCACTGCGTCTTAAAGGAGTGTGTCATTTTTTACCTTTACCGCTTTGGCACGACCGGGAAGTATACAGAGTTGTAGCGGGGAGCTTTATGGTACAAGAAGTTTTCTCGCGCAGCTTTAGAACATTTATTCTTCATTACTGCTGGATGCAATTTTAATTTGTCTGCCCATTTCTGGAAAAGGTGATAATGGCTGCCAGCAGTGGCACAAGAATCAGGGATCCTTGCTTTCCTTTCCAGCAAAATTGCAGCAGCAGAGCAGGAGCAGGTCCAATGAATTTCCCGGCCATAGACAGGATAATGGAATGGGCAGACAGGTTGTAGATGGAATGTATTGTGGATGAGCGTGAGATAATACAATTTAGAAGAAAAAAGAGAACAAGGAATTGGAATATTTACTTAATGGAAAAACCCTGAACAGTGTGAATGAAAATCAGAAGTCGCACAACACCAGGTTATAGTCCAACAGATTTATTTAATTTTACAAGCTTTCGGAGCTGTTCGCTCCTTCTTCAGGTAAGGTAGCTGTGAGAGAATCTCCCAGAATTCACAATATAAACACAGAAAAAATCTATTCAAATCTTTCCCTACATCAAAGACACACTAAGAGCACAGCCAAGACAATGAGATGTGTCCCAGGGGCTCCAACGTGTTGACACGTTGGAGCCCCTGGGACACATCTCATTGTCTTGGCTGTGCTCTTAGTGTGTCTTTGATGTAGGGAAAGATTTGAATAGATTTTTCTGTGTTTATATTGTGAATTCTGGGAGATTCTCTCACAGCTACCTTACCTGAAGAAGGAGCGAACAGCTCCGAAAGCTTGTAAAATTAAATAAATCTGTTGGACTATAACCTGGTGTTGTGCGACTTCTGATTTTTGTCCACCCCAGTCCAACGCCGGCATCTCCACAGTGTGAATGAACACAGAGGCTTAGAAACTGGAATCTTTAGCACCGGCCGTTAAGGCCGGTTTTGAAGAAAAATTGGTGGGTGCTCCGCTTCCGGCGCTGAATGCTCCGGCCGCCATATTGGGCAGGTTGGCAGAGCTGCTGTTGCTTGCGCTCGCCGCAAATATTTTAATGACCAGACGCGTGACGTCAATCGGCGTGCAACGCCGAATTGACACATGCTCAGTGATTTTGGATATCGCCGCTCCTCTTACCGCCCTCTCCAAAGCATGCCTGTGCGTGCAGCCATTGCCAGCGTGTAGAGCCGGGGGAAAGCAACGGAGGTCCATAGATCTCCGCCAAAGTCTTCAATAACTCTGTAAAGTATGTCCAGTCCAATGAGATGACTCATGATGATTGCTGCAGAAACACATCAGCAG
This sequence comes from Squalus acanthias, assembly GCA_030390025.1. NCBI lineage: Eukaryota > Metazoa > Chordata > Chondrichthyes > Squaliformes > Squalidae > Squalus > Squalus acanthias. Next base: position 37,018,076 of record CM059448.1, on the reverse strand, counting down.
ATTGAATGCCTGTTCTGTACACATTAGATGCCAGCACTCAACGGATCAGGTCAGTAAGTTCTGGCACCAATGTGTACAGAACAGCATATGGTTACAACTAGTCTAGGGGACTTATACTGCATCTAAAGGCCTGATCCATTACTGTCGCTTGCAGTTGTGTCAGTAAACTGGAAATAAAATGATAGTTGGGCTTTGTAAATGTTTACTGTTATTGTTCCAAATGTCTGATCCTGCTCCTCTGAAGTAACAGCTGTGTGCTTATTATTTTTCAATGAAAGGAGACCTAATGACTTTTTCCTGTTTCTGAAGGAATTTGTACATGTGCATTTACTTGTGTGGATATTCAGGTGTTCAGGATATCCAGTAAACTTTTCACATCTCTTGGTGTATTCAGGGAGGTATCATGGATCACCTATAGCGGCTCTGACATCCAGTATTGCAAACAAATCTCGCAATTCCAGTACACCATTGCCCTTACAAAATGCTTATCCGGGTACTTTCTAGAGAGATATACTCCTAAAAAGACTTGCAGTAAAAGCCTCTGTAATAACAAAGCTTATTCACTATGTATGTGCATTAAAAGAATAGTTTGCTTTTATTTGTATTCCAGGGAGTAGAATCGGAAATATTGGTTGCATTCTTTAAAATATGACAGATGAGTCTATTTTTAGGCTTTTATTTATCTTGCATACCCTCTCTGTCAACCGAGAAAAATAACTGGAAAAATAGCAGTTCACTGACTGGATTGCTCTACAGAGAGCCGGCTCGGACTCGGTGGGCCGAATGGCCTCCTTCTGTGCCGTTATGACTCTATGGGGGAAAAATTTGGTTACTTTGCGCCTCCTTTAGTGCCCTAAGATGGCTCTAATGGGGCGCAAAGCAACTCGCGCCAGGGCGCAGTGATGTTTGCGCCGCTCGCGAAATTGACCAGACATTTTGCGGCGGCGCTAAACACTACTGCCACGGTCTCCTGCGCCCACAGATTGTGACGTCAATCGAGTGTGCAACGCCCCGGTAGCGCCCCGGACCGGATATTGAGTGGCGCCCCCTGCCTTTCCGCCTGCCGCTAGCAATGACAGGTTGAGGGGAGCGTTTTGCAGTTGGGAAAGGACTGGGGGAGCGCTATTTAAAGGCGACCGCTTCCTGCCTTTTTTTGTCGGCGACATTTTTGCAACATGCATTCTGAGAGAGAGAGAGAGAGAGAGACTTCTGGAGAGATTCAATGCTGTGTGAAGGAGTTTTGGGTAGTGAGCAGCACTTTGCAGGTTCATTTTGATTTGACCTTCCTTGCATCGATTTAGAAGAGACTGTGGGGGCTGCTCTCTGAGCTCTTTCCCTGGGCCTCTCCATTGTTCTTTCCAGCAGATTTGATGTACGGGTCTCTCCAGGCCGAGATTCAAGGCTGCAATGAGCAGGGTGTGGATGGAAAGCAAGATCAACCCTCCCCTTTAAGAAGTGGACGGCGCCAGTGTGTCTGTGTTCCATTGCTGACTGACATCACATGAGCTTCGCCAGCGCTCTGAGGTAGCACCTTGCTCTCGGCGTTAGCGCCTTAAGTGAGGTGTGTAGCACCTGATTTAGCGCTCCAATCACCTCCAGGGGCGATAGAAGCCAAGTTTGCAGTCGGAGGCGATAATTAACCCCAGACGCTAAACTTTGCGCCCGGCCGATAATTGCGCCCCAAACAGGGCGCTACTGAATTTCTCCCCCTAAGACTCTTAAGAAATCACAATCTCCTGAGAATGCAGCACAGATCCTTTAGACACGACCTTCAGCCTCCTGCTGATTTTACCGCCGGAGAGAGGGAGAGAGCGTATTGTATGAGAACTTCTGCGCTGCGCTCATTTAAATCAGCAGGCAGCACCAACATACCAGTGTTGCCTTTGATTTTTTTGCGGGCAGCTGTTAACCTTGGCCTGCGGTGGCACCGCCCGTTTTCGTGCTTAACTGAATTTCTAGGCCAGAGACCCAAGGGTTCAAATATGTGGGCCGGAATTTTGCCTACCTGGGCAGGTCCGGTGTGGGCGGTGTCCATGGCGGGTCGCAACCCCGCTGCTGGCTCCATCCCGCTGCTGAAAATGAACTTACCTAATGGGGCCTATTAAGCTCGCCTAGCGCATTACCCGGCCCAATGAGATGCGGCACATCTGGTGACATCATTCCTGACACGTTTTCAGCCGGGATCTTTAAAGGGACCATGGCCACATTAGATTTGAAGTTTAATCTAACATAGTGCTGTCAGTGCACTACAGCATTGGAGTGCTGCAAACACTGACAATGGCTGCACATGAAGGGAGAATTACTAGTCCTAGCCCTTTTCGGGCTACCCCAGATCAGGTGTATTCCCCAGACGTTCACCTTCAACTAAAGTTAGCGGTAGCTGAATCCTAGAGATGCTTAATTGGGTCTAAAGGTCAGACTACCTCTCCCTAAAGGAAAGGAACGGCTTGAAGATGTTACCGTCCTCCAGATAGCACTTTTAATAAGTTTAACTAGACTGTAACCTTCCAGATATTATGAGGGGCCAGAAACCCCCCCCCCCCCCAGAATTCTGCAACTCCTCACAAAAGAGTGTACAGAAATTGAGTTCATGAGGTTGATACAAAATTACTCTGTGAGACAATTCTAAAAATATATAGATTTATTAAAGAACCGGCATTCAGCTAACAGCTGTTGATTCAATCGCAACTTTAACAGTTCAAAATACAAATAGCTTACATTTCTTATCAGAGATCCTTATTCTCAAATCTTAACTTCGTTACATTTCCACACTTCTACTTATTCTTAATCCAGAATATCCACCAAAATCAAATACCTTGATTACCCGAGACTCAAAGAGTTGTGGACCTACAGAGTGGTTCTGAAGGTGAGAATCGCTCTGCCCCTTCTAGCGACTTCTGACTTTCTATCTGAAAAGCTCTATTTTTATACCTTTTTTTAGTGGTTTATCCTTTGAAGTTTTCTGCTGATGTAAGCTAATTATCTCTAGCCATACCTCTGTTGACTTCTATCTATTCTTACTGTTAATTCAGCTGTTAGCTTGCAGAATTCTGTCTGCTGTATAGGTGTTTCAAAAACTTATCATATAAAATAGTTTTTACAGATTTATCTCTTTGATGCCATTCTTTCGAAGGTCTTCAATTCAATTCTTAATATTGGCTTAACTGCTTGTATTACAAACTTCTTGTCTCCTTGTGTTCCAAGTTCTACACATAAACAATGTGATTGCTTGGTACATCTATTGATGTAATATTTTCAAAGTCTTCTGTAGGTATCTTTTACAACATGTAAATTAAAAACACTTCATCTAGGGTGTTCTTTGCATTTCTTAGCTGCTTCAATTGGTTGTATATATAATCATGTTTCCTGTTTCATTTGATGTTACTTTTACAAAGGCACATGGTTTTTTAATGTTCTGTTTTTCTGTTCGAAGTGTTATTTTTTAACACTTTACTTGGGCATTGCTATTGTGTTGGTTCTGTAGGGGGTGGTGGTGTGTGTGTCAGCTTCACCTCTGACTTCTGAGCGGTTCGAATCGCTCCCACTCCCTTGGTTCTAGACCTTGGACTTATTTGGGGGTTGTGACAAAAGTGCAGTAGACAACTGGTTTGGTGCAAGAACTTTTGATCTTTATTCAAGAGAGTAAATATAACACAACAATCTTAACATTCTAATAAAATGGGGAACACTTCGGTACAAGCGAGGGAAATCACATTAGAAGAATACCTCACCCCTCCCAATCCCACTTCACTAGCTAAGTTGGGCTCTAGAGAACCAGGGATAATGCTCACCAAATGAATCCTTGACAGTTGGGCTGGTTCGCGGTTTTGGGGTTCGCTCTATATGTTGGTTGGTGTTTGCCATACCCCATACGTGGTAGAGGACTTCAACTGCGTAGCTGGTCAGTCTTCGCGAGTCCGCTGATGCGGTAGGGTGCGTATTGGATCTATCAGGTGAGTACCCACTTTTCTTTGGTTTAGAAGTAAGGTTTAGAGTCTTTTGGGGAAAATCTTACCCAGGGGTAAGTCAGGAGTAGATTGTAGAGTGGAAACTTTGCGGATCTTCGGTTTTTCTCCGAGTTGGTTTTCTTTGGTCGCGGTGGCCCAATATTGGTGGTGATGTTCGGTTGGTTGTTTTCGTGAGGCCCTTGTTGCCGCGAGGTGTCCGATGGTCACTGAGGCGGTCGCTCTGGTTTCTTCCACGTGTCGGCCTACTTCGGGAGCTGTTGGCCTCCTTTGTTGAATGGTCTGGTCTTCGAGCTGTCGACCTCCTGGCTGGACACGGAACGTTGAACGGTGGTGCTGGAGAACTGAGTTGCGGTGAATGCGTCCGTGAATGAACTTGTCCTCTCTAGGTTGAGAACGGGCCTTCAATTATACGAATTGAAGCTTCCTTATCTGCGCGCCAAATCAAATCCCGGTCATTGTTAGATTTTGGCGGGCTCGTAAACAGTAACTCGTTTGTTAATGTGTGAAGTGGTTTCGGGATGGCTCCATCCTGTCGATCTGCCACTTAATCGTAGTTGATTGTTCCCAAGTTTTGAGTTTCTTGACTGGGCCTGGGATTTCTATAGAGTAGGCCGAAGTGATCTGTTTTATGCATGTTTTGATGGGCTCTGTAAATTGGGGTGGAGACTGCTTTTCCTTGGGTTTATTGTAAGGATGTTAATGTCTGATAGGGGCCGATTTAACTCCCAGCGAGGTCATGCGGTTCCCCAGACAGTTTTCATTAACTCCAATACCCAAACTGTTTTTACAGAGGTTGAACCCACCTTCCTTTACAGCCTTTTCTCCCTTACAAGTCCAGACATATCTTTTAAAATACCAAATCTTGGTTTTTGCTCTTAAATGTGCTTCGGTTAGGCCCGATGCATTTCACCAACCCTGAAATAGTTAGAAAAAGAGTCCCAAGTCTTTTTCCTTAGGGTTTGTCTTCGAGTTTTGGGGGATCTGTGAATTTTGAGAATCTTACAGTTCCAAACTGCAGACTCCTTGGAACCTACAACCCTCTGTTTCAACGAGGCCATTGTCTCAGTGTCAATAACCATTTCCCATTTCAAAAGCTTGTGTGGTGTTTACAACTTTTGTGTTAACACTTCATCTTATCTCAGAAGCCTGTATTTCTGTTTACGGCTTGTGTCGTTGAGGCTTTTAGATTTTTAAACCCAGTTTGTCATGTTTTAGTAAAATCAGAATTCTGTTCATAGGATGGTGTATTTTTCTGAAATATGGCTATTCCATTACAAAATTGAGAGGTCGCACAACACCAGGTTATAGTCCAACAGTTTTATTTTAAATCACAAGCTTTCGGAGTTACAACTCCTTCGTCGGGTGAAGTGAGGAGATACAGAATCGTCAAAGCATATATAGATAGAGAACAATGCATGTGTAACTTACAATTGCAGACAACTAAATTCAATCATCCTGACTGTTTATCTGCCGAGGTGTGATAAAGTTAATCAGGTCAGCCAGGAAGGTACCACATCAAAGACATAGCAAGATACAACTGAGACAATGAGGTGGAGTCGCATGGGGTCTAACGTGTCAAAAGCTGCCGTCTGTATGTAAAACGATTAACTTTAAAATTTTTACTTTTTTACTGGGAATCACATCTGTGAACAAGCCAACGACGACTCGAGTCCAGATCACGTCATGTATCGTGACATAAACCCAAGATCCTGGTTGAGACCGTCTTCATGAGTGCGGAACTTGGCTATCAGTTTCTGCTCGATGATTTTGCGTTGTCGTGTTTTCCTAAGGCCGCCTTGGAGAACGCTTACCCGCAGATCCGAGGCTGAATGTCCTTGACTGCTGAAGTGTTCCCCGACTGGGAGGTAACAATCCTGCCTGGCGATTGTTGCGCGGTGCTCGTTCATACGTTGTCTCAGTGTCTGCATGGTCTCGCCGATGTACCATGCCGCGGTGCATTCTTTCCTGCAACGTATGAGGTAGACAACGTTGGCCGAGTCACATGAGTATGTACCATGTACCTGGTGGGTAGTGTCCTCACGTGTGATGATGCTATCTGTGTTGATGATCTGGCATGTCTTGCAGAGTTTGCCGTGGCAGGGTTGTGTGGTGTCGTGGTCACTGTTATCCTGAAAGCTGGGTAATTTGCTGCGAACGATGGTACTTCTGAGGTTAGGCGGCTGTTTGAAGGCAAGTAGTGGAGGCGTGGGGATGGCCTTAGCGAGGTGTTTGTCGTCATCGATGACATGTTGAAGGCTGCAAAGAACATGGCGTAGTTTCTCCGCTCCGGGGAAGTACTGGACGACGTAGGGTACCCTGTTGGTTACCATATTCCATTACACACAGAGGCAGAGGGCTACACCCAGGTTCTCCGATGACTCCCTCCATATGTTTATGGAGGGAGTCAGAGCACGCAGGAAGGTCCTCTTCCTTCCCATGGACGGAAGAGACCTCCCCAGGAGATCAAGACAGCCTGGTTGTAGATTGCAGAAGCGGTCACAAGCAGGGATGTGGTCAAGAGGACCTGGGTGCAGTGCCACAAACATTTCAATGATCTCATTAGATCAGGAAACGTTAGTACAAAGCCACACTCAACTGCATCCTGCTGTGCCTCACATCCTATTTCTTATGTTCTTATGTTATCACATCCCCATCACTGCCTTCCCTACCCTACTCCTGCACATCCTTACTCACACCAACTTACCTTGCACCTCCACCCATCCCTCTCTATCTACATTATCACATCCCCATCTCACTAGCCACCCCTCACACTTACCCTCATCCTAGTGCAATCATACCAACTAACAACACACAAGGGTAGCCACTTGGGTGTTTTATCCAATGTTTATGTAAAGTTTCTGTTAATGTGACGTCAAATATTTAAAAAAATATTTTCAACACTTTCCGGTCTTGGACAGATTTGTGTGCACCTTTGGAAGTGGCTTAGTGAGTTGTAGTGAATGGTGAGACATAACGGTACCCCCCGCAATGATGATGAGTGTGAAAGGAATGGCTTAGTCATTGTAGGATGCTTTATGCTGTTGGTGTGGGGTGGTGCCAACCTGGCGCATCATGTGGCAGCCATATGGGTGTACAGCATAAAGTTAACTAAATCTGGCCATGATGAGGCCATCCCTGGCCTCCCAGGCAGCAATGTGCTCGGGTACTGATGCCTTGTGTCCTGTGCTGCATCAGGTGATTGTGGAGAAGGTGGGTGTTGCTGTCTCCATTGCTAATCTAAATCTTATGATACGATGTGAGAAGTCGCACAACACCAGGTTATAGTCCAACTGCTTTATTTGAAATCACATGCTTTTGGAGCGCTGCTCCTTCGCCAGACTTCACCTGACGAAGGAGCAGCGCTCCGAAAGCTTGTGATTTCAAATAAAGCAGTTGGACTATAACCTGGTGTTGAGCGACTTCTCACATTTGTCCACCCCAGTCCAACACCGGCATCTCCACATTATGATACGATGATCACACGTATCCAAGTGTTCTCCCACAGACACTTGGTTGACCTGGCCCACCTCATTCCCCAGCATCAGATCCAGCAATGCCTCCTTCCTAGTTGGGCCAACAACATACTGGTAAAGGAAATTCTCCTGAACACATTTCAGAAATTCCTCCCCCTCCTTTCCCTTTACCCTAGCATTATCCCAATCGATATTTGGGTAATTAAAGTCCCCCAATATCACCATTCTATAGCTCTTGCATATCTCTGCAATTTCCCTACAGATTTGCTCCTCTAACTCCCTCTCACTATTTGGAGGCCTGTAGAATACCCCCAATAGCGTGATATAGCCTCCAAACAGCAGTGGTAATGTAGGGGATGGCATCAAACAAGAAATTAGAGATGCATGTAACAAGGGTACTACAGTAATCATGGGAGACTTTAATCTACATATAGACTGGCCAAACCAAATTAGCAATAATACTGTGGAGGATGAATTCCTGGAGTGTGTACGAGATGGTTTTTTAGACCAGTACGTTGAGGAGCCAACTAGGGAACAGGCTATCCTAGATTGGACATTGTGCAATGAGAAGGGGTTAATTGATAATCTAGTTGTGCGGGGTCCTTTAGGGAAGAGTGACCATAACATGATAGAATTCTTCATTAAGATGGAAAGTGAAGAAGTCCAATCCGAAACTAGGGTCCCAAATCTAAACAAAGGAAACTATGAAGGCATGAGGAGTGAGTTGGCTATGATAGATTGGGGAGCTTCATTAAAAGGCATGACGGTGGATAGGCAATGGCTACCATTTAAGGAACGAATGCATGAATTGCAACAGTTATACATTCCTTTCTGGCGCAAAAACACAAAAGGAAAAGCGGCCCAACCATGGCTAACAAAAGAAATTAAGGATAGTATTAGATCCAAAGAGGAGTCATATAAAGTTGCCAAAAAAAGTAGCAAGCCTGAGGATTAGGAGCAGTTTAGAGTTCGGCAAAAAAGGACCAAGAGATGAATTAAGAGGGGAAAAATAGAGTATGAGAGTAAACTTGCAAGGAACATAAAAGCGGACTGTTAAAGCTTCTACAAGTATGTAAAAAGATTAGTGAAGACAAATGTAGGTCCCTTACAGTCAGAAACGGGAGAATTTATAATGGGGAACAAGGAAATAGCAGAGCAATTAAACAAATACTTAGTTCTGTCTTCACGGAAGAGACACAAATAACTTCCCAGAAATGCGAGGGAACCAAGGGTCTAGTGAGAACGAGGAATTAAAGGAAATTAGTATTAGTAAAAAAAATAGTGCTGGAGAAATTAATGGGACGAAAGCCGATAAATCCCCAGGGCCTGATAATCTGCATCCCAGAGTACTAAAAGAGGTAGCCATGGAAATAGAGGATGCATTGGTTGTCATCTTCCAAAATTCTATAGATTATGGAACAGTTCCTGCAGATTGGAGGGTGGCAAATGTAACCCCACTGTTTAAAAAAGGAGGGAGAGAGAAAACCAGGAACTACAGACCGGTTAGCTTAACATCAGTGGTAGGGAAAATGCTAGAGTCTATTATAAAGGATGTGATAACAGGACACTTAGAAAATATCAACGGGATTAGACAAAGTCAACATGGATTTATGAAAGGGAAATCATGTTTGACAAACCTACTGGAGTTTTTTGAGGATGTAACTGGTAGAATAGACATGGGAGAACCAGTGGATGTGGTGTATTTGGATTTTCAGAAGGCCTTTGATAAAGTCCCACATAGAGGTTAGTGTGCAAAATTAAAGCACATGGGATTGGGGGTAATATACTGGCATGGATTGAAAATTGGTTAACAGGCAGGAAACAGAGAGTAGGAATAAATGGGGTGGCAGGTGGTGATTAGTGGGGTACCGCAGGGATCAGTGCTTGGGCCCCAGCTATTCACAATATATATCAATGATTTGGATGAGGGAACCAAATGTAATATTTCCAAGTTTGCTGACGACACGAAACTAGGTAGGATTGTGAGTTGTGAGGAGGATGCAAAGAGACTTCAAGGCGATTTAGACAAGTTGAGTGAGTGGGCAAATACATGGCAGATGCAGTATAACGTGGATAAATGTGAAGTTATCCACTTCGGTAGGAAAAACAGTAAGGCAGAGTATTATTTAAATGGTGATAGATTGGGAAATGTTGATGTACGGAGGGACCTGGGTGTCCTTGTACACCAGTCACTGAAAGCAAACATGCAGGTGCAGCAAGCAGTTAGGAAGGCAAATGATATGTTGACCTTCATTGCAAGAGGATTTGAGTACAGGAGCAAGGATGTCTTACTACAGTTGTACAGGGCCTTGGTGAGACCACACCTAGAGTACTGTGTGAAGTTTTGGTCTCCTTACCTAAGAAAGGATATACTTGCCATAGAGGGAGTGCCGCGAAGGTTCACCAGACTGATTCCTGGGATGGCAAGACTGTCATATGAGGAGAGATTGGGTCTACTAGGCCTGTATTCACTAGAGTTTAGAAGAATGAGAGGGGACCTCATTGAAACGTATAAAATCCTGACAGGGCTAAACAGACTGGATGCAGGGAGGATGTTTCCCCTGGCTGGGGTGTCTAGAACGAGGGGTCACAATCTCAGAATACGGGGTAGGACATTTAGGACTGAGATGAGGAGAAATGTCTTCACTCAGAGGGTGGTGAACCTATGGAATTCTCTACCACAGAAGGCTATGGAGGCCAAGTCACTGAATATATTTAAGAAAGAGATAGATAGATTTCTAGACACAAAAGGCATCAAGGGGTATGGGGAGAGAGCAGGAATATGGTATTGAGATAGAGGATCAGCCATGATCATATTGAATGGCGGAGCAGGCTCGAAGGGCCGAATGGTCTACTCCTGCCTGTGTGGAGTTTGCACATTCTCCCCGTGTCTGCGTGGGTTTCCTCCGGGTGCTCCGGTTTCCTCCCACAGTCCAAAAATGTGCGGGTTAGGTTGATTTGGCTATGATAAATTGACCCTTAGTGTTAGGGGGGGATTAAATATGTGGGGTTATGGGGATAGGATGGGATATGTTAGGGGGAATTAAATACGTGGGGTTACGGGGGTAGGGTGGGATATGTGTACTGTGGGGATTAAAGCAGGGACAGGGTACTGGATTTGGATGATCAGCCATGATCGTATTGAATGGCGGAGCAGGCTCGAAGGGCCGAATGGCCTACTCCTGCTCCTAGATTCTATGTTTCTATGTTTCTATGTTGGTGCTGCTGGTGTGCCTGGCGCTGCTGGTGTTGGGGCTCATCGTGGTCAGATTCTGAGGATCAAGGTGAGACAGTATAAACGGTACCCATGTTGATGGAATAGATGGCAGGTGAAGTACAGATGACAGAAGCATTCTGTCAATGGTGAGAGAGTTCTTCCAATGAGGTGAGACTGGATGGAGACTTTGCTGGAAACACTTGCAGCCTGCAGGATCTGTGCTGAAAATGGACTGAGCAACAGCTTCTGCCTGAGGAAAGTGATCATCTGTCAGGCGGGAGCTTTTACTGTACATTTGATGCTGTCAAGTAATCAGCTGGCGCAATGGCCACGGAACTCCCGCCTCAGGTTGACAGACGTGGTTCCCGAGCTGCGTGAATCCAGTGGCCATGCAAGGAAATTTAAAAAGTAAGTGGAAAAAAGACTCTTAAGTGCCTGTAAACTACCTGGTAATCATTTCAATTGGGTCACCCGCCGCTGCCGATCGGGTTTGCTCCGCGATGACAGACGCGCCTGGGGGAAAGGCGCGTGGGAGCGAGACAACAGCGGGTTCCCGACCCGCTGTCTAAAATAACAACTTTCCCACCCGACCCACCACCGACCGTGCCCGCTACCACCCGGAAAATTCTGTCCATAATTCCTGTAAAATGCAAGTGCAGGTAGATAAAAGGCCAACAGTATGTTGGTGTTTATAAACAGGGACATGGAATGCCACAGTAAAGAGTAATTGTAAATTTGCACAAAACATTGGTTAGGCCACAGTTTGGGTACTATGTGTGGTTTTTGGGTGCCCAATTATAGAAAGGACATTAAATCAATGGAACACATGCAGCGTAGCTTCATCAGGATGGGAAACTATAGTTATGTGGAGAGACTCGAGATACCGGGACTGTATCTACTGGGGGAGAGAAGGCAAAGAGGAGATTTAATTGAGGTTATTAAAATTAGGGAGTTTGGCTCGGATGAATAGGGAAATATTATTTCCTCTGACCGAGGAGTCAGTGAGGAGAGGTCATCAATTTTAAATCATTACTAAATAAGGGAGAAGAAAGGTTATGAGAAACTTCTTGACGCAGATGGTAGTTGGAGCATTGATCGCTGTGCCAGAGGCAGAGACTATTGCATCTTTCAAGGATAAACATTTGAAGCAAAGGAAAACACAGGGCTTCAGGGACAGTGGGATTCGTTTTGGATTGCTTCGCAAAAAAGCGGGCACAAACACAATGGGCCAAATGGCCTTCTTCTGTTCGGTAAGTATCTATGGATCTACGATATCTTAACCCTGCGTGACCTGTTTTTAACCCCACACATGCTATTTCCAGTACTAAGATATACAAGTTAAACATTCAGCACAGAACAAAATCTACTTTTTATCACACAGTCATTAGGGGCTGTGCCCAGCAGGTTCCAACCTGGCAGCAAGTGTCCAAAACCCACATGTGGAGGGCTGCTGATACAAGGCATTGAAAGCAAGCAGGTAGCCTTGGAGAAAGGGCAGCTCCAAGGCCATTTACAATATAGTCCCTCACAGCAGTGGCCTTATTCCTGGTTTCAGTATCTCTCATAAACATTCAGATTGCTGCAATTCAGGTCCTTGGCTGCAATATCATGTCCTCATTGGACAGGCTTGTTGATGAGAAGTGAATGGTTGCCATCTTAAGCGATGTCCCTGGTGCAATGGAGTCTGCTCACCCACATATCAGTAGGCACAGTGAACTAAAGGCTGGGAGCAGGGACTGTCTGGAACTGCCCATAGGCTGTCTCTCCCAACGACGGTAACCCATCCACAAGAGCCCACCTCCCCTTCTAATGAATGCCCAGGAACCTGAAAGCAGTCAAGGCCAGGCAGAAGAGCACCAGCCTGAAGCAGACCCATCTGGAAGCCTTTTCAGAGAGCTCGAGAGCCTCCTTGATCTCAGGAGTCTCAGCAACAGTCAGTTGCCAGCTACCAGCCATCTGCCCAGCTTCTCCCCCAGCGCAAACACTGAGAAGAGGCAGCAGAATAAGTACGAGATACAAGTATAGGTGTACCAGGTAGAATAGCCATAGTAAGCTTTTAAAATATACAGTCACATATTAATACTCATGCTGCAATGCCTATACTAGGTCAGACCTGGAGCAGTAGAGACATTACCTCATTGACCATACATGAGAAGAGCGAAGAAATATAGTAAATCAGTCAAGGAGACTGTAGGGAAGCAATAGTATGAACAGGGCTTGTGTTATGAATGTACCAGGAAGAGATAAAAGGAAAGCCATAACTGATACCCACGGTTTCTCATTAGTGAGTAAACAGATGCTATTGCTAGGACTCATTGAAGGGAGATTAGGGTTAGGGTTACGGTTAGTTCTTGGTTTGCGAGTATAATTGGTACCGATATCTCATATATACTGAATATAAGGAGTTGTGTTTTATTATCTCATGGACTTGATTTAATCATTTAATAACTTCAATGTTTCCTAGACCTCGAACGTATTGGAGGTAAAGGATGTATGACAATATCCTATATAAACCCAACAGGGGGGCACAGCAGCCACTGAGTGATTGATAGCAGGGGTAAGCACTGTAGGAGAAGACAGTAGTTTGAGGCACATTTCTATTTTGGAGAAATAAATATTTGTAGAAAATTGAATTCATGGTGCATTTTAAGTTTAATTTTTAAAGCTGAGGTCATAAATGTTGTGGGATAATAATGTTGCTGAGGAATGAGGAGGGTGACTGTGCTCAAGGTGTGGATTATTTGAGATTGAATAGAATGATCAAGCCGGTCGGTGGGAGATGAGGAACTGGTTAGTATTGTGGCGGAGCTCAGGAAAATGTTTCCTGGCGTTACAAATTACTGGGTCTGCACTAGATATTCTTCAGGCTCGACATCTATGGTCGCTCCCACAGCGGATCCCGTGCTCCTTATGATTAGGTGTATATCCTTAACGCTCAATAGCATGACCTTGGGGCTGTAAAAATAAAACCTCTCATTGTGCGTTCTGGCTACTGTGATCTGGCACGTGTCGCTACATGCATTGCTCCTATCTTTTGGAAGGCAGAGTGAAAAGCATTTTAGTGAGACAAAGCCAAATGTAAACCACATTTACATGTAATATATAAATGAACATCTTTTTAACAGCAAGATTTAACTATTTTCCATTGCCCCTCATAACGTCACAAATAATAATATAAATCAAACTTTATAATTCAGCATTGCTACTGACTGGTACTGACTTTAGAAAGTGAGACGTTTCTGCCTCTCTCCTGAATAAAACATGCTGCAGTTTGTTTCTCCCAGTGTGTGAGGAAGACAAAAGCTTGACCTCAAAAACCTCCCCAGCTCGTGTTGAGCTTTGGCTCGCTGAGCTGGCAATCAAAGCTATCACCTTCAATAAAAAAATATGCCCCTGCCCGCCCGGTGTGGGAACCATGGCAACAGCATTGCCTGTTTTGCTAAGATCCCTGCAGGTGACTCTGAATGTAAACCAATCCAACATTACAGTGCAAACCTCTTGGGAATGTGCTAACGACCACCTCATTGTCACAAATTGGTATGGTATTATGAGAATTCTAGTAACTACTTTGTCTGGTTGTTTCAGCTTTTGACCCTAATCCACATCCTGGATAACATATATTTCTAGGAGTTAACCCCTTGTGAACCAAACTTAACTTCATAGTAACGTCATGATATAAATTAAGTCCAAAATGCCTTCCAGGCCAAATAGGTAAAAATCTCTAAATATGCCACCTCTATTAAAGTTTGTTGACTCACAGTGACAGATGGTCACAGCCTAGTTAGTAAATAAAAACAGAAAATGCTGGAAATACTCAGCAGGCCAGGCCCAGGCAGCATCTGTGGAGAGAGAAACAGAGTTCACGTTTCAGGTCGATGACCCTTCGTCAGAACTGGAAAAAGTTAGAGATATAACGGGTTTTAAGCAAAGGGGGAAGGAAAGGGGGAAGGGGAGGAAAGACGAAAAGGAAAGATCTGTGATGGAGTGGAAGGCAGGAGAGATTAAATGACAAAAGGGATGAAGGTGCAAGGCAAAAGGAGGTGGTAATGGGACAAGTAAAGAAACAAAAGATGAGTCTAGAGAGCTGTAAACAGTAACAGCAGAACCATTACAAGCATCTGCTGTCTGACAAAATAGGAGCAGAGGTTATGATCTGAAATTGTTGAACTCGATGTTGAGTCTGGAAAGTCGTAAAGTGCTTAATCGAGAGATGAGATGCTGTTCCTCGAGCTTCCGTTGAGCTTCATTAGAACAGTGTAAGAGCTGAGGACAGAGAGGTCAGAGTGGGAGTGGGACGGAGAATTCAAATGGCAAGGGAGGAGATGAAAGGGAAGGTGTTGCATCTCCTGTGCTTGCACGGGAAGGTGCCGGGCGAAGGGGAGGGGGTGTTGGGGGTGATTGAGGAGTGGACCAGGGTGTCACGGAGGGAGCAGGTCCCTTCGGAATGCTGAAAGGGGAGGGGAGGGGAAGATGTGCTTGGTGGTGACATTGCGCTGGAGGTGGCGGAAATGGCAGAGGATGATCCATTGAATGTGGAGACTGGTGGGGTGGAAGTTGAGGACAAGGGGAACCCTATCGTGGGTTCTGGGAGGGAGGGGAAGGGGTGAGAGCAGAAGTGTGGGAAATGGGACAGACACGGTCGAGGGCAGTGCTCCCCCTAAGGTGTGCGGCCACACACCAATCGTGAGGTCCCGCGCAGGCCGCTCACCAGCTCCTGCCGCTGGCAGAGATACTGCCCATGCGCAGCCGCGCAGCAAATTTAAAGGGCCCATGCAGGGGAAAAAAATGAGAGGGAACATTGGTCGAGGGTCCTGTCAACCACGGTGAAGGGGAATCCTCGGTTGAGGAAAAAGGAAGACATATCTTATATATAAGACATATAAGAGGCATACAGTGGTGTTCCCCAGGGTTCAATACCAGGACCACTGCTTTTATGATATACATTAATAACTTTGACTTGGGGGTACAGGGCACAATTTCAAAATTTGCAGATGACACGAAACTTGGAAGTGTAGTAAACAGTGAGGAAAATAGCAATAGACTTCAAGAGGACATAGACAGGCTGGTGGAATGGATGGACACATGTCAGATGAAATTAATCGCAGAAAAGTGTGAGGTGATACATTTTGGTAGGAAGAATGAGGAGAGACAATACAAGCTAACTGGTACAATTTTACAGGGAGTGCAAGAACAGAGAGACCTGGGGGTGCTTGTGCACAAATATTTGAAGGTGGCAGGACAGGTTAACGAAACAGTTAATAAAGCATATGGGATCCTGGACTTTATAAATAGAGGCATAGAGTACCAAAGCCAGGAAGTTATGCTAAACCTGTATAAAACACTAGTTCGGCCCCAGCTGGAGTATTGAGTCCAATTCTGGGCACCACACTTTAGGAAGGATGTGAAGGCTTTGGAGAGGGTACAGAAGAAATTTACTAGAATGGTTCCAGGTATGAGGGATTACAGTTGCGTGGATAGACTGGAGAAGCTGGGGTTGTTCTCCTCAGAGAAGAGAAGGCTAAGAGGAGATTTAATAGAGGTGTTTAAAATCATGAACTGTTTAGACACTGTAAATAAAGAGAAACTATTTCCAATGGCTGAAGGGTTGATAATCAGAGGGCACTGATTTAAGGTGATTGGCGACATGAGGAAAAACTTTTTTTACGCAGTGAGTGGTTAGAATCTGGAATGCACTGCCTGATAGGGTGGTGGATACAGATTCAATAGTAGCCTTCAAAAGGGAACTGGATAAATACTTGAAGTAGAAATCATGGCAGGGATATGGTGAAAGGGCTGGGGAGTGGGACTAACTGGATTGCTCTTCGAAAGAGCCGGTGCAGACTTGATGGGCAGAATGGCCTCCTTGTGCTGTACTATTCTATGATTCTCTATCAGAAGCACTGGTGTGGAAAGTGACATCATCAGAACAGATACGACGGAGACGGAGAAACTGGGAGAATGGAATAGAGTTCTTACAGGAAGCTGGGTGGAAGGAAGTGTAATCAAGGTAGCTTTCACACTCATGAAAGAACTTGTTGAATGCCCCAACACTGATGCATTATCTCAAGATTGTTTCCTGAATTGCCTGCTACCTGAAGGTAGCCTAAACAGCAGTGCATTGAAACCCACCAAACTGAGTATCTGTAAAGAGGAACATCTCGTAATTCTATAACACCAGTGTGTCCAACGGTGCATATCAAGAAAGGTTTTTTTTATGACCTCCTTCACCCTGTTGACCGGACACAAAAACTCGTCATTCACTTCCTACCTCTAGTTTCCAACCTCTCTCGATGCAGCACTCCCTCAGTACTGCACTGGAGATTATGTGATCAATCTTCTAGTCACATTAAGTAAGTAAAACAGAAATAATAATAAATATATATGCTTAATTGTACAACTAATTTTTATACAGGAAAAATACTTGTGTTACAGGGGGTCGGTGTAATTTTTATAACATGGGAGGGGGGCCTCAGAAGCAAAAAGGTTGAGAAACCCTGCCTTAGGGAAAGTTAGGCTCGGTGTGCTAGGGGAAGGCAGGGAAGCGGCAGAAGCTGCTGAACGGATGGTCTCAATCTTAGTGACAAAGAAATCCATGAGCTCCTCGCACTTGTTGGAGGTGAGGATGGAGGAGGCAGGGACTGGGGTTTAAGAAGACAGTTTGGAGAAGAGAAGCCGGGGGTTATCTTTGCATTCCAGGATGATCCTGGAATAGTGAGAAATTTTGGGAGAGGACAAGACACGATAGTGCTTTATATGATCCAACCAGATTTGGCGATGAATGGCTAAACCAGTTGTCTGCCATAAATGTTCAAATCTGCATTCCTTGCCCTTAAGGGAGCGGAGATGAGGGCCGTACCAGGGGGAACGAGCAAGGTGAGAGAGAGTATTGGTTTTAATGGGAACAAGGGCATCAAAGATGGAGGTGAGGGTGGGATTGAGTAGATCGGTTGCTGCAAAAATATCGAGGTGAATAGAGGGCCAAAGGCTGGACAGTTAGTAATTTGAAAGTGCAGTTGTAAGTGACTTGTGGGAGACTTGTTTCCAGGGGTGGACACAGAAGGAAGTGGGGATGGGAGGGGGCAGGAGGATGTGAGTGGGGAGGGATACAAGGAAGTGATCAGAGATGGCCTTATCTGTGATTGACATGATGGGAGTAGAGAGGACACATGAGATGGCAAGGTCGAGGGGATGGCCCTTAATATGGTTATGTGAGTTTATATGGAGAGAGAGATTGAGAGAATAGAAGGGCAGTGAACTCAGAGGAGAGAGAGCATAATGAGTTGAGATGGAGGTTGAAATCACCAAGGATGAGAAGGCGTTCTGTGCAGAAGCTAAGGGAAAAAAGCAGTTCAGATATCTCGGTGAGAAACTTGGCTTGGCACTTGGGTGGGCGGTAGAGAACAAGGATTTTAAAGGAGAGGCGAGAGGGGTGGATCAAGGTGAGATGCGCAAAGGAGGAGAAGGTGCTAGAGGAGTAGAGAGATGGACTAGGGACTAGGGTGTGATTTGGTGATAGGGGCCATACCGCCACCGCGGCGGTCTGGGTGGGGCAAGTGGTGGGAGGTATAGCCAGGAGGGGAGGATTCATTAAAGGGGAAGGTGTCATCACCCCTCAGCCAGGTTTCCGGCAAGGCCATGATGTCAATGCAATCATCCACAATAAACTCATGGATGGCAAGGTCTTTGGTCACAAGTGAATGGACATTCTGGAGGGATATGCCAAGAGGGGTGGTGATAGCAGATCGGCTGGCAGAGTCCACGGGGTCAGAATTGGGAGGGTGACTGGGATGGGAAGGAGGTTGGCAAGATTAGCCTCCAGCTGATGCGCTGGGCAGGAAGGTTGATGAGAGAGAAGGAGGGGGTGGTTAGATTTGCTGCTCATAAAGAGGCAACGATGAGTGCCTCCATGGGCCCTTCTGAGGATGCCAAGAGAAGCCCAGAGGGAAGTTGTAGGCTTATGCAAGAGGAGTCAAGCGTGGGATGACGGCAGAAGAGTGGTGAAGGATTGTGGTAGAGATTTGGGGGGGAGGGAGGGAAAGAGTATCTAAGAGGGGAGAAATGAAAAAGGCATAATGACAGGAGAGAGGGGCTTAGGAGGGATAAACAGAATAGAAGCAAAAATGGGAAATAGAAGTGATGGGCTCGGGTTTGGAGCAGTAGACAAAACGCGCACGCAAGTGGACACGGGGAAACTCAAGGTACATAGGCATGGTTACAAAGCAAGATTAGGATAGATATGTCCTGGTAATTAATGGAGAATAGAGGAGATCGTAGGAGGGAATCCAAAGTTAAAGTCTGAGGTCCATCGTTGGGATGAAGTTGGTGTAGATAGAGTGAAATCAGCTTGGAACATTGGCCAACTGTTCAGGTTCGGAGACAGGTGTGGAGGGCGAGTGGGGTAGAGTATCGGAGGTGCACTGCTGAATGTATTTCTGTGGCAATGAAGAGCCAGGAAGGGTGCAGATCATGGGGTAGAAAAACGGTGGCCTGGTTAGTGCTGGCTCCTCCCCCTAGTTAGTGCTGGCCCCTCCCCCTAGTTAGTGCTGGCTCCTCCCCCTAGTTAGTGCTGGCCCCTCCCCCTAGTTAGTGCTGGCCCCGCCCCGTAGTTAGTGCTGGCTCCTCCCCTAGTTAGTACTGGCTCCTCCCCCTAATTAGTGCTGACTCCTCAGCCTAGTTAGTGCTGGCTCCTCAGCCTGGTTAGTGCTGACTCCTCAGCCTAGTTAGTGCTGGCTCCTCAGCCTGGTTAGTGCTGGCTCCTCAGCCTGGTTAGTGCTGACTCCTCAGCCTAGTTAGTGCTGGCTCCTCAGCCTAGTTAGTGCTGGCTCCTCAGCCTAGTTAGTGCTGGCTCCTCAGCCTAGTTAGTGCTGACTCCTCAGCCTAGTTAGTGCTGACTCCTCAGTCTAATTAGTGCTGGCTCCTCAGCCTAGTTAGTGCTGACTCCTCAGTCTAATTAGTGCTGGCTCCTCAGCCTAATTAGTGCTGACTCCTCAGTCTAATTAGTGCTGGCTCCTCAGCCTAGTTAGTGCTGGCTCCTCAGCCTAGTTAGTGCTGGCTCCTCAGCCTAGTTAGTGCTGGCTCCTCAGTCTAGTTAGTGCTGGCTCATCAGCCTAGTTAGTGCTGACTCCTCAGCCTAGTTAGTGCTGGCTCCTCAGCCTAGTTAGTGCTGGCTCCTCAGTCTAGTTAGTGCTGGCTCCTCAGCCTAATTAGTGCTGGCTCCTCCGTCTAGTTAGTGCTGACTCCTCAGTCTAGTTAGTGCTGACTCCTCAATCTAATTAGTGCTGGCTCCTCAGCCTAGTTAGTGCTGGCTCCTCAGCCTAGTTAGTGCTGGCTCCTCAGTCTAGTTAGTGCTGGCTCATCAGCCTAGTTAGTGCTGACTCCTCAGCCTAGTTAGTGCTGGCTCCTCAGCCTAGTTAGTGCTGGCTCCTCAGTCTAGTTAGTGCTGGCTCCTCAGCCTAATTAGTGCTGGCTCCTCTGCCTCTTCAACCGACTACAGCGCCTCCTTCTGCTCCTCCTCAGATGACTTTTGCAGTTGCTCCTCAGGGTGGTTGTTGCTCTCAATGACATTGTTGTAGCAGAATACAGCTAGCAACCGTAAGCCTGGAGACTTCTGCAGGACTCCGCAGGAGGACCTCCCCTCATTGGTCTAGGACGTGCAAGTACTGTTCCAGTAGGCCAGTGGTCTGCTTGGTGAATACTCAGTCCGAGGCAATGGGCCTCGCTGTACTTTTGCTCCACTGATGTTGCTGTGCGCTGCAGAGGTGTCTGGCCCAGTCTCCCAGTCACCACTTAGATCTCACTAAGCATTACACAAAATGGAATTGGCACTTTGCTGCCTTTAGTGTTTTTTTAATAACCATTTGTCAATTAGATGAGGATTTCTTTAAGATCTAGAAACCCAATTTGGAAAATCTTCCTGTACATGGTTTCTTTGAATTAACCCATATGAGGCTGGCATACACTCAAAGGATTTCTAAATGTAATCCAGCATTAACAGAAGAATAATTAGCCTGGTATTTTTAGTATCTTTCCAACAGGTATTACTTAGTTGGCACACCCTGCTCCTCCTGCTCAGAGACAGCTTGTTTACATCAGATGGCTCTGATAGTTTCTTAATGTGCTTGCGCTTTATGACAGATTCTCATAGGGCAATGTTTCTCCTGGGAAGAGGTCACATTTGCAGCTGTTAGTGGATAGGGAGCAGTGGGGAACACAAACTGTTTCAGTTCCTGTTGTCAATCTTTTTTCTTCCTTTCTCTTCATCATTCCTGAAGGTACTGACCTTAGCTCAGATACAGTTCTGGGAGCATCGGCCACTTTCCTTTACTTTGTCCAAGTTGCCGTTCTTTCATGTGTGTGTATTAATTAGTAGGCTATTTAACTGGTCTCTTGCACATCCCCGGTTTCCTTTACTCCTCCATTGGTGGCCGTGCCTTCAGCTGCCGAGGCCCGAAACTCTGCAATTCCCTCCCCAAACCTCTCCGCCTCTCTCTCCTCCTTTGTCACGCCCTAAAACCCAACTCTTTGATCGAGCTTTAGGTCACCTGTCCTAGTATCTTCCTGATAATGCTCCTGTGAAGTGCCTTGGGACGTTTTGCTATGTAAAAGGTGGTATATAAATGCAAGTTGTTACTGTTGTGGTGGGCATCACAGTTGAGCCCTGCCCTGTTGTCACCTGACATCCACACATGCACTTCCACCAGAAGTCGCTGGATAACCATCAGGAGTGAGAATGTTTGTTGATTTCCCCCCCTGACCCTCTCTGCTGTGGCCAATTCCAGTGACCCTACTGCTGCCCAACTCGGATCAACTAGCTCAGCACGGACCAGGGGTGAAACCTGGGCCATCTGGTCAGTGGGCATTTACCCACTTAGCTGCCATCAGGGAGCACTCTTGGCATTTTTTTTGATGTCTGCTTTTTTAAGTCATACTTTTCTGTAATGACTTCAGGGCCCCAATTTTGCCTCTTCTGGGCACAACCTTAAGAGAGGGAACAAAGTCAGAATGAATCATTAAGTAATTTAGACACAGCACTTTTATTCAATTGTGTGGTAAACCAAATATGTAGCCTTATTAGAAATATAAATTGCCTTCTGAAGCACTTAAATTTCAATTCATTTGATGGTTTCCCCCGCTCTTCTTCCTGTCTAATTTTGTAGTCATTCTGCCTTTAGCATAATTACTGCCAGATCACATTGTCTACACGGGATTAAACCCAGTGATTTGGATTACTAAAAAGAAGTAGGACGAATATTGGGAAAGGGATGGATCTCATTTTAGAAAACCAGACTGTTGCTTCTTTTACCCTGCTCAGGGGAGCACTTAGTACTAGACCTACATTGGAGTTCCTCCCAAGGCCTGCGCCACATATTGAAACAAGTTAGAATTTTTAATTTTATAGAAATATAGGTTGCATATGTACCCCACTACATATACACAGATTGGTGTACACGTATACAGAATGGTGAGCTCATATGTTGTGCATGGATACTTAAGAGTGTGCAGTGTACATAGAAACATAGAAAAATAGGAGCAGGAGTAGGCCATTCGGCCCTTCGAGCCTGCTCCGCCATTCAATTTGATCATGGCTGATCCTCTATCTCAATACCATATTTCCGCTCTCTCCCCATACCCCTTGATGCCTTTTGTATCTAGAAATCTATCTATCTCCTTCTTAAATATATTCAGTGACTTGGCCTCCACAGCCTTCTGTGGTAGAGAATTCCATAGGTTCACCACCCTCTGAGTGAAGAAATTTCTCCTCATCTCATTTCTAAATGTCCTACCCCATATCCTGAGACTGTGACCCCTCGTTCTAGACCCTCCAGCCAGGGGAAATATCCTCCCTTGCATCCAGTCTGTCTAGCCCTGTCAGAATTTTATACGTTTCAATGAGATCCCCTCTCATTCTTCTAAACTCTAGTGAATACAGGCCTAATCGACCCAATCTCTCCTCATATGACAGTCCTGCCATCCTCAGCAAAGGCCTGAGCTTCATCCCCTTACGCCCCCATCTCAATTAATTTCGAGCTCGGCACGATTCTGAGCTCTTTTTCCGGTGCCTTCGTCTCCGTGCCCACTTCTTTGGCCAGGAGTCTTGCCCCCGCACAGCTGACCCTTTCTCCTGCTTTCAAAATTCTCGTTCTACCTGGACCCCTCCCTCTGGCCTCTTACCCTGTCTAGATCTTTTCATTGCTAACTGCCGACGTGACACCGGCCGTCTCAATTTCCCTGCTCCCCTCTCTCACTCCAACCTACCTCCCTCTGAACTTGCAGCACTCCGTTCTCTCCGATCCAACCCTAACATTATCATTAAACCTGCTGATAAGGGTGGTGCTGTTGTTGTTTGGCGAACCGACCTCTACGGTGCGGAAGCTGAACGGCAACTCTCCGACTCCTCCTCCTACCTCCGCCTGGACCATGACCCCACTAGCAAACATCAAGCCATTGTTTCCAAGACAGTCACTGACCTCATCTCCTCTGGAGATCTTCCCTCCATGGCCGCCAACCTCATAGTCCCCCAACCCCGCACAGCCCGCTTCTACCTCCTTCCCAAGATCCACAAACAGGGCTGCCCTGGTAGACCCATCATTTCAGCCTGTTCTTGCCCCACGGAACTTATCTTTTCCTATCACGACTCTATTTTTTCTCCCCTTGTCCAGTCTCTTCCCACCTACATTCGCGACTCTTCCGACGCCCTCCGTCACTTTAACAATTTCCAGTTTCCTGGCCCCAACCGTCTCCTTTTCACTATGGACGTCCAATCCCTCTACACCTCCATCCCCCACCAGGACGGCCTGAGGGCGCTCCGCTTCTTCCTTGAACAGAGGCCCAACCAGTCCCCATCCACCACCACCCTCCTCTGCCTGGCTGAACTTGTTCTCACATTGAACAACTTCTCCTCTGACTCCACTCACTTCCTCCAAATTAAAGGTGTTGCTATGGGAACCCGCATGGACCCTAGCTATGCCTGCCTTTTCATGGGATATGTGGAATATTCTTTGTTCCAGTCCTACTTAGGTCCCCTCCCTCACCTCTTTTTCCGGTACATCGATGACTGTATCGGTGCCGTTTCCTGCTCTCGCCCTGAACTAGGTAAGTTCATTCACTTTACTTCCAATTTCCACCCTTTCCTCACCTTCACATGGTCCATCTCCGACTCTTCTCTTCCCTTCCTTGACTTCTCCGTCTCCATTTCTGGGGATAGGCTATCGACCAACATCCACTACAAGCCCACTGACTCCCACAGCTACCTGAACTACACTTCCTCCCAGCCCACTTCTTGTAAGGACTCTATTCCATTTTCCCAGTTTCTCCGTCTCCTCCGCGTCTGTTCTGACGATGCCACCTTCCATACCAGTGCTTCCGACATGTCTTCCTTTTTCCTCAACCGAGGATTCCCCTCTACTGTGGTTGACACGCACTTCTGCTCTCACCCCTTCCCCTCCCTCCCAGAACCATGATAGGGTTCCCCTTGTCCTCACCTTTCACCCCACCAGCCTCCACATTCAACGGATCATCCTCCGCCATTTCCGCCACCTCCATCGTGATCCCACCACCAAATGCATCTTCCCCTCACCTCCCCTTTCAGCATTCCGAAGGGACCGCTCCCTCCACAACACCCTGGTCCACTCCTCAATCACCCCGAACAGCCCTTCTCCTTCGCCCTGCACCTTCCCGTGCAAGCGCAGGAGATGCAACACATGCCCTTTTACCTCCTCCCTTCCCACTGTCCAGGGCCCCAAACACCCCTTCCAGGTGAAACAGCGATTTACTTGTACTTCTTGCAATCTAGTATACTGTATTCGCTGCTCACGATGTGGTCTCCTCTACATTGGGGAGGCCAAACCCAGATTGTGCGACCGCTTTGCGGAACACCTCCGTTCAGTCCGTAAGGGTGACCCTGAGCTTCCGGTCGCCTGTCACTTTAGTTCACCGCTTCACTCCCACTCTGATCTCTCTGTCCTCGGCCTATTACATTGTTCCAATGAAGCTCAACGTAAGCTCGAGGAACAGCACCTCATCTTTCGATTAGGCACTTTACAGCCCCTCTGGGCTCAACATTGAGTTCAACAATTTCAAACTATAATCCCTGCCCCCATTTTTCAGGCTGTATGATTTTGCCATTCCCATTTGCAACATTTTATCTTTCCTGCCTCTTACAAAAGCACAGTATATTCCTTCAATTCCTTCCTCCCCTCCCCCTCCCCCCCTGTCTCTGCACCTGCTTAATATCTGTTACATCTCCAGCTTTTTCCAGTTCTGATGAAGGGTCCCAGACCTGAAACGTTAACTCTGTTTCTCTCTCCACGGATGCTGCCTGGCCTGTTGAGTGTTTCCAGCGTTTTCTGTTGTTATTTCAGGAATCAGTCTGGTGAACCTTCGCTGCACTCCCTCTATGGCAAGTATCTCCTTTCTTAGGTAAAGAGACCAAAACTTCACACAGTACTCTAGCTGTGGTCTCACCAAGGTCCTGTACAACTGTAGTAAGACATCCTTGCTCCTGTACTCAAATCCTCTTGCAATAAAGGCCAACATACCATTTGCCTTCCTAACTGCTTGCTGCACCTGCATGTTTGCTTTCAGTGACTGGTGTACAAGGACACCCAGGTCCCTCTGTACATCAACATTTCCCAATCTATCACCATTTAAATAATAGTCTGCCTTTCTGTTTTTCCTACCGAAGTGGATTACTTCACATTTATCCACGTTATACTGCTTCTGCCATGTATTTGCCCACTCACTCAACTTGTCTAAATCACTTTGAAACCTCTTTGCATCCTCCCCACCTAGTTTCGTGTCGTCAGCAAACTTAGAAATATTACATTTGGTTCCCTCATCCAAATCATTGATATATATTGTGAATAGCTGGGGCCCAAGCACTGATCCCTGCGGTACCCCACTAGTCACCGCCTGCCACCCCGAAAAAGATCCATTTATTCCTACTCTCTGTTTACTGTCTGTTAACCAATTTTCAATCCATGCCAGTATATTACCCCCAATCCCATGTGCTTTAATTTTGCACACTAACCTCTTATGTGGGACTTTATCAAAGGCCTTCTGAAAATCCAAATACACCACATCCACTGGTTCTCCCTTGTCTATTCTACCAGTTACATCCTCAAAAAACTCCAGTAGGTTTGTCAAACATGATTTCCCTTTCATAATTCCACATGTACAGAAGTGACATGCACTGACACGGAACGGTGTACACAGATACTTCTCTCTATGAGTGTGAACAGGAGAACTCCAGGCTCCCCAATGCTTAATGGACTTAAAGTGAGTAGCTGCGTCATAAAGAGCAGGCAAGTTCCAGCACTGATCTCCTGGTCTCTTGTTTGGGTTGTCTCTCACTGCCTTAGGTATTCTCAGTTTCTCTACTGTCTTTAATTCCATTAACTGGTGTAAAGATCTTCTCCACCTTCTAACCATCTCCAGTTTTTACCACTGATACTTCCACTTGTGCAATTTTTTTCTTCCACCTCCCCTTTGTTCTGATTCTATTAAAATGCTTGTCCACCTTTAATATTTTTAGTTCTCATGAGGCCTGTATGCCTGATACAAGATCATAAGATACTTACGGATGAGGAGGGCCATTTGGCCCATCTTAATTTGTCCATCTGGAACAACACATTCCACTCCCATTGATGCATTGAGTTGTTTCTTAAATGATTCCAGGGTTTTCACCTCCATCATTTCAACTGGAGGACCATTCCTACCTACTTAAACTTGAACTCATCCAAAACTCTGCAGCCCGTATCCTAACTCACACCAAGCCCCGTTCACCCATGTTTTACTAGTTTGAACCTTTGTCATCTTGTCCTACCATTAACATTTTAAAGTAGTATTCTGGATTAACCTTTTCCATATCATTTACTATCTTGGATACCTCTATAAGATCACCGTAAGTGCCTATTTTCAAGACTGAAAAGCCCAAGTATGTCCAGTCTATCCTCAACCATAGGAGGGTGCCAAGGATAGCTCCTTGGGGGACTCCAGAGGTAACAGAGCGGGAAGAGAAGCCATTGCATGAGATTCTCCAGGGCTCAGCCTTGTGGCTCTTCTCGGCACTGCCTCCACCTTTTGAATACCTCTCTTGTATCTTGGCGACCAGAAAAGGACTATCTGTTCTCTGCACAGATGTTGACTGACCTGCTGTGAGCTTCCAGAATTTTCTGCAGTTGTTTCAGATTTCCAGCATTTCCAGATTTTTTTTTGCTTCCTGCCCCTTTTTTTCTTAGTAGAAATGAATTGTATAATGGTTTCTCAAAGTAGAGCCTTTCATGACAATCTCAAATCTTAGCAAGTGTTAATTAGTCTGCTTCTTTGCCAATTATAGAAAGAAAGAAAGACTTACATTTATATAACGCTTTTCATGACCACCGGACATCTCAAAGCGCTTTACAGCCATTTAAGTACTTTTTTGGAGTGTAGTCACTGTTGTAATGTGGGAAACACGGCAGCCAATTTGCGCACAGCAAGCTCCCACAAACAGCAATGATATAATGACCAGACAACAACAGAAAACGCTGGAAAAACTCAGCAGGCCAGGCAGCATCTGTGGAGAGAGAAACAGAGTTAACGTTTCAGGTTGAAGACCTTTCGTCAGAACTGGAAAAAAGCAGGAAATTAAATAGATTTAAAGCAAGTACAATGCTGGGAAAAGGGGGAGGGGATGAAAGAACAAAAGGGAAGGGCAGTGGTAGGATAGAAAGCAGGAGAGATTAAGAGACATTGAGAGACATTAAGAGATAATCAAGGCAAGAGGAGGTGGTAATGTGACAGGTTGAGGCTAGATGAAGTGTGAAATGCACTGGCAGAATGAAGGACAGCTGCCAGCTTCTGGGAGGGAAGAAAAAAAGGCCAAACAAAAGGGTGGATGAAAAAATAAAATAAAAAATTATATATATGTGATAGGGGCCGGGGTTATGATCTGAAATTGTTGAACTCTATGTTGAGTCCAGAGGGCTGTAGAGTGCCTAAACTTTAGGAAGGATGTAAAGGCCTTAGAGAAGGTGAAGAAAAGATTTAAAAGAATGATTCCAGGGATGAGGGACTTCAGTTGCATGGATAGTCTAGAGAAGCTGGGGTTGTTCTCCTTGGAGCAGAGAAGGTTGAGAGGAGATTTGATAGAGATGTTCAAAATCATGAGGGGTCTAGACGGAGTAAATAGAGAGAAACTGTTCCCATTGGCGGAAGGGTCGAGAACCAGAGGACACAGATTTAACGTGATTGGCAAAAGAACCAAAGGCAACATGAGGAAAAACTTTTTTACGCAGAGAGTGGTTAGGATCTGGAATGCACTGCCTGAAAGGATGTTGGAGGCAGATTCAATCGTGGCTTTCAAAAGGGAATTGGATAAGTACCTGAAGGAAAAAATTTGCAGGGCTACGGAGAAAGGGCGGGGAAGTGGGACTAGCTGAAGTGCTCTTGCAGAGAGCCGGCACGGGCTCGACAGGCCGAATGGCCTCCTTCTGTGCTGTAACCATTCTATGATTCTATGATTCTAAATGTTAAAGTATGCCTGTAAGTGATACCAGGAAAGGTTTTAACTTCAAAATGATAGGTTCAATAAGTGAAGTGAAAAAGAGGAGATCCTAACTCCAGAGACTTGAGCTCATAATCCAGGCTGAGATCTCAGTGTAGTACTGTTGGAGGTGTCGTCTTTTGGATGAGACGTTAAACCAAAGCCCAGTCTGCCCTCTCAGGTGGACGTGAAAGATCCTACGGCACGATTCGAAGGAGAGCAGGGGAGTTCTCCCAGTATTCTGGCCAATATTTATCCCTCAACCAACACCTAAAAAAACAGATTAACTGATCATTTATTTCATTGCTGTTTGTGGGATCTTGCTGTGCATAAATTGGCTGCCGCGTTTCCTCCTTTACAACAGTGATTACACTTCAAAAGTATTTTATTGGTTGTAAATGGCTTTGGGATGTCTTGTTGTTGTGAACGGCACTATATAAATGCAAGTATTTTTAACTGACTCAAAGTGTATCATCCTCTAACATAAATCCCTTGCATTCAATTCTGTTTTCTGCTACCACAGGCCTATAATAAGCATTTGGGTTGTACAGCCATACCACACATGGTTTTGGCTGATTATCTTTATCCACTCCAAATCTGTAGCTCACCCTTCTCTTCAAATCTTCTGTCGCTGTATTACCACATCTTACCTCCTAAACGTTGTGCCTCTATTTTTTTTACTTTTCCTTCTGTTCTCTTTATTCAAATGACGACCCTTTCCTCTTTGGTAATTTTTCAATTAATTGTTCTGGAAATTTCCTTTAAATTTAGCTTGCATTTTCACCGCCATCTGTGCCACACATTTATTTTTGTCTGAACCCACTTAATAATTTTGAACTTTATTTTATCCAATACCATCAAAAGAATAAATGATCCTGTCATTCATTCATTTGCGGTTTGTGAGGCCTTGTGGGAAAGTTGGCTGCCTATGTAACAACAGTGACTACACTTCAAAAGTAATCCATTGGTTGTGAAATGTTTGGGAGGCGTCCTGAGGCTGTGATAAGATGTTATATAAATGTGTTCTTTTTTTTAAATACAAATTATGTGCGCAAGATCAATCCCAGTCGCTTACAGCAGTGCTGTCTCCAGGTTTGATTGACGGGGGAATTACCCAATCATTTCCATTCTGGACGGGTCTTGTGGTGTCACTATATACAATCATGAAAGGGTTAAAAGAGCTAAAATATAAAGGGGTAAAAATTGAGTCGCGCCCCATTTGGGGTGCTAACCTCGCCGGGGCGCGACTTTTAGCGCCCCGAAAAAATTAGCGGCCCCGCGCCGGAACTTCAGTGGTTGCGCCCCAAGAGGGAAGCGGGGCGCAACTGGAAGCACCCCGCATCCCTCTTGGGGCGCTGCGAGTGAATATCCTGGCGCTACGTGCCGCAGCGCCACGCGCTGCGGCACGTCGCGCCGCGGTATTGCAGGCCTTCCTCCCCTTCTTAAAGGGGAGGGGCCTTGCGCAGCGCGAACCGGGGCCCAGCTGGGCCCCCAGGGATCGGGAGTGCCGGCAAAAGAGCCCGGCACTCAAGAGAAGTGCCGGGCTCTTGGAGCGCAGCCGGCACTTCACGGTGGGGGGGCTTCACGGGGGCCGGGGACAGCAACGGGGGCAGGTGCTGGCAGGCGGCCAGCAACAAAAATGGCCGCCTGCCACCTCCCCTTTAAATATCGCCGCCCCGGCCGCACGTACGCCCCCCTGAACCCGTCGGACATAGCGTCTGGCGGTAAATCAGGGGGCGCGACTGAAGATCACGGCCGGGGCGCGAGCGGGGCGCTGCGCACGGCGATGACGTCATCGCCGGCGGCGCAACGCCACAGGGCGCTACCGGCTGCCGCCGCCGCTAACCTCCCACTAAATTTTTCGGGAGGCGTGGGCGGCGCTGCGCCCGGGCGTTAGCTGCTTTACGCCCCATTAGCGCCCATTTAAGGCGCTAACGGGAGGCGCAAGCAGCTGAATTTTTCCCCCAAAGAGTGGTTATGAACAAGTTTAAAAGAGGGAAATATGATGTAACGTTGTCAAGACTATATACTACAAATCACTAATTGAGTAAAATATTAGAAATAACCTTGGAGTCCCGGTTGCTACGGGCAACACGGTGGCATAGTGGTTAGCACTGGTGCCTCACAGCGCCAGAGACCCGGGTTCGAATCTGACCTCGGGTGACTGTCTGTGTGGAGTTTGCACATTCTCCCCGTGTCTGCGTGGGTTTCCTCCGGGTGCTCCGGTTTCCTCCCACAGTCCAAAAATGTGTGGGTTAGGTTGATTTGGCTATGATAAATTGACCCTTAGTGTTAGGGGGGATTAAATATGTGGGGTTATGGGGATAGGATGGGATATGTTAGGGGGGAATTAAAATACGTGGGGTTACGGGGGTAGGGTGGGATATGTGTACTGTGGGGATTAAAGCAGGGACAGGGTACTGGATTTGGATGATCAGCCATGATCGTATTGAATGGCGGAGCAGGCTCGACGGGCCGAATGGCCTACTCCTGCTCCTAGATTCTATGTTTCTATGTTTCTATGAAATCTTTCAAAGCAGTTTCAATTGGATTTACTTGAATTTAACCTTGGAGTTGCCAGATTAATGTGCACACGAACTGCAAGAAGTTGCACCCGAGACCAATTATTTTGCACCCGAAACCAATTATTTTGCACCCGAAACCAACTATTTTGCACCGGAAACCAACTATTTTGCACCGAAAACCAACTATTTTGCACTCGGAACCAACTGTATGTAATGTAAATAATTGTGGGACAATAGCCACGACTTAGAACAGAAACTGTATATAAGGTAGAGGAGTTTTAACGATCGGGGAGCATTCGTCCCTGGATGAGTGACTCCCCTGTCGGCTTGTATTAAAGTTGCCATGATGCGGAGATGCCGGTGTTGGACTGGGGTGGACAAATGTGAGAAGTCGCACAACACCAGGTTATAGTCCAACAGTTTTATTTGAAATCACAAGCTTTCGGAGCGCTGCTCCTTCGTCTGACGTCCGAAAGCTTGTGATTTCAAATAAAACTGTTGGACTATAACCTGGTGTTGTGCGACTTCTCACATTTGTATTAAAGTTGATGAACGAACCTCTGGACTCCGAGCGATTGATTGGGAATAAGGCGGATGTCGACCCTTTATATCAGAGGTAACAACAGAAAACGCTGGAAAAACTCAGCAGGCCAGGCAACATTCGTGGAGAGAGAAACAGAGTTAACGTTTCAGGTCGAAACCCTTCGTCGGAACTGAAAGAGCAGGAAATAAACAGATAAAAATGCAAGGGGGAGGCTGGGGGGAGGAATAAAAGAACAAAAGGGATGGTCTTTAGTAAGTAGAGACATTGAGAGATGCTCAAGGCAAGACGAGATGGTAATGGGACAGGTTGAGAAACAAAAGGTAAGGTGTGAAATGCTGGCAGAATCAGAGACAGCTGCCGTGGGGGGAGAGAGAGAAAAAAAAGGAAAAAGGCACGGACCAAAAGAGTGGATAAAATGTGGTAGGGGCCGGGGTTATGATCTGAAATTGTTGAACTCGATATTGTAAAGTGCCTAAACGGAAGATGAGGTGCTGTTCCTGGAGCTTACACTGCGCTTCCGTGGAACAATGCAAGAGGCCGAGGACGGTGAGGTCTGAGTAAGCGTGGAGGGGTGAATTAAAATGACAAGCGACCGGAAGCTCGGGGTCACCCTTACGGACTGAACGGAGGTGTTCCGCAAAGCGGTCACCCAATCTGCGTTTGGTCTCCCCAATGTAGAGGAGACCACATCGTGAGCAGCGAATACAGTATACTAGATTGCAAGAAGTACAAGTAAATCGCTGTTTCACCTGGAAGGGGTGTTTGGGGCCCTGGAGAGTGGGAAGGGGGGATGTATAAGAGCATGTGTTGCATCTCCTACGCTTGCACGGGAAGGTGCCGGGTGAAGGGGAAGGGGTGCTGGGGGTGATAGAGGAGTGGACTAGGGTGTCTCGGAGGGAGCGGTCCCTATGGAATGCTGAAAGGGGAGGTGAGGGGAAGATACGTTTGGTGGTGGGATCACGTTGGAGGTGGCGGAAATGGCGGAGGATGATCCGTTGAATGTGGAGGCTGGTGGGGTGAAAGGTGAGGACAAGGGGAACTCTATCGTGGTATATCAGAGGGTCCGTCTCGGGGAGAAGAAGCTCTCCCGGTTTACCCTTACAAATCATTTATATTTTTCTAAATTGTCCTGTAAGTTCCAGCTGCAGGAAATGGCCTCAGGACCACTTGGAGTGCATAATCACCCCTATGCTATCTTCTGCAAAATTGGCAGCCAGTTTCAGGTTAGACAACATAAAGCAACAGAAAATGGAGTTCATTCAGCAAGTTTACTTACTGGGCACACCTTTCCTGTATTTTTTTCCCCATTGTTGCCTTGTATTGAATGTAGAGTAAATAAAGAAAAGCTTCAATCTACTGCAGTCTCTATGGGAAGTAATGAGCGAGCAAGCAGCAGATAAAAGAAGCTCTTCAAACAGAGATTAAATGCTTGCTTAGTCATCAACTACAACTCCAACTCCTAATCCCAAACTTCTGGAGAAGGTGTAGTAGTGCTGTGCAATCCGTTTCAAATTAAAACTGGATAAAGACAGAAAGAAAAAAGAAAGACAAAGAAAGAAAGAAATAAGGAAAGACAGAAAGAAGGAAAGACAGAAAGAAAGAAAGACAGAAAGACAGACAGAAAGAAAGAAAGAAGGAAAGAAAGAAAGAAAGACAGAAAGAAAGAAAGACAGAAAGAAAGAAAGACAGAAAGAAAGAAAGAAGGAAAGAAAGAAAGACAGAAAGAAAGAAAGACAGAAAGAAAGAAAGAAAGAAAGACAGAAAGAAAGACAGAAAGAAAGAAAGACAGAAAGAAAGAGAAAGAAAGAAAGACAGAAAGAAAGAAAGACAGAAAGAAAGACAGAAAGAAAGACAGAAAGAAAGAAAGACAGAAAGACAGACAGAAAGAAAGAAAGACAGAAAGAAAGAAAGAAAGACAGAAAGAAAGAAAGACAGAAAGAAAGAAAGACAGAAAGACAGAAAGAAAGACAGAAAGAAAGAAAGAAGGAAAGAAAGAAAGACAGAAAGAAAGAAAGACAGAAAGAAAGAAAGAAAGAAAGACAGAAAGAAAGACAGAAAGAAAGAAAGACAGAAAGAAAGAGAAAGAAAGAAAGACAGAAAGAAAGAAAGACAGAAAGAAAGACAGAAAGAAAGACAGAAAGAAAGAAAGACAGAAAGACAGAAAGAAAGAAAGAAAGACAGAAAGAAAGAAAGAAAGACAGAAAGAAAGAAAGACAGAAAGAAAGAAAGACAGAAAGAAAGAAAGACAGAAAGACAGAAAGACAGAAAGAAAGAAAGAAAGAAGAAAGAAAGAAAGACAGAAAGAAAGAAAGACAGAAAGAAAGAAAGACAGAAAGAAAGAAAGACAGAAAGAAAGACAGAAAGAAAGAAAGAAAGAAAGAAAGACAGAAAGAAAGAAAGACAGAAAGAAAGACAGAAAGAAAGAAAGAAAGAAAGAAAGAAAGAAAGAAAGACAGAAAGAAAGAAAGACAGAAAGAAAGAAAGAAAGAAAGAAAGACAGAAAGAAAGACAGAAAGAAAGAAAGAAAGAAAGAAAGAAAGAAAGAAAGAAAGACAGAAAGAAAGAAGACAGAAAGAAAGACAGAAAGAAAGAAAGAAAGAAAGAAAGAAAGAAAGACAGAAAGAAAGAAAGACAGAAAGAAAGAAAGACAGAAAGAAAGAAAGACAGAAAGAAAGACAGAAAGAAAGAAAGAAGACAGAAAGAAAGAAAGACAGAAAGAAAGAAAGACAGAAAGAAAGAAAGAAAGACAGAAAGAAAGAAAGACAGAAAGAAAGAAAGACAGAAAGAAAGAAAGACAGTAAGAAAGACAGAAAGAAAGACAGAAAGAAAGAAAGACAGAAAGAAAGACAGAAAGAAAGAAAGACAGAAAGAAAGACAGAAAGAAAGAAAGACAGACAGAAAGAAAGAAAGACAGAAAGAAAGAAAGAAAGACAGAAAGAAAGAAAGACAGAAAGAAAGAAAGACAGAAAGAAAGAAAGACAGAAAGACAGAAAGAAAGACAGAAAGAAAGAAAGAAGAAAGAAAGAAAGACAGAAAGAAAGAAAGACAGAAAGAAAGAAAGACAGAAAGAAAGAAAGAAGAAAGACAGAAAGAAAGAAAGAAAGAAAGAAAGAAAGAAAGAAAGACAGAAAGAAAGAAAGACAGAAAGAAAGAAAGACAGAAAGAAAGAAAGAAGAAAGAAAGAAAGACAGAAAGAAAGAAAGACAGAAAGAAAGAAAGAAAGAAAGACAGAAAGAAAGAAAGACAGAAAGAAAGACAGAAAGAAAGAAAGAAAGAAAGAAAGAAAGAAAGAAAGAAAGAAAGACAGAAAGAAAGAAGACAGAAAGAAAGACAGAAAGAAAGACAGAAAGAAAGAAAGAAAGACAGAAAGAAAGAAAGACAGAAAGACAGAAAGAAAGAAAGACAGAAAGAAAGACAGAAAGAAAGACAGAAAGAAAGAAAGACAGAAAGACAGAAAGAAAGACAGAAAGAAAGACAGAAAGAAAGAAAGAAAGAAAGACAGAAAGAAAGAAAGACAGAAAGAAAGAAAGAAAGAAAGAAAGACAGAAAGAAAGAAAGACAGAAAGAAAGACAGAAAGAAAGAAAGTAAGAAAGACAGAAAGAAAGAAAGACAGAAAGACAGAAAGAAAGAAAGACAGAAAGAAAGACAGAAAGAAAGACAGAAAGAAAGAAAGAAAGACAGAAAGAAAGAAAGACAGAAAGAAAGACAGAAAGAAAGACAGAAAGAAAGAAAGACAGAAAGACAGAAAGAAAGAAAGACAGAAAGAAAGACAGAAAGAAAGAAAGACAGAAAGAAAGACAGAAAGAAAGACAGACAGAAAGAAAGACAGAAAGAAAGACAGAAAGACAGACAGAAAGAAAGACAGAAAGAAAGAAAGACAGAAAGACAGAAAGACAGAAAGAAAGAAAGAAAGAAAGACAGAAAGAAAGAAAGAAAGAAAGAAAGAAAGACAGACAGAAAGAAAGACAGAAAGAAAGAAAGAAAGACAGAAAGAAAGAAAGACAGAAAGAAAGAAAGACAGAAAGAAAGAAAGAAGAAAGAAAGAAAGACAGAAAGAAAGAAAGACAGAAAGAAAGAAAGAAAGAAAGAAAGAAAGAAAGACAGAAAGAAAGAAAGAAAGAAAGACAGAAAGAAAGAAAGACAGAAAGAAAGAAAGACAGAAAGAAAGACAGAAAGAAAGAAAGAAAGAAAGACAGAAAGAAAGAAAGAAGAAAGAAAGAAAGACAGAAAGAAAGAAAGACAGAAAGAAAGAAAGACAGAAAGAAAGAAAGACAGAAAGAAAGAA